>PVKU01002488.1:0-224869 GCA_004027475.1 Anoura caudifer | reverse complement strand
GGAGCTGGGGAGGGCTGGGGCGGAGGGATGGGATGGGCGTAGAAAACAGAAGACTGTATAAGAACAACAATTAAAATAAAATTTAATTAAAAAAAAAAAGAACTCTAAAGGAAAAGATGATTTAGGCATAATTTGATGCACTTAATTTTTTCATTCATCAAAACTCGGTATGATCTGGATTCATTCACCTTTTGAAATTCACTAGCATGTAGGCAAAAATGCAAGCTCATTATAGATAGATTTACACACCCTCATTTACAGCAAAAGAGGTTTTACATAGCCTTTCTCTGCTAAGTCATAGGACCACATATACTTGATATTTTAATACCTATAGCAAAGGCAAAAGATGCACAATTTCTAACTTGTAATAAAAAATTTTTTGTGTATGTATGACTTGAGGTATAGATTTCATTTCTATACTTGAGGCATGGACTTGAGGTATGCTATACTGACCAAAATAAAATTGTGGCTTTCAAAGAGGAATACATTAATAGCCTAACAATGGAAACAAACCTTTCTACTTTAAACCAAAAATTTTTCCATTTTTTATTTTTAAATGCCCTCTCATTCCTGCATTCCTCACTCTTACTCTTGTGACAGCCACAAATTAATTTTAAAAAGTGAAACCAAAAACACCCTCATTTTTTTAAATTTTATTTTAATTGTTGTTCTTATACAGTTTTCTGTCTTCTACTCCCATCCCATCCCACTGCCCCAGCCCTCCCCAGCTCCCTCCCATTTCCAACCCCCCTAGCTTTTGTCCATGTGTCTTTCATACTTGTTGCTCTAAACCCTTCCCCTTTTTCCCTGGATATTCCTATCCCTCTCCTCTCTTGTTCTCAATTTCAGTGTCTTTGGTTATAAAAAACACCCTCATTTTGTTATTTATGGCAGCCGTATGGATAAATCAAAAGAAATCAGGAAAAAAATAGCCTATTCATTCCTATCTTTTCTGTTTCAGACATAAAACTAAACATGGAAAGAAAAATAAAAGTCACTAAAACCTTAAGCTTCCTTTGAACAGCTAACACATTTGCTGAAAAAGCTTACTATAGCAATGAATTTTAGAATTTAACGTTCTCTATATTGAATAAGTTAACGTTTACATTTATTATGAAATATGTATCCAAAAAGTACATAAAATCTATATGCATGATCTAAAGAAAATTATAAAGCAAACACCCATTTTTAAACTACCATCCAAGTCCAGAAATAAAAGCCAAGATTAGAGAAACAGAAGTAAGCTCTCTTAAACATAACCTCCACACCCATCTTTAATCACTGTGGCTTCCATTCTATGTAAACTTCACAAGTTAATTCACTAGGAATGAAAATAGTGCCACAGGTGGTGTAAGATGGAAGTATTTAAAATACCCCTAAAATATATTAATAGAGAACCTTTTCTAATATATAGGACATTTTGTTAAACTTCCCTGTGGAACATGCCAGCAATAAGTATATCGATCCATTCAGAATACAAAGTATTGAAGTGCTTGAATTTAATTTTGTGGAAAACCACACAGGAGAGCCATAAAACTCAGATTATTTGTTCCTAGCACTTCCAACAGCTGGCAGTGAAAACCAATATTAGCACTCAAGATGTGAAAAACACTAAATAATAGCCATTTCGACTCAACAGCACCTAAATATTTAACTATAAATTACAAAACAACAGATTAATCTCAGTGATCTTTGCTGGGCGCTGACAATATAAAAAAGCTTAGGGAATACTCTTCACTTCCATTACAAATAAGGATGCTCACATTGCAGGATTATCAGGATTCCGGGTCTCTTGCTTCTTGCGCTAGATGCTAGGGTACAGGTAGTAACTATAACATGGAATCACACTAAATAACTGTTGATATTAATGATTCCTGTTTTAGGTAGTTCAGGTTACAAAATCAGGTTACTCACAGAATTAGCCAAAGCAAGGTTTTAAAGAAATAAATATTAACAGCCCCCACATAAACTTAATTGTAAAATATTAACATTGATGTCTAATTTGAACTTCATTTTTTTCCCTTAAGAAAGCCACTCAGAGCTCAACATGAAACTTAAGAATTTCCAAATACACCCTGATGGTGTGGCTCAGTGGGCTGGGCACCACCCTGCAAACCAAAAAGTCCCTGGTTCAATTCCTAGTTCGGGCATATGCCTGGGTTGCTGGCCAAGCCTCTGCTTGGGGGCACGCAAGAGGCAACCATCAATGATTCTCTCGACATTGATGTTTCTCTTCTCCCTTCCTTCCCTTCTCTCTAAAAATAAATAAATATTTTAAAAAACGCATTCTCAAATACTGTTAATAAGTAACATTTAAGAATCCTTTAAAAGAAGTACTCTGACTGCAAAATGTAGACATAGGTAATGCAAAACAAATATAATTCATTTATAATTTAAAATCTAGCCAAGCAATTATCTACCTTGCACTAAAAGATCTTTTTTCCTCCAACCCCTCCCACATACACGACTACTTCTCACTAAGCACTGCAGCCTGGGCAATGTTATTCCTGTGGGGCATGAAATGGTAAAGTTCTATATAATACCTTTGGAGATTTATTAGACAGAAAAACAAACAACTGTTTGTTTTTACACATGAGAGGTCTTCTGTTAAGCATACTGACAATGACAGAATAAAAAAAATCACAGGGAAGAAAATCCTTGCCCTGGCTGCTGTGGCTCAGTGGATTGAGCACTGGCCTGAGAACCAAAGGGTGGCAGATTTGATTCCCAGTCATGGCACATGCCTGGGTTGTGGGCCAAGCTAGGCACCCAGTAGGGGGCGCTCGAGAGGCAACCACACATTGATGTTTCTCTCCCTCTCTTCCTCCGTCCCTTCTCCTCTCTCTAAAAATAAATAAATACAATCTTAAAAAAAAAAAAAAGAAAAAGAAAATTCCGGAATCTCTACTTATTCTTTCACAAATAGATTTCCTTAAATCACTAATACTGGAATGACTGAGCAAATGATGTATCCAGTTGATGGAATATTACGCAACCACTAAGGCTAAAAATGAAACTAAGTAACATAGACTTTATAAAATACCACAAAATATTTTGAATATACTTTTATATTTGGAAATAACTACAAAATATTATATACATAGGCAAAACTTAAAGGAAATACTAACAAATGAGTAAAGTATAGCTCTGGGGGACTCCTCCAACCATCTGGATGTTTACAAAATAAATAAAAATCAGAAGGTCGAAAGTGCAAGGACTTCACTCTCTGAAAAACTGTAAAACTATCATCAGCACCTTGGTAATCACATCATATTTATGACCTACACTAATACACCAAAACTGCTATATATTACCCTTAAAGAAATGCTTCTAGACAAGGCCACCAGATTAAAGAGGAAACAAGGTCCTGTTAGAGAAGTATGATTAAAAAGATGGGGAAGCATGACTACTTTGCCTCATAGTGAAGTGACAGAGGTATTTTAACCTATGGCACATTTTACTACCATCATGAAGTATCAACTTTAACATTACTTCTTACCAAAATTAACAACTATGTCCACTTTAATCCTGGAAAATTACAAAATGCAAATAGACCACCTATATTTTATAATTTAAGTAACAAAAGATTGTATCAGTTTGGTCAACTTTTCATTGTATCATAAATTCCATTTCTTTGTGAGAGATATCTAGATTCAAGAATATTCTGATACAGGCATAGGCTGTTACTCACTTTAGGCCTACCTTTAAACATCACATGGGTCAAAGGCTTGAAAAGGTACCCTGAAATCACTGTTCCTATCTCAAGATGCAGAATTAGTTTTGATTCTATTAATGTGATTATAAAAATTGCTCTTCACAGCTAACTTTTTATAGAAATTAACCACCTGACCCTAAAATTCACATGGAAATGCAAAACATCTAGAAAGTTGCCAAAATAAACTAGAAAAAGAACAAAATTAGAGGACTCACACTTTCTAATTTAAAAGTTACTATAAAGATATAATAATTAAGACTCTGTTAAAGATACACATATGATCATTAACATAAAATTGAGAGGCCAGGTATAAACACTCATGTTTATGGGCAACTGGCTTTTGAAAAGGTACCAAGACAATTTAATAGGGATAGAACAGTCTTCTCAACAAATAGTGCTGGGACAACCAGAGATCCATATGCAAAATAATGAAATGAAACCTCTACCTCACCAATATATATGTAAATTAATACAAAATGACTAGTCACCTGAAAAACAATACAGTTAGACTACCTAATTTACACCATATATAAAAATAACTCAACATGGGTCATGGACTTAAGAGTAAAAGTTAAACCCATAAAATTCTTAGAAGAAAACA
This sequence comes from Anoura caudifer, assembly GCA_004027475.1. NCBI lineage: Eukaryota > Metazoa > Chordata > Mammalia > Chiroptera > Phyllostomidae > Anoura > Anoura caudifer. Next base: position 220,553 of record PVKU01002488.1, on the reverse strand, counting down.
TAGAAGTAAATCTTTATAACCTTGGATTATGTTCTTAGACCTGACACTAGAAATAGAAACAAAAGGAAAAAAGTAGTTAAATTAGACTTTGTCAACGTTAAAAATGTTTGTGCTTCAAAGGCCACCACTAAGAAAATGAAAAGACAACCCACAAAATGGGGGAAAACATCTGGAAATCATATCTCTGATAAGAAACATGCATCCAGAATATATAAAGAACACTTACAACTCAATAAAAAGACATGTAACCCAATGTTTAAAAAGAATGAAGTATCTGAATGGATATTTCTTGAAAGAACATACACAAACAACTGATAAGCACATGAAAAGATGTTCAACATCATTTGAATTGCAACTCAAACTACAATGATACTACTTCACACCACCTAGAATGGTTCAAATCAAAAGGGCACACAATAATGAGTGAGGATGAGAGAAACTAGATCCCTTGCATATTGCTGGTAGGACTGCATCTACATTGGAAAAGTTTGGCAATTCCATAAAATGTTCAACAGAGTTACTACACAACCCAGTAATTCCTAACTATATATATACCAAGAGAACTGAAAACATATGCCTACACAAAAACTGCACATGAAAGTCCGAAGCATAGTGATGTCAGAGAAATAATGTCATGAGAGATTGGCTTGGTCTCTCTGCTTGAAGTTTCAACAATTTGAATAGCTATAATTCAACAAAAAATTCCCTGCTCAATGTACAGGCACACCTGAAAAGATCCACTCATTAAAGGATGGGAAAGGTGGATAAGGGAGAACAAATGGAGGAAGTAAGAAGGGAAAAGAACAGAGATGAGCCATGGACACAGCTCTGCAGCTGGGAGCTCAAGGTAGGACCCAGCCCAGAGAGAGGAGGAACCAGTTGTGGCTGGTATTCCCTCCAGCTGGAACAAGCGAAGACATTTGGTGGGCATTCCTGCAAGAGAGAATGGTACAAGCTACAGCTGAGTCCAGAGACCCAGGCAAGGACAGGGCACTGCGGTGCTGCCACAGGTGTTGGGCAATGGGCATTCCAGAAAGAGAAACAAAACCTCAGAGCCTGCTACTCTGCCCCACAGACTTCCAGAGCTTGCCTAACTTTGCCCTTAGTGTGTGGTGGCTCAGCACATTAACTGTGGAAACCCCAGAACTAGTACTAGAGAATCACTTTATTCCCTGAAAAAAGGGTGCATCTGTTGGGGGTTGAGGGGCATGGGGGACACCGCAGAGGTCCAAAGCTGGGTAAAATGGAGAAGGCAGCCAGGTTCCCCCAGCCAACACAACCCTCACGCATGGCAACCACACTGACCCATAGCCAGAGGTGTGGTGGAAGGTAAGTATTGGGATTTCACAGAGCTAAAAACTTGTGATTCGGTGCCACCTACTAGAAAATAATACAAAGACCTCCTTGTAGTACTCTGTGAGAGAAGTGCCACTCATACAAACATGCCTAGACAGAAAGGAATCCATCAAATACATGACTTACCAAGATAGTGAGACAGCTCAGAAAGAAAAAATGAAAAAAAAAAAAATCTCCAGAAAGCAAACTTAAACACACTGAAATTTGTGATATAAATGACAAAGAATTCCAGATTGCAGTTCTGACAATACCTAATGAGATGTGAGAAAATACAGACAGGTACTTCAATGCACTCAGAAAACAAAATAATAAACATGCCCTGGCTGGTGTGGCTCAGTGGACTGAGTGCCGGCCTGTGAACCAAAGGGTCACTGGTTCAAGTCCCAGTCATGGCATATGCTTGGGTTGCAGTCTGGGTCCCCAGTAGGGGGCACATGAGAGACAATCACTTTAATGTTTCCTACTCTTTCACCCTCCCTTCCTCTCTCTCTATAAATAAATAAATAAATAAATAAATAAATAAATAAATAAATAAAATCTTTTAGAAAATAATAAACAAAACGAGTACTTTACCAAAGACATTGAAACTTTAAAAAAAGAACCAAACACATATTCTGGAAATGAAGAACTCAATAAAAGGGATAAAGAGTGAACTAGCAAGACAGGAAATAGATAGAGGAGAGAATTAGCAATATCAAAGACAGAAATCTAGAAATGATATAGAGAAAAGAAGAGAGAGATTTGAGCATTAAAAAAATAAAAGAAATTGTCTGTGGACTTCCGGCCAAGATAGAGGCGTAGGTGGACACACTGTGCCGCCTCACACAACCAAAATTAAGGACAACAAAGATTTAGAAACAAGAAAACAACCAGAACTCATAGAAAATTGAACTGTACGGAAGTCCAACAACCATTCACCCAGATCAGTAAGAGGGGCGGAGTCACAGCAGGAAAAAGTGGAGGTTGGCGGACCTGGGCACACAGGCAGCAGCTGACAGATCACAGGCAGCGGCTAGCAAACCCTGGGCACAGGGTGGCAACAGGCAGACCCAGTAAGACCGCGCAAGGCAGCTGGCTGACCAGGCAGTCCCACATTTGCACGCAGATAATCCAGGCAAAAAGGAAGCGGTAGAAGGGACTGGAATCCAAGAGAGCGGAGGAAGCGCCATTGTTCCTTCTTGGTCCCTGACCCCACATACAGCATCACAACCCAGCCACTGGGCTGCTGCGCCCTGGGGAACACCTAAGGCTCCACTCCTTATGCATAACAGCAGCAACCAGACCGCCCCCCCCAAAAAAAAAACAAAAATGGCTCAAACAGGAGAACAGATCAAAGCCCCAGAGCCAATTTATCTAAGCAACCAAGAGTTAGCCAACCTTTCAGATGCACAGTTCAAAGCACTGGTGATCAGGATACTCACAGAATTGGTTGATTTTGGTTGCAAATTAGATGAACAAATGAAAGCTACAATAAGTGAAATGAAGGAAAATGCACAGGGAACCAATAGTGTTGAGAGGAAAACTGGGACTCAAATCAATGGAGTGGACCAGAAGGAAGAAAGAAACAACCAAACAGAAAAGAATGAAGAGACAAGAATTCAAAAAAATGACGAGAGGCTTAGGAACCTCCAGGACATCTTTAAACATCCCAACATCCGAATTATAGGGGTACCAGAAGGGGAAGAACAGCAACAAGTTGAAAACTTACTTGAACAAATAATAAAGGAGAACCTCCCCAATCTGGCAAAGGAAATAGACTTCCAGGAAGTCCAGGAAGCTCAGACAGTCCCAAAGAAGTTGGACCCAAGGAGGAACACACCAAGGCAAATCATAATTACATTAGCCAGGATTAATATGAAGGAGACAATTCTAAAAGCAGCAAAGGATAAGGGCACAGTCACCTACAAGGAGTTCCCATCAGACCGTCCGCAGATTTCTCAAAAGAGACCTTCCAGGCAAGAAGGGGCTGGAAAGAAGTATTCCAAATCATGAAAGTCAAGGACCTACATCCAAGATTGCTCTATCCAGCAAAGCTGTCATTTAGAATGAAAGGGAAGATAAAGTGCTTCTCAAATAAGGTCAAGTTAAAGGAGTTCATCATCACCAAGCTCTTATTATATGAAACGTTAAAGGAACTTATCTAAGAAAAAGAAGATAAAAAATAGGACAGTAAAAAGACAGCAAACTCACAGATATTAACAACCACACCTAAAACACAAACAAAAACAAACTAAGCTAACAAGTAGACCAGGAGCAGAAACACAGAAATGGAGCTCACATGGAGGGTTAGCAACAGGGGAGTAGGAGGAGGAGAGGGGGGGAAAAGGTACAGAGAATAAGTAGCATAGACGGTGGGTAGAAAATAGACAGGGGGAGGGCAAGAATAGTGTGGGAAATGTAGAAGTTAAAGAACTTATGACACATGGACATGAACTAAAGGGGGGGAATGTGGGTGGGAGGGCATGTGCAAGGTACAGGGGAATGATGGGGGAGAAATGGGTCAAGTATAATAGTATAATCAATAAAGTATATTTAAAAAAAAGAAATCAACTCTGCCAACATCTTGACATTGGACTTCTAGCCTCCAGGACTATGAAACAATAAATTTCTATCATGTAAGCCAAAAAAAAAGAAAGAAAGAAAACTGTGAGATCTGATTCCATCAGAAAGAGCAATATATGAATAATAGGCATACCAGAAGGAAAAAAGAGAGAGAGAGAGAAGGGAACAGAGATTCTGTTAAACAAATAGTTGACGAGAACTCCCCAAATCTATGGGAAGACCTAGATCCTCAAATCTAAGAAGGAACACCTAGATACCTCAATCCAAAGAAGCCTTCTCCAAGGCACATTCTTTTAAAATAGTTAAGAATTAATGACAGACAATCTCAAGGCAGTCAGGGAAAAGAAGAAATTAACCCAAAAAGGAAAGCCAATTAGGTTATCATCAAACTTTTCAGCAGAAACTCTACAAATTAGAAGAGAGTGGAACCAAATATTCAAAATACTGAAAGAGAAATTACCAGCCAAGAATAACATATCCAGCAAAGTTATCCTTTAAATATAAAAAATAAATAAATAATTTTCCGAAGACTCAGAAGCTGATGGAATTTATCACCACAAGCCTTCCATTTCAGGAAATAATCAAGGGGGTCAGTCTGTCTGAAACGAAGAACAAAATGTCACAAAACTGTGATAAAAATCACCAAAAACTCTACAGCATAAACAGAGATAATTTGTGACAACAATAACATAAAAGAGGAGGCGATAAAGGTCTGGATTTGGAAAGGAGGATGGGTATCAGATGTATTCAGGAAAAAAATGACTACTGCATATATAAAACTCTCATTTTTATAAATCTAATCTGTGAGAGACGTGCCAGGACAGTCCATACGTTGGGTCACAGAACTAGTCTCAAAAAAAATAAAGAAGATTGAAATTCTATCAAGCACACACTCTGGGCATATTGCCTTGAAATTAGAAACGAACTGCAAAAAGAAGGTAAAGAAACCCACAAATATGGAGACATTAAACTGCATACTATTAATCCTGGATGGGTGGCTCAGTTGGTTGGAGCATCATCCCATACACTAAAAGGTTATGGGTTCAACTCCCAGTCAGGGCACATATACAGGTTGCAGGTTCTATCCCCAATCAGGGTGTGTATGGGAGGCAACCAATTGTTATTTCTCTTTCACATAAATGTTTCTCTCTCTCTTCCACTCTCTCTAAAATTAAAAAAAAATCCTCAAGTGAGCATTAAAAAAAAACTACAAAAAAATGACTGGGTCAAAGAATAAATAAAAAGTGAGATCAAGAACTACATAGAGACAAATGAAAATGGCAACATGGCCTATCAAAACTTCTATAAAGCAATGAAAGCAAGAATAAGAGGTAAATTTATATCATTACAGGCTTATCTAAAGAAATGAGAAATTGCAAGTAAACAATCTAAAACATTACACCTTAAAGAACTAGAAAAAGAAGAACAAAAGCAACTCAAAGTCAGCAAAAGAAAGGAAATAATTAAAATTAGAGCAGAATTGAATGAAATAGAGAACCAAAAAACTATATAAAATATTAATTTAACAAAGAACTGGTTCTTTGAAAAGATTACTAAAATTAACAAACCCCTAGTTAGACTCACTAAGGAAAAAAGAGGAAGACCCATATAAACAAAATCCAAAATGAAAGAGAAGTTACCACAGACATGACAGATAACAAGGATCATACTTGAATACTATGAAAGACTATATGTCACCAAATTCAATAACCTAGAAGAAATGGGTAAGTTCTTCAAAATGTAGAACATTTGTAGAATCAATCATAATGAACTGAAAATCTAAATAGACCAATCAACAGTAAAGAAATTGAAACAACCAACAAAAGTCTTCCAAAAAATTAAAATCCAGGACAAGATGGCTTCACTGGTGAATTCTACCAAACATTCAAGGAAGATTTGATACCTGCCCTTCTCAAACTCTACCAAAATATTGAAGAATAGACAACACTTCCTAACACATTTTATGAGGCCAACATAATCCTGATAGCAAAATATGCCAAAAGTAACATAAAAAAAGAAAACTGATGAATACAAATGCAAAAATCCTTAAAAAAAAATACTAGCAAATCAAGTACAACAATACATTCAGAAAATAATACATCATAATAAAATGGGGTTCATTCTAGCATTACAAGGATGATTCAACATACAAAAATCAATCAACATAATATATACATTAACAAAATGAATAAAAATCACATGATCTAATCAATAAATGCAGGAAAAGCATTTGATAAGATACAATATCCATATATAATTAAAATATCATCAAAATAGGTATAGGAGGAAAGTACCTCAACATAATAAAGGCCATATATGGCAAACCCTCAGTCAGTATCATACTCAATGGTGAAAATCTGAAAGCTTTTCCTCTAAAATCAGGAAAAAGAAAAGGATGCCCACTATCACCACTCTTCTTCAACATAGTTCTAGAAGTTCTAGCCAGAGCAATCAGATAAGAGAAAGAAATAATAGGCATACAAATTGGGTTGACAAAGAAGTAAAACTGTCATTTTTTGCAGATTAATGATTTTACATATACAACAGCCTAAAGACTCCATACACACACACACACACACACAACCATCTGAAACAATAAATAAATACAGTAACAATGTTGGATACAAAATCAATGTACCAAAACCCCCATAGCTTTCCTATATACTAACAATGAAACTTCAGAAAAAGAAATGGGGGGGGGAGGGGAACTATACCTTTTTCAAGTGCAACTAAAAGAATAAAATAACAGAATAAATTTGACAAAACACATAAAGGACATATATATTGAAAACTACATAGGATTATTTAAAGAGATTGAAAAAGACACAATGAAATGGAAAGAAACTCTACGTTCATGGATTGGAAGAATCAATGGTTAAAATGGCCATATTACCCAAAATAATACACAGATTTAATGCAATACCCACCAAAATCGCAATGGCATTTTTTAAAGAAATAGAACAAAAAAAATCATCAGATTTGTATGGAACCACAAAAGACCCCACATAGCTAAAGCAATCCTGAAAAAAAAGAGCAAAGCTGAAGGTACCATACCACCTGACTTCAAATCATACAGAGCTACAATAATCCAAACAGCACGGTACTGGCAGAAAAACAGACACATAGAACAATGGAACAGAACTGAGAGCCCAGAAATAAAACCATGTATATGGGCAAATAATTTTTGACAAAAGAGCCAAAACACACACAATGGAGCAAAGAGAGCCTCATCAATAAATGATGCTGGGAAAATTAGAAAGCCACATGAAAGAAACTAGATTAGAGTTTGTCCCCATGTACAAAAATTAACCCGAACTGGATCAAAATTTTAAATATAAAATCTGAAACAACAAATTACATAGCAAGAAACAGGTACTAAATTATGGACCTTGGTCACAGAGAACATTTTACGAATTCGACCCCAAGGCAAGAGAATTAAAGGCAAAAATAAATGAATGGAACTATATCAAACTAAAATGCTGCTGCACTGCAAAACAAAAACAATAAAACAAAAAGTCAACCAATCAAATGGGAGATATTTGCAAACAGCTCTCCAACAAGGGGTTACTATCCATATATAAAGAACTCATAAAACTCAACAGCAAGCAAACAAACAATCCAATTTAAAAGATAAGCAGAGGAGCCCTGGATGGTGTGGCTCAGTTGCTTAGAGTATCATCCCATAAACCCAAAAGTCACAGGTTCATTTCCCAGTAAGGGCACATGCCTAGGCTGCAGGTTAGGTCCCTGACTGGGGTACATACAAGAGGCAACTGATTGGTATTTCTGTCTCACATCGATGTTTCTTTCCCTCTCTTTCTCCCTCCTGTCCTCTCTCTCTAAATCAATAAACATGTCCTTCAGTGGGGATTTAAAAAAAGGGGAGGGGGCAGAAGACCTGAACAGACACCTCTCCCAAGAACACATACAAACATCCAACAGGTGTATGAAAAGATGTTCAACTTCAGCAGCTAATAGGTAAATGCAAATCGAAACTAAAATGAGATACCACCTCACACCTATTAGAATGACTATTATCAACAAGACAAGTAATAGCAAGTGTTGGAGAGGTTGTGGAGAAAAGGGAACCCTTATTCCCTACTGGTGAGAATGTATAGTGGTACAGCCACTATGGAAAACAGTATGGCAAAAAATTAAAGATACAGTTACCATGTGACCAAGCAATCCTCTCCTGGATATCCTGGGTATCTATACAAGAAATTCTAAAACATGAATCCAAAAAGATACATGCAACCGTATGTTCGTTGCAACATTGTTCACAGTGGAGAAGACATGGAGACAACCAAAGTGTCCTTCAATAGAGGATGGGATAAAGAAGATGTGATACATATACACAATGAAATACTTCTCAGCCACAAGAAAAGATGAAATACTGCAATCTGCAACAACATGGATGAAACTTCAGAATGTCATGCTAAACGAAATAAGTCAGAAAAAGCTAAGAACCATATAATTTTCACACATATGTAGGATATAAAATTTAAACCATAGACACAGACAACAGTATGGTGGTTACCAGAAAGAAGGGGATGGGGATAGCAAGGGGGTAAAGTAGGCTAGATACTTGGTGACAGAAGATGATTATGACTTTGGATGGACACACAATGTAATATACATATCATGTATCATAGAAATGTACACTTGAAACCTACCGTATTTTGCTATGTATAATGTGCACTTTTTGCCCAAATTTTGAGGGGGAAATAAGGATGCACTTTATACATGGGTATAAATGCATTATCCACAGCAAAAGGTATGTGATCCTATTAACCACTGTCACCTCAATAAATTTAATTTATAAAAAGGAAAGTTCATAGCAGCAACAATGTTTTTAGCCAGACAGTGGAAACAACCCAAACATCCATTAACTGATGAATGGATAAACAATGTGGTATATTCTTCACACAATGGAAAATACTCAGCAATAAAAAGGTCTGAAGACTCCATCAGAACATTTTGTCCACTCTAATATTTACAGTCATCTATGGACATGTTCAGTGCCTACTTTCTGAGGATAGGACTGTCAATCAATTCTGTATCTTTCATAGTATAATATCTTACATATAAATGGGTTCAGTTCTCTTTAAGGGATAAACATAATTACAATAAAAAACACATAGCCCTGACCAGCGTGGCTGGGTTGGTTGAGTGTCATCTTGCAAAGTGAAAGGTCACCGGTTCAATTCCTGAACAGGACACATGCTTGAGTTGCAAGCCTGGTCCCTAGTTGGGACACGTATAGGAGGCAACCGGTCAATGATTCTCTCATACATTGATGTTTCTCTCCTCCTTCCTCCCTTCTTTCTCCTGTCTCTAAAAATAAATAAATAAAATCTGAAATAAATAAAAAAATGAAACAACACATAGTCCTTCATATATTCAAATGGCCACTGGTCATCTATTTTGTGCTGAAACTAAACTGACTCAAATCTAGATTCATATGTTTAACGCCGAACACGTACTTTACAAAAGTTCTTGAGGACTAAATTCAGTAACACAATGAGGTCTGTCCAGACAAAGTCCAGCCATTATTAATATAACGAGAACAGTTTGCATGACACTGATATAACCTGGCAACCAAGGAGGGTGTATTAGAATGCACATGCATGAACAATGATAACTTCACTGTACTAGTCAGTGGGGGCAGTAGATGCCACTGTGAGCATGTATACTGTGTGACTGAGTGAGTAGAGCAACAAATCTGCATCAAATTTTGTGTTAAGCTTGACCATTCCTCTGTGAAACTATTTGGATGATTCAGAAGACCGCAGCTATGGGCAACTGGTGAATGGCAGCTTCATCACAACAATGCACTTGCTCAAGCATCACATCTCATACAGAGTTTTTTGGCAAAACATCAAATCGACCAGGTAACTCAGCCCCCCGGCAGCCTATATTTGGCACCCTATGATTCCTGGCTTTTCCCAAAACTATAATCACCTTTGACAGGGAAGAGATTTCAGGTCATCGATGAGATTCAGGATAATATGACAGGGCAGCTGATGGCAACTGGGAGAACAGGGTGAGGTCCCAAGGTGCCTACTTTGAAGGGGACTGAGGCGTCATTGCCCTGTATACAACGTTTCTTATATCTTGTATCTTCTTCAATAAACATCTCTATTTTTCATATTACATGGCTGGATGCCTTCTGGACAGACCTCATATATTCCTCTGATACATGTATATCCTCAGTAAACAGCATGTCTATTTTTTTCTCCTTTCCTCAAAAGTAACTGAACACATTTCCTTAGGTCTGTAAAAAACATAGAGGATACATCCAGGAGAAAAATAATCTCCAATTTATAAAGCAAATAATATCAAATTTGTAATTTATATTATGAAGCCCATATTTTATTACTGCAATTACTTATTCAGAGTCTGAGAAGTAATATCATTTAAATACAGAATCAGACACTGATACAATATAATGACTAAAAAAACTTAACTTTATCCTAACCAAAATCTGCTTTGCAAAGAAGCTTGAATATTATAGGTATATTTTCCTATGCAACGAAGTTAACAAACATGTTAAGTTATTACTCTGCAGAAGACAGTATACAGTATGTTTTATGTATTAGCACACTTTGCAAGTAAATATACTGAGGAAGGCATGCTCATGTGGGACTCTCACACACTACTGAACTGAGAACTGAAAACTAGCACAACCTTCTAAGAAGGTAAATTTGCAGTATGTGTCAAAGGCCTTAAAGCAACACATCTTTTGATCCAATAATTATATTCCTAGGCATTTATTCTGAGGAAATAATAATACAGAAGATTCAGGCACCAAGACATTCATTGTAAAACAGTGACGTTTTATAAAATCCACATTCAATCTGCACAGGTGGATAGAATTACATCTTTAAAAAAATGTTAAAATGTGATTGTTTCTGGACAGCAAAACCACAGGCAATCTTTACTGTCTTACTGTTTTTATATTGTCCAAGTTTTCTGCAATTTAGATATGTTAATGAAAAAAATTTTTTTACAGTGGCCAGTTTTTGAGGTAAAAAGTAACAAATTATTTGATTATCACTCTACAGTTTTAAAAATAATTTTAGATACATTAGTTAGCTGGATCCTTAAAATATGCCATTAAGGTGGATAAAGTGGTTATTTTGTTGATGTAACAAATGAGGAAACTAAATGGGGGTCACAGGGCTTGTCCAAAGCTACATGGAATTGAAACTAAGAATCCATGATTCTCATTTCTAATTGTGTATGATCTTTTCTCCAGTAGGGGTCCTCAAAGTGTGATCCCTGACCCAGCAGCAGCAACGGCATCTAAAGAACCCATCAGAAGTGCAGTCTCAAATAGCTGGGAATTCACTGCAGGTCTGCTCATAGGAAGGATCCAAGTTGCCAACTATAGGTCAGAGGAGCAGAGATAAAGTAAGTGTAAGCATTCCTGCCTGAGTGATTAGTACATTTTGCAGTTAAGCCCAGTCACTGAGGTGGAGAGAAAGGGTAGAGATGCAACCATGGTTGTCTGGTGGTGATCACTGCCAGGTAGGAAAACAAAGCAGGGTGTACGTTGGGGAGGGGGCGGGGTAACCTAGCCACTTACCCCTACCCTCTATGATAAAGCAGCAGGCCCCCGAAGAGCCTGTAGCCCTGAATGTCTGACAACAAAGTACATTCACTGCAGCTCTGAGAACTGGAGAGGCAGAAGCATTTTTCCCTGAGCAGCAGAAGGAGAATGCTGCAGTTAATCCCTGTGACAGGGTGGGGATACATAGGTGAGACAGCTGAGGTCTGGCAGTCACCATTACTGGGAGGAAAACAATGCAACAAATGCACCAGCTGGCCTCTCCCAGATCAACCAGCCAGTGGGGACACCAGGGACACCTCTGGGAGTGCAGTGCTGCTGGCATCTTCTGGTTGCTGGGAACAGTGCTGGAATTTCACAACCTCTGACTATATCGCCCACCACACTGCCCCACAGGGGTGGTGCACTGAGACCAAGGAGACCTAGTCGGAAAGGAGACGCCCATCTGCCCAGCAAATACAAGGCATTTTCTACCACCCAGCAAGACATCTGAGAAATCTGAACAGCACAAGAGAAACTTAAAAAAAAAAAAAACTTCAGCGCCACCTAGTGGAAAACATAAGAAAGACTTCTTACCAACTTAACTGGATAGAAAAGTACCACTCTTTAAAAACAAAAAACAAGAGAACATTTCATTCCCATAGATGCCTAGGCAGAGAAATAACACATCAAATACCATGAATAACCAAGATAATAAGGCAGGTCAGAAAAAAATTTTAATTCCCAGAAAATAAATTTAAAGACATGGAAATATGTGATTTAAATGACAAAACTCCAGGCTGCATTTCTGAAGAAACTAAACAAGACACAAGAAAAACATATACGCAGTTAGGACTTCCCACCAAGACAGAGCCCTAAGTAAACAAACTGTGCCTCCTCGTACAACCAAAAGAAGGACAACAACAAATTTAAAAACAAAAAACAACCAGAACTAACAAAATCGAACTGTATGGAAGTCCGACAACGAAGGAGTTAAGAAACATTCACCTAGACCAATAGGAACAACTAAATTTAAAAAATAAACAAGAACAAACTAAGCAAATAACTAGCATAGGAACAGAATCACACAAATGGAGATCACATGGAGAGCTATCAGTGGGGAGTGATGGGGGAGGAAGGGGGGGAAGGTACAGGGAATAAGAAGCATAAATGGTAGGTAAAATATAGACAGGGGGAGGTTAAGAATAACATATGAAATGTAGAAGCCAAAGAACTTATATGTATGACCCATGGACATGAACTAAGGGTGGGGAAATGCTAGTGGGAGGCAGGGCGGAGGGGAATAAAGCGGGGAAAATGGGACAACTAAAATAGTATATCAATAAAATATACTAAAAAAATAAATAATAAAAAAAACTTAAAATAAAACATGGTACATTTACACAATGGAATACTACACAGCAGAAAGAAAGAAGGAGCTCCTACCCTTTGCAACAGCACCGATGGATCTGGAGAACATTATACTAGGTCAAACAAGCTAAGTGGTTAAAGAGAAATACCATATGATCTCACCTGTAAGTGGAACCTAATCAACCAAACAAATGAACAAGCAAAATACAACCAGACACATTGAAACAAAGAACAATCTGACAGTAATCAGAGAGAAGGAGGGAGAGGGATTATAGGGAATAAAGGGGAAAGGACCATCAAGGAACATGTATGAAGGACACATGGACAAAGCCAAAGGGGGTTCGAGGGTGGGAGGTGGGGATGGGTGAGGTGGTGGGCATGTGGTAGAGTGAAAAGGGAGACAAATGTACTTGAACAACAATAAATATATATATATATGTAAAAGTAAAAAAAAATGTTCCCCCTAAAATAAAAACAAATATAGGCAGTTAATGGATTCAAAAATCAAATCAAGAAACAAAAGGAGTACTTTACTGAAGAGATTGACACTTTTAAAAAGAACCAAAGAGAACTTCTGGAAATGAAGAACTCAATAAAAGAAGTGAAGACTGAACTAGCAAGCACAGGAAACAGAGCTGACCAGAGAGGGGAAAGAATTAGTGATATTGAAGATAGAAATCTAGAAATAATGCAGATGGATAGAGAGAGAGACTTGAGAGTAAAAAACAAAACAAAAAATAAAAAATGAAAGAACTCTACCAGAACTTCTGACTCCATCAGAAAGTGCAATATAACAATAATGGGTGTTCCAGAAGGAGAAAGAGAGAGAAGGGAACAGAAAGCCTATTCAAAAAAAGTTTAACAGGACTTCCCAAAACTACTAAAAGAGGTGGATCCCAGAATCCAAGAAGCAAACAGAATACCTATTTATCGCAATCCAAAAGGCTTTCTCCAAGGCACATTACATTAAAACTGTCAAAAATTAATGACAAAGAAAGAATCCTCAAGGCAGCCAGGGGGGAAAAGAAAGACCATAACACATAAAGGAAACCCCATTAGCTTAGTGGTGGATTTTTCAGCAGAAAATCTACAAACTAGGAAAGAGTAGAATCCAATGTTCAAACTATTGAAAATAGAGAAATAACAAGCCAAGAATAATATATCCACTAAAACTGTCATTCAGCTATGAAGGATAAAGATATTGTTTCCACACATACAGAAGCTGAGGAAATTTAGCACCAAGACCTCCTCCATTACAGGAAATACTGAAGGGGAAAATTCCACCTTAAACAAAAAGAAGTATACAAAACTATGAGTAAAATAACTAAAAACATAGAAGCAGGAAATTGCAACTTTTTTACAGAATAGGGTATTACAAACTTAAATATAACAGAAAGATTAAAGGAGACAAAAACACAAAAAAGAGAGAAGACAATAGCTAATGCAATTTGAAAATGAACACAGCATAAATGGATAATTCATGACAACAAAAACATAAAAGAAGAGGGGGTGAAGGTCTGAATTCACAAAGGGTAATGGAGATAAGATGAATTCAGAAGAAAAGAAGACTACCATATATATTAAGTTTTGTTTTGCATAAACCTAATAATGGTAACCACACACAAAAAATCCAGAACTGAGACAATAAAATTAAAAAAGAAAATAGAGGGGGAAAAATCATAGAATACCACCAAACCAAAATAACAGGCAGAAACACAAGGAAAAAGAAACAATGGAGACACAGAGCTACCAGAAAACAAAAAATAAAATGGCTATGGGCAATCCTCATACATCAACAATCACCCTCAACGTCAATGGACTGAACTCACAAGTAAGAGAGCACAAAGTAGCAGACTGAGTCAAAAAACAAAACCTAACCACATGCTGCTTTCAGGAGACATATCTCAGCTGCAAAGACAAATACAGACCCAAAGTGAAAGGGTGAAAAATAATTCTCCAAACAAACAGACATATAGCCATACTTATATCTGACAAAAACAGATTCCAAGATAAAAAAAAGTAACACAAGACAAAGATGGACATTTTATAATGATAAAGGGAACAAAACATCAAAAATAGGTAACACTTCTCAATATATATGCACCCAATGAGGGTGCACTGAAATCTATAAAACAACTACTAACAACTAAAGGGAGAAACTGACAAAAACAGAATCATAGCTGGGACCTTAATACTGAATTGACAGCTCCAGATACATCATGCACACAGAAATCAATAAAGAAATACTGATCTTAAATGACACATTAGATTAAATAAACATAACTGGCATTTACAGAGCTTTTCATCCCATAATACCAGATTATACAGTCTTCTCTAGTGCACATGGAACATTCTCAAGGATAGACCAGTACTGGATTGTAATGGGGGGCACTTCCCCCCAGGAAATGAAGAGGGGTGGAACAGAATGAAACACAGCCCAAGTGTGCATCACCTTGGCAGCAGGGACTGTTAGCACAAGATACAGAAAAATGAAATGAGGCAGGCAGGCTGGAGCTAAAAACCAGGATGGTGATTGGATGGGAGGAACATACCCTCCCATTGGTTCAACCACATGGGAGATTCTGGGAAAGCCTTTAAAAGGAGAATGGGCAGGAACATTGTTCTCTTGGATGCTCCCCTCCTTCCCCAAGGCCAGGGGACTGTGAGTTCCTGGGCCCCAGACAAAAGGACTGGGTGTCCGAGGAACATTCCCAGATCCCCTCTCTAAGCACTCCAGGGTGATCATGGAGTGCAGTGAGCCTGGGTAACAAGGGAGGGGAGGAGGCTCAGGCAGGCAGGCTTGGGGAAGCTTTGGCCAGCAGACTCAGGGTATCGAGGGCTGGCAAGCCCCATGCCCCTCCCCCAAGCAGGAAGCCAATGCACCTGCCACCTGCCCAAGGCTCACTCCTCCAAGGAGTGGGCATCAAGAAACTTACTGTCTATATTGGGGAGATCCAAGATGGTGGAAAAGTAAGTGGAAGCTACACTAACCACCTCCCAGGATCAATCTAGAATTACAACTAAATTGTAGCAAAATCATCTCGAATAACCAACTCAATACTAACTGGAAAGAAGCCTTACAACCACAGACAAGAAAACACTTCAGCACAAGACTAGTATGGAGTGCAGAGGAGACCTGGGAAGGCTGGCTGGTCTCTGATGGGTGGCAGCTGAAGTGCCAGAGGAATTTTTCAGCAACTGGAGGATTTCCCATAAGAAATGTGAGGTCTAAATGCCAAGCTGGGCTCTCCAGCCTAAGGTACCAGAGTCAGAAAGGAACCCAGAACATCCAGCTGTGAAAAGCAGCAGGGGTCCTGTCAGCCAGGGAGAGACAGCTAGGCACGCAGGGAGCATTCTAAAGGGCCAAAGGACAAAACTGTGTTTACAGCCACTTTCCCTGGGTGCCAGCAAAGGGAGGGCAGAGTGGACTAAAGACACTTGAGAGTGTGGGATTGGTGGCTCTGGGGGGAAAACTGAGGGAACAGCTGCCAGGAACCATGAACCAACTCATCCCCCATACTGCAGGGGCCATCCTTCTAAGGCAGAGCACTCTTCTCTGAATGGCATCACCTGAGGGGAAGCAATAGCCCTGCCCACAAGAATTATTTTGCCCCGCCCTTCAGTGCTTAGGCCTGACCACTGATTACAGATTGATTAGATTAAATGATTGGATTAGTGGCTGATTAATTCAATATATCAGTTGGAAAATACAAAGCAGGCAAAAAAGGAAGACAAGAACTAGACACCAAATGAAAGAACAAGAGAATATTCCAAAAGAACTAAATGAAATGGAAGTAAGCAAATTATCAGAGAATTTAGAGTATGATTGTAAGGATACTCAACAGCATGAAAAAAATACAGAAACCATAAAAAAGATCAGTCAGAAATAAAGAATGCAATACCTGAGATACATAATACTATGAAAGGAATACTAACAGTGGGTTAGGTGAAGCAGAGGATCAAATCAGTGTTTTGGAAGACAAGGTAGAAAAAACACAATCAAGCGGAGCAGAAAATATAAAAAAAGAATTTAAAAACATGAAGAGAGCATAAGAAACATCTTGGACAACATGAAGCATAACAACATCCACATCATGGGACTACCAGAAGGAGAAGAGAGTGAGCAAGGGATTGAGAAACTATTTGAAGAAATAATGACCGAAAACTTCCCTAATCTGGTGAAGGAAAAAATCATACAAGTCCAGGAAGCTCAGTAACCCCCAAAAATGCTGGACCCAAAAAGGCCTATACCAAGACACATCATAATTAAAATGACAAGGCTTAAAGATAAGGACAGAATCCTAAGAGCTAAAAGAGAAAAGCAGGTAGTTAACTACAAGGGAGTAACAATTAGACTGTCATCTGATTACTCACCAGAAACATTACAGAATAGAAGGGAGCGGGGTGAAATATTCAAGATGATGAAAAGCACAGACCTACAACCAAGGCTACTTTACCCAGCAAGGCTATCATTTAAAATCAAATGATAAATAAGGAGCTTCCCAGACAAGAAAAAGCTAAAAGAGTTTGTTAACCCCAAACCTACTGCAATGAATGTTAAAGAGCTTGCTTTAAGAAGAAAGAAAAAGAGAAAGAAAAATAAACAAGAGGAAAACAGTCTAACAATAAAGTGGTACTACATACGTATTCAACATTTGTCAATAATCATCTTAAATATATAAAGAAACAGTTAACCAGAACAACCAGACCGGTAAGAACCCGCAGTGAGGAAGCAGGCTGGCTGTGAGAAACCCTGGTGAGGTGGCAGATCATGTGCGGGGGGTGGCTGTGGCAAGGCAGGGGACCACTTGGGCAGGGCTGGCTGAACAGGAAACAAACTCAGAGCTCACTGTGGACTACAGCGGTTCCCACAGTGGGAGAAACTCCCAGTCTCATACAAGTTCTTTGAAAAATGGAGCTAGAGCCAAGCAGATGAGCTGCACTGTTCCTTCTCTGGCCCCTCCCCCACAGGTAGCACCACAGCACAGCAAAGAGGGTTGCCCTGCCTGGGTGAATATCTAAGGCCCCACCCCCTTACAACCTATCAGCTGCACCAAGACAAAGAAATATGGCCCAAATGAAAGAACACAACAAAGCTTCAGAAAGAGAGCTAAGCCATGAGGAGATCGCCAACCTTTCTGATGGAGAATTTAAAGCCCTGATAATCAAAATGCTCACAGATCTGATTGAGCTTGGCTGAAAAAATGAAAAAACAAATGAAGGATACCCAAAGTGAAATAAAGCAAAATATTTAGGGAACCAACAGTGACAGGAAGGAAACCAGGACTCAAAGCAACGATTTGGAACAAAAGAAAGAAAGAAACATCCAACCAAAACAGAATGAAGAAAAAAGAATTCAAAAAAATGAACAGAGGCTAAGGAATCTCTGGGACAACCTGAAACATTCCAATATCCAAATCATAGAGGTCCCAGAAGAACAACAACAGCCAGAAATTGAAAACTTATTTGAACAAATAATGAAGGAAAACTTCCCCAGTCTGACAAAGGAAATAGACTTCCAGGAAGCCCAGACAGTCCCAAAAAAGTGGGACCCAAAGAGGAGCACACCAAGACACATCATCACAAGTTATTCAAGATTAAAGACAAGGAGAGAATCCTAAAAGAAGCCAGAGAAAAAGAGCCAGTTACCTACAAAGGAGTTCCCATTAGACTATAAGCTGATTTCTCAAAAGAAACCTTGTAGGCAAGAAGGGGCTGCAAAGAACTATTCAAAGTCATCAAAAGGAAGACCTACGTTCAAGATTACTATGTCTAGCAAAGCTATCATTTAGGATGTAAGGACAGATGAAGTGCTTTCCAGATAAGGTCAAGTTAAAGGAGTTCATCATCACCAAGCCATTATTATATGAAATGTTAAGAGGACTTATCTAAGAAAAAGAAGATCAAAAATATCAACAGTAAAATGACAATAAACTCACAACTATCAACAAATGAACTTAAAAGAAAAGACAAACAATGAAAACCAAAACTAAGCAAACAACTAGAACAGGAACAGAATCCGAGAAATAGACATCACATGGAGAAAAACATACAATTCTTCCACAAATCAATCAGGAAAAATCAGAGAATCTGAAAAGATAGATTACAGCTAATGAAAGTGAAGCAGTAATCAAAAAACTCCCAACAAACAAAAGCCCTGGACCAGTTGGGTCTACAGGTGAACTTTATCAAAATGAGAAGAAGTTAACACCTCTGCTTCTCAAACTATTTCATAACATTCAGGATCAAGGAAGGTTCCCAAACTCATTTTACGAGGTCAGCATTATCCTAAATCAAAAACCAGATAAAGACACTACAAAGAAAGAATTATAGGCCAATATCACTGATGAACATAGATGCCAAAATCCTCAACAAAATATTAGCTAACCGAATACAGCAATGCATCAAAAAGATCATACACCATGATCAAGTGGGATTTATTCCAGAAATTCAAGGATGGTACAACATTCACAAATCAATAAATGTGATTCCCCACATAAACAAAATGAAGGATCAAAATCACAGGATTATATCAATGAATTCAGAAAAAGCTTTTGCTAAATCCAGACCTATATATGATAAAAACTCTCAGCAAACTGGGAATAGAGGGAACATACCTAAACATCACGAAGGCCATATACGTCAAACCCACTGCCGGCATCATACGCAATGGGCAAAAACTACAAGCGAGTTCCCCTTAAGATTGGGAACAAGACAGGGACGTCCGCTTTCACCTCTCTTATTTAACATAGCAATGGAAGTCCTACCCACAATGATCAGACAAGTGGAAGAAATAAAAGGCATCCAAATTGGGAAAGAAGAAGTAAAACTGTCTTTATTTGTAGATGACATGATACTGTACATACAGAACCCCAAAGATTCCACCAAGAAGCTACCAGAACTGATAAAGAATTCAGCAAAGTAGCAGGATATAAAATTAATATCCAGAAATCCACTGCATTTTTAGAGGCCAATAACAAACAGAAAGGAAAATTAAGAAAACAATCCCATTCAAAACTGCTTAAAAAAGAATAAAATACCTACGAATAAACCAAACCAAGGATTTTAAAGACCTGTACTTGAAAAATTTTAAGACACTGAAAAAAGAAAGAAGATGCAAATAACGTATTTTTGGACTGTAAGACACACTACCCCCCCGCAATTTGGGAGGAATAATGATTGTTAATGCTGCTGTTGAGCTCCATTTACATTTACATTGGGGAAATATTATGTTATTTATGTTATTAAACACTTTACCACATTTTTTGCTTCAAAAATTTTTTTCCTATTTTCCTCCTCTAAAACCTAGATGCGTCTTATGGTCCAAAAAATATGATAAGTAGAAGCACATGCCTTCATGGATGGGACAAATTAATATCATTAAAATGTCCATACTACCCAAAGCAATCTATAGATTCAACATAATTCCTATCAAGATTCCAATCACATACTTCACAGAACTAGAACAAACATTTCAAAAATTTATATGAAACCAGAAAAGGCCCCACACAGCAACAGAAATACTGAGAAAGAAGAACAAAGTTGGAGGAATCACACTACCTAATATCAAACTATACTACAAGGCCATAGTAATCACAACAGCCTGATACTGGCATAAAAACAGACACATAGATCTTTGAGCAGAACAGAAAGCCCATAAATAAACCTATAACTTTACAGTCAATTAATATTCAACAGAGAAATCAGGTATATACAATAGGCTAAAGTTAGTTATTCAATAAATAGTGTTGGGAAAACTGGACAGACACATGCAAAAAAATGAAACTAGACCACCTTCTTATACCACAAACAATAATTAATTCAAAATGAATCAAAGACTCAAATATTAAAACCCAAAACCATAAAAATCCTAGAAAGAAACATAGACAGCAAAACCTTGAACACTGCTCTTACAAATTTTTTATTGGATATCTCTCCCCAGACAAGGAAAACAAAAGCAAAAATAAACACCTGGGAGTACACTGAAGTAAAGTTTTGCACAGCAAAGGGTATCGTTAACAAAACAAAAACACAACCTACAGAATGGTACAACATATTCTCCAATACATCTGATAAAGGGTTAATATCCAAAATTGATAAAGTACTTACAACATTCCACACCAAAAAAACTAACAATGCAATTAAAAAATGGGCAAAGGACCTGAATAGACACTTCTTCAAAGAGGACATGCAGATGGTCAAAAGACATATGAAAAGATGCTCCATGTCACTAATCATCAGAGAAATGAAAATAAAAACCACAATGAGATATTTCCACCTATCAGAATGGCTATCATCAACAAATCAAAAAACAAGGGCTGGCAAGGATGTGAGAAAGGGGAACCCTTTTGCACTGTTGGTAGGAATGCAGAGTGGTGCAGCCACTGTGGAAAGCAGTATGGAGACACCTCAAAAAATTAAAAGTGTATCTACCTTTTTACCTGGCAATCCCACTTCTGAGAATATATCCAAAGGAACCCAAAACACTAATTTGGAAGAACTTAAGCACCCCTATGTTCATTGCAGCATTATTTACAATCACCAAGATATGGAAGCCGCCCAAGTGTCCATCAACAGATGAGTGGATAAAACAACTATGGGACATTTACACAATGGACTTCTACTCAGCCATGAAAAAGAAGAAAATTTTACTCTTTGCCACAGTATGGATGGACCTGGAGAACATGATGACAAGTGAAATAAGCCAGTCAGAGAAAGACAAATACTACATGATTTCACTCATATGTGGAATCTAATGAACAAACTGAACTAACAAGCAAAACAGAGACAAACTCATAGATAAAGAACAGATGACAGCTAGTGGGAGTGGTGGGTGGGGGTGGAGGGACTAAGCAAAAAGGAAAAAGGACTCGTGAATATGGACAGCAGTGTGGTGATTGCTGGGGGAAGGGGGGGTATAAGGGGACTAAATGGTAATGGGAAAAAATATAATAAAGATTATATATTTTTAAAAAAAGAATTTAGATTGTGCACTGGCCAGTGTAGCTCAGCTGGTAGGAGTGTCATCTGTAGGCCACAAAGTTGCAGGTTCAATTTCTGGTCAGAACACCTACCCAGGTTGCATGTTCCATCCCCAGTCTGGGTACTTATGAGAAGGCAACCAATTGGTATTTCTCTCTCACATTAATGTTTCTCTCTCTCTTTCTTTCTCTCTCTCTCTCACCCCCCCCCCAAAGCAATGAAAAAATGCACTCAAAGATTAAAATAAAAGGAAATCTGCTATGTATATCTTTACGTAAATAAAACTTCCATTTTCCTTTCTACCAGAATCTGCCTCCAGAGTTATTGCCTGTGGGTAGCAGGAAGTTAGAGGAACACAGAACTAGCCTCAACAAAATTAAGAAGGCTGAAATCATACCAAGCACATTCTCTGACCACAATGCTTTTTTTTCTAATCCTCAATAGAGGATAAGTTTATTGATTTTTAGAGAGAGAAAGAGAAAGGAGAGAAACACTGATTTGAGAGAGAAACATCAATTGGTTGCCTCTCATACACACCCTAACCAGGGATCAAACCTATAACCTAGGTACATACCCTGACCAAGGATCAAACCTGCAACCTTTTGGTGTGCGGAATGATGTTCCAACCAACTCAGCCACCAGGTCAGGACACAATGCTTTGAAATTGGAAATCAACTGCAAAAGAAAACAGGGAAAAACCACAAATACATGGAGATTAAACAACATGTAATTAAAAAATGAATAGGTCAAAGAAAAAAACCAAAGAGGTAATCAAAAGATACTTAGAGACAACTGAGAATGACAAGACTACCAAAACTTTTTGGATGCCGTGAAAGCAGCAATAAGAGGGAAGTTTATATCATTACAGGCCTATCTCAAGAAACAAAAAATATCCCAAATAAACAACATAATATTACATCTTAAAGAAGTAGGGAAAAAAAGAACAAATGCAATGCAAAGCCAGCAGAAGAAAGAAAATAAAAATTACAGCAGAATTGAATGAACTAGAGAACAAAGAGTTTATACAAAAAAAAAAAAAAACCAAAACCCCCTGGTTCTTTGAAAACATTAATAAAATTGACAGCCCTTTGGCTAGACACACTACAGACAAAAGAGAAAAGAACCAAAAAAATTCCAAATGAAAGACAAGTTAGGAAGGACACTACAAAAATACGAAAGATCCTAAAAGACTAACGTGAAACATAGTATGTTACCAAATTAAATAACCTAGAAGAAACAGACACGTTCTTAGAAATACAAGGTCCAACACAAACAGCATCCCTTCTTTATCACAAAATCTCTTATTACAAAATTGTAAGGCATGTAATTCCATAATATAACATCATCACACTCAAGCACACCATATGACATTTTAAGTGAAGTGTTCAAATTAAAACTATAAATTATTACGCCCATATTATTACCCTACTAACCACACTCAAGCAGGCCTTACTTCTGCCAGACCTTGTATATAACCTTCCTACACTAAACTACGAAGAACTGGTAAATCTAAATATAGCAATCAACAGTAAGGAAATTAAAGAAACTGGCAAAAAAAATCTCCCAAAAAAGAAAAGTCCAGGATAAGATGGCTTTACTAATAAATTCTATCAAACATTTGAGGAAGATTTAATACCTTGTCTTCCCAAATTCTTCCAAAAAACTCAGGCAATAATTCCTAAGACATTTTACAAGGCAAAATTACCCTGATACCAAAACCTGTCAAGGATAACACAAAAAAGACCACTACAGAACAGCATCTCTGATGACTACAAATGCAAAAATCTTAAAACACTAGCAAATCAAACATATTAACAAGATAATACAGCATGATAAAGTCAGGTTCATTCCAGGGGTAAAAGGATAGTTCAACATACACAAATTGATTAATATGATACACCACATTAACAAAATAAAGAATAAAGATCATATGATCATATCGATAGATGCAGAAAAAGCATTTGGCAAGATACAACATCATTTATGATTAAAACACTCATCAAAATAGGTATAGGAGGAAGCACCTCAACATATAAAGGCCATATATGACAAACCCTAAGCTAATATCATATTCAATAATGAAATATGTAAAGTTTTTCCTCTAAGTTTAGGAACAAGACAAGAATGCCCATTCTTATCACTGTTATTCAACATAGTACTTCAAGTCCTAGCCAAAGCAGTAAGACAAGAGAAAGAAATAAAAGACCAACAAATTAGAAATGAAGAAGTAAAATTCTTACTTTTTGCAGACAGCATAATTCTTTATACAAAAACCCTAAAGACTCCACCAAAAAAAACTATTAGAAAAATAAACAAATACAGTAATGCTTCAGTATACAAATTCAATATACAAAAATTCATTGTGTTTCTATATGCTAACAATGAAATTCCAGGGAAAAATGAAAAAATAAATATTGCAATTGCAACAAAAAAAATAAAATACTTAACAAGGCTGTGAAGAACCTTTACACTGAAAACTACAAGACATTATTTTAAAAAATTGAAGAACACACAAAGAAATGAAAAGATATCCCATGTTCATGAATTGGAAGAATCAACATAGTTAAAACACACATATTACCCAAGGTAATATACATGTTTAATAAAATCCTCACCAAAATCTCAATGGTATTTTATTTGTTTACTTATTCATTTATTTATTTTAAACAGAAGTCCAGTTTATTTCTTGCATTTGAAGTACTCCTCGATGACATCCTTTGCCTGAGACTCTTTGCCATACGCCTTAACTACCACACAGCTGCAACGAACTACTTTACCAGGTTTTCCCTCTGTTGATTTTACAAAGGCCCACTAATTCCCCTAGTTCAGGGGTGTCAAACTGAAACCTGATTTTCACCTGAGGCCACATTAGCCTCGCAGTTGCCTTCAAAGGGCTGAATGTAATTTCAACTCCTTAACAGTTAAGGAGTAGTTATATTTATACAGTCCTAAAATTATTTTGGCCCTTTGAAGGCAAGCAGGAGGCTGATGTAGCCCCTGATGAAAATGAGTTTGACATCCCTGCCCTAGTTTATTGTCATCAACCTTAATTAGCTTCATTTGGTGTTCAGCACAAAGGGCTCCATCACCTTGACATACATAGGCTCATCACAGTTGGATGCAAGTACACAAAGGTGGGCCTGGTACCTAAGGCTTTGGCAGCTTCAGGAATTCCATGCACTAGGCCACTGTGGATGAGTGTGGTCTTCAGCAACTCTTGTAAAGGAGTATTAACATTCATTACACCTCCAGCAGCAATGCCTTCCTCTGCCATGTGTAAGTAGGTTATGTGAAGAGCTGAATCTTGAACACACCCAAGCCCCGCCTCTCATGCAACTCCATGGCTGCAGGCAAAGAGTCCCAATGGCATTTTTTAAAGCAACAGATCAAAATATCATCAGATCTATTTGAAACCACACAACACCCTGAATAGCCAAAGCAATCCTGAAGAAAAAAAAAAACCCACAAGCTAGAAGTATCATACTTCCTAACTTCAAATTACACTACAAAGTGACAAAAAGCAAAACAGCATGGTATTGGCAGAAACACAGAAACAGATACCAAAGGTAGAGCACTGAGAGGCTAGAAATAAACCTACATGTACGTGGGCAAATACTTTTTGACAAAAAAGCCAAAAGCATAAAATGGAGAAAAGAAAGCTTCTTCAACAAATGATGCTGGGAAAATTGGAAAGACACATACAAAAAAATAAAACAAGGTTACTATTTCTCACTATACACAAAAATTATGAATCAAAGACCTAAATATAAGACCTGAAACAATAAATTAGATAGAAGAAAGCATAGGTAGTCAACTTATGGACCTTCCACTCAAGAAAGAATTTTATTAATTTAACCTCAAAAGCAAGGGAAGTAAGAGCAAATGAATGAGACTACATCAAACTAAAAAGCTTCTGTACAGCAAAAGAAACTCTCAGCAAAACAAAAAGACAAACAACCAAACGGGAGAAGATACTTGCAAACAACATCTTCAATCAGGGTTAATATCTGAAATATATAAAGAACTTACACAAGTCAACAACATAACAATCAATCCCATTAAAAAATGGACATACAGATGGCCAACATGTATATGAAAAACTGTTCAAAGCTTAACTAGCTATTATGGAAATGCAAATCAAAACTACAATGAGATACCACCTCACACCTGTTAGAATGGCTACTATGCAAATCAAAAGTACGAGATACCACCTTCACATCTTTTAGAAGGGCTATTATGGATAAGACAAGTAATAACAAATGTTGGAGGGAATGTGGAGAAAAGGAACCCTCATTTGCTGCTGGTAGGAATGTAAACTGGTAAAACTGCAGCTATGGAAAACAGTATGGAGATTCCTCAAAAAATTAAGAATAGAGTGAACATATGTCCCAGCAACCCCCTTCTGGGTACCTGCCCAGAATTTTTAAAAATATTGACCTGACTGGTATAACTCAGTGGATTGAGTGCAGGCTGTGAATCAAAGGGTCACCAGGTCAATTCCCAATCAGCACATGCCTGGGTTACAGGCCAGGTCCCCAGTGAGAGACATGCAAGAGGCAACCACACATTGATATTTCTCTTCTTCTCTTTCTCCTTCCCTCCCCCTCTCTCTAAAAATGAATAAATAAAATCTTTTAACTAAAAAAAAATATATTTATTTATTTATTCATAAAGATTTGTCTTCCCCTATGTTCATTGCAGCATTATTCACGGTGACCAAGACATGAAAAGAATTAGTGTCCTTTGATAGAGAATTGGATAAAGATGTGGTACATATATACAATGAAATACTACTTAGCTGTAAGAAAGGATACAATACTGCCATTAGCGACAACATGGATGGATCTTGAGAATATTGTGCCAAGTGAAATAAGGCAGAAAAAGTAAAAAACCATATGATTTCACTTCTATGTGGTATATAAAACTGAAAGCAACAAATGAACAAACAAAAACTCATAGAAACAATCATATGGTGGGTGTTGAGGGAATCAGAGGGAAGGCTGTTGAGGGGGAGGTAATAAAGGGTCAAAAAAAGGGTCAAAAAAGCACGTTAAACGTGTGGTGATAGAAGATTTGACACACAATGCGATATACAGATGTATTATAGAATTGTACATTTGAACCCTACATAATTTTACTAACCAATCTCACACCAATAAATTTTGAAACAGAAAGAAAGAAAGAAAGAAAGAGAGAGAGAGAGAGAGAGAGAGGCAGGCAGGCAGGCAGTATCAGGTCCTACCCCAGACCTCCAAAATCAGAAAACTCAAGATGATGATCAGCAGCATGTTTTAAATATCCTCCACAGGATTTATATACATGATAAATCCAAAAGCCACAGCTGTGTATCACACTACCTCACAAATACTTTGTAAGATAATCAAAACATTTCCAGAAAAAAGGGGGTAGTGATGTTATTTATACCACTGTCAATGGTATTTTCACATGTTCAGTCTCTTCCAAAATAACAGGAAGTAACTATAAGGATTCACAAGAATCTTAATGTCTGACTCCTGGAAATGTAATTAACTAACCACTTTCTTCTGAATTACCACAGCAGTCCAGAGAAAAAACAAATCAGGTACAACAATGTCAGAGGGAATGAACTGATGAGAAGACTAGAACGTCACTGGCTAAAAATGCTCAGAGAGGAAGAGTATGTTATACTTAGGTGTGCTTTGCAGCATGGGGCGGGAGTGGAGGTGTAACAAATTTTGTTAACTTGCACCATTACTTCTAGATAATATTCTCCTGACTTTGGTAACCCTGAAAAGCAGTATGACTACCTGATCTCCTGTGAAATCCAGTTCATAACTACTTATGAAGCACTCAGTACATACAATGCATTGTACAGGTGCTAGAGGAAACATAAAGCTAAGAAAGACAGCCTATGCCCCGTGAAACTTTTAAGGTACTAGAAGATGCCAATATTGCATCAAGAATAAATCAAAGCAAAGAGCAGAAGTGCCACAAGATATATTTAAAATTTTGTCATGGAAATTCCAAGAAAGGTGACATCTCATTTTGGAGGGAAGAGACAGGAAAATGTGAGTCTAGGAGACAGAATTTCAATAGAGAAAAGTGGAGGAAGAGGACATATCAGTCTCTTACTGCAACGAAAATATGGCAGCAAGTAGGGGGGGAAGTGTATGCAGAGGGACAACATACTGTAATTGCAAGCAGTAGTAGAAAAGAACACTGATTGGCTTATAATGCCCCACCAGGGACAATCTATGGCACTCTGGCCAAGAAAGTTCATCTCTAAATCACAAATACTTATTTGCAACAGGAATAATAATAATCATCTTATTCTACCTTACAGAGTTATTTATCTGAAAAACATCTGTAGAGGGAACAGCACCATTATAAAAAATATAGAACATATTCAAACTTCAATAATTATTCTCTATTAGATAAAAAAAATTATGTAATATTGAAAATATTTCAATTCAAAATGTTCCCATTTCAAACATTATTTAAGTTTCTATTATTAGTAAATAAAACCTACATATTATGAATGAAAAAATGTGAGAAAAAATAATTAAAAATTTAAAAATATATTGTATATAAAGTATTTTTCTTCCAGAGGCTTACTAACAGCAAAAGCACACTGGCAGTTTCTTATAAAACTGAAAACACACTTATCAAATAATTCAACAATCACACTCTTAGGCATTTATCTCCGAGAAATAAAAATTTATGTTCAGGCCCTGGCTGGTGTTGCTCAGTGGTTTGAACACTGGCCTGCAAACCAAAGTGTCACTGGTTCAATTCCCAGTCAGGGCACATGCCTAGGTTGTGGGCTAGGTCCCCAGTGGGGGTATGCAAGAGGCAACCACACATTGATGTTTCTCTCCCTCTCTCCTTCCATTACCCTCTCTCTAAAACTAAATAAATAAATAATCCTTTAAAAAAAGCCAACTGCACAAGAACACATATATATATTTAAAAAAACTTACATTCATACAAAACCTGCATGACAGTATGTGCACAGCAGATTTGTTGTAACAGCCAAAAACTGCAAACAACCCTAATGTCCTGAAATGTGACTATGGTTAAACAAATACATCTACATCATGAAATACTACTCAGCAATAAAAAGTAACAAATAATGGTGCATTTAGGGGAATTATGCTGAGTGAGAAAAGGCAAGGTAAAATCTAAATAAGCTTTTATGTCAACTTCCTGATTTTGATATTGTATTATACTTACTTAAGCAATCCACATCAGGGAAAGTGGAATGAAGCATGCATACAACCTCCATGTACATTTTTTCCTAATTTCTTATGAATCTATCATTTGAAGCTAAAGTGGTAAAAAAGAGATATACTGCCATTTTTTCAAAAAGAATGATGCCCTTTTCTCCAACAGTACTACGAAAGTAGTATTTTTACCCACTGCTAATGGCATACCAACTTGCTAGTCCGCAGAGAATGATTTTATAGCATAAATCCATGGCCACAAAATTTTGTGCCCTTTGACCTAGTCATATAATTTCTGGATATCACATAAAAAACAGTATCAAACTTGAAAAACATACAGTTTCAGTCAATAACAGACCACATATACAACTGTGGTCCCATAAGATTATAATGGAGCCAAAAATTTCTTACCACCTAATGACATCATAATGTAGCACAACACACTACTCACATGTTTGTGTTGAAGTGTAAACAAACCTACTGCACTGCCATTCATATGAAAGTATAGCACATAAATTATATACAGTACATAATATTGGTAATAAACAACTATAGTACTGGATTATGTATTTATTGTACTATATTTTTTATCATTATTCTAGAGTGTACTCATAAAAAAATGTGCTGTAAATGCAGCCAGCAGCCTCATACATCTCATGTTTACCACATCTCTTGATCTCTTATGCTTGTTTCGTACAGGCACATGCTGCACAGGCTTGTAACCTAGGAGCAATACACTACACTATATAGCCTTGGTGTACAATAGGCCATATCATCCAGGTCTGTGTAAGCGCAAAACATCAATGATGTTCACACAAAGATGAAATTGCCTAATGACGCATTTCTCACAACATATCCCCACTGTTAAGTGGCACATAACTATACATGTCTGTGTTTATGTGTATAAATTAGATGCAGTGTAGATGTCTGAAATATGGAATCATCATATCCTCAAAAACTAGTCACAAAATATGCAGCCATTAATAATGTTGATAATGATATAATAATATAACAAAAAAAAGAATAAAGCAAATCTCAAAATTAGTTCCTAAAATATGCCTATTATAACAGGAAATACTTCTCACATAAATAAAAGATGAAAATTGTGTTGGTGTGACAGAATTATGGGTATTTTTCTTAAACTTTTTATAGTTGTCATATTATTTTCATAGTTAAAGAAATAAGTATACTTTTACCTTATCCCAGAAATCAACTAAAGCTGTAAAGTCCCACTTCTTAGAATATGCCACATTGTATTTCAGAATAGCATCCTATGAAAAAAGCATAAACAAAATCCTCATGATAGTCAAGTAAATTATCTATGAGTAGCCTGTCTTCTTTATGAAGTACTTACAGTACATTTTTTAATGATGGACAAACTTCCTCCTACTCTTAACTGCTCCACATCAGCTATGAACAAATACAATGCATACTAATTTATTATTCACTTAAGAAACATGAGATTAGATAGGTCAAGTAATAGGGGAAAAACATCATAATTATTCCAAAGCATGCATTCTAAACAGAGGTGATGAAACCCTCATAGACATAAATTGGATATTGGGGATTAAAAAAATTAAATATGATTTCTGGCCATTGAAAGGGTCACACTACATATATAGACATACACTGTACTTGTAATATTAAAATTTCAAGGGAAGAGTACATTAGGGAAAAAAATGTCTAAAAAGAATTCCTGGTGGAGAGGGCAATAATAAAAAAATCACTGAGAGACACTGCCCTAAAGCATAAAACAATATTTTCTCCTTTATTATCAGCCATTTTTATAAGCTACATATGAATGGTTATCTTCCTCCAGCAGTTCACATAAGCTACATATTGTTTATGTAGAATGAAAAGTCAAAATACTATGCCATCTACTAAAATTCCTGTCTGAACAGGCAGTACTTTACACATGGTTGCCAGTTATTAAAAACAGACAACAGGTCCCAAAATGGAGTCATTTATGCTGAGCTCCACATCACCAAATTAAAACTTATTTAGTTTTGGCTCTCCCAGAAACAGAATCTTAAATCAGTCAATCAGGAATCACCTGGCTGGCACTAGTGTGGTCATCTGCCTGATAGACCCTTGTCATTCCCTAAAGGAAAGTGACCTTGCAACAGCCAATCCACTTTTTGCTAATGTAACTTCCTCGTTCCCATTCCCTTATTCCTTATAAATGTCTTTATTTTGTATAGCTTCTTGGAGTTCCTTTCTATCTGTTGGATGGGATGCTGCCCAAATTCATGAATTGTTGAATAAAGCCAGTAAGATCTTTAAAATTTACTCAGTTGAATTTTGTTTTTTTAACACCAGAGTGGGCTACACTTCAGATAATCTATTACTTATGCAGAAAGAACTATTATTTACAATTATATCTTACTTCATCCTTTTGATTATATTTTATAATGTGCAAACAATAAAGTAATAAATATGGAGAACTTATAAGCTGTTAATACTCATAGTACACACCCCAAAATTTTTTTACTGAAGGCCTATGTAAATCTTAAAAACATTGTGCCAGATTATTACTATAAATTTCCAAATTCCTTTATCATTAAAGAAGTTTAAAAAAATTAACACTCTGCCAAAGAGCTTCCTGAAAAACACTTCATGTCATATAAATAATCACCAAGCATCTATCTAGGTTAAAAAATGAGCCAACAGAATGTGTATTATTTACTTGGAACACCAGGGGATATTCAAGTTCCTAGATGTATACTATAAGTACAAAGAATTTATCTTTAGTTTTGTTTGTACATATGTAATTAACATTATTCTAAAAATAAGTAAACTCTGGCAGACCCTAAGCAAACCCTGAGAAGTTCTTTCATTTAAAAGATCATTTACAAGATCAAAAAACACTGTACCTAAGGAATAAAAATTTCAAAATACATTATGGCACAACATTATCAATGTATTTTCATGTTAAGAAAAAAAACAGGAGCTACAGAAAGGTATAGAAAGTTTAAGAATAACTTGTAAAAATAAATGCAAAAACAGTATAAAATCAGAGAAACTATACACAACAAATTAAGTCTCTCAAAGATAATGAAACCCATTTTCAACAAAGTATAGAAATACCTATTACTGTTTGTAGTTATAAAAACTTAAAAGTTTACATAGTGCCGAAAATAAACATATACTTACCCATATTTTAGCTATTAGAAAAGCAATCTAATGACTAGAAAGACTGCCCTTACCTTCTTAAATAAAATATTTTAAAAAATAAAAAAATAAATTACTGACAAAATATTAGATTAATAAATTATTAAACTGCTAGAAGCTATATCAAAAGCAATAAAAACAGAATGTTTAATGTATAATTTAATCATTAGGAAACTCAGTTTTCCTTTGGGCAAATATTACTTAAGTCATAATTCTTTCCTCATTTACTTTTGAAGACATTTCAGACACATGATAATTCTAAAACAAAAATAAAAGAGAAGCTTGAATGGAAGGAAACTGGATGGGGAATCAAGAAACAGAAGTCTAATTTCTGGTTGTCCAAATTATTCTGTGTGGCTGCAGGCAAGCCATCTACAATTCTTAATACTTCTATTCATTTCTTAGTGATGGAATGGAAACCAAGAATGTCTCTAAAGAGAGTTCCTCAGGAAGCAAGAACATTGCAAATAAACAATGCTGTTACCTGAGTCTATTAAAGATTAAAAAAGTCTTTGAGGGAGGAGACACAGGGACCATCTCTAAGAACTACACGTAAGAGGCAAGAATAGCAAAAAGAAATACCTTCAGATTTTGGGGTCGTGTGAATTTGTTGAGAAGTGCAGTCTGAATGAGCTCCCACCTGCTTCCTGCAGTTCGTTCACCATTCTTTGAGAAAAAGGAAAAACAAATGAGCAAACTAATGTTTTTTTGTATCATAGAAGCAGGAGTCAAACAAGAGTATACTAAACTATCAGAGACTAAAAGAAAATCAGTTTTGTTTTTACCTCATCTTCCACAGGATATAAGTTTTGTTCTGAACAAGGCATCTTTACATGCTTGTTGTCCCACAAATCTTTAAAATGTGTTGGAAAAGGTTTAGGAACTTCTCCTGATCGCAAAAGATCTACCTGAAATAAAAATTAACAAGAACTGTAAGTGTATAAAAACTAGGTGTATCATTTACAAAAGAATAAAGCAGCCAAAGCAAACACTATAAAAAACAGACCAGCTCCTTTGCATTCCCACAAATCTTATTCAGCTGTTTCCACTCCTTACCTCCATTTAATCAGTTTCCTAGTCACCATGTCCTGGGCAATCTTCATCCAATCTCAGCCTCTGACCCTCATTATTCCTTGCCTGAATTTCTGCTAACAGTCTTCTAATTATTTCTCTAACTCCAACTGTACCCAACATTCATTCCCCGTAAACATCCCATGCTTACTTGGGACTGATATTATTTTTCTCAAGTATTTCCAGGCTTCTAATCTTAAAATGGCTCCCCTCTGCTTATACTGATTCCAAATGATGTTCCCTGTTGTTAACATCCTCTCTTACCCAAATACCATCTGGTTCAACATCTATTCTGACCTCCATCACTCAGCCCAATTTTCATTTCCACTAGGAAGCCTTCAAACAAATTTTAAAGGTAGGTAGTTTATTCCCCCTTGTTTTATTAGATTATTATCATACTAGAGCATACTCTTTTTTCCTTTCCCAGCTAGACTCTAAACTTCTTGAAAATAATAACCATATTAACTTTGTATTCTGAATATCTACCACAGAGCATGACATGTGTGTTTTTATATGTATAGCATATACATATATGTAAACATACACATTTATATATACATGTTATTTATAATAAATGTTTGAGGAAGGAGATATTTTAAAACACAAAGTTTTACATTTTGCCTATTCTGAACATTTTATATAAATGGACTAATACAATTTGTGGCCTTTTGTGTCTAGCCTCTTTCACTTACCATAATGTTTTCAAGGTTCACCCATGTTGTAACATGAACCAATACTTCATTGCAGATAATCAAATAATCACAAAAATAAATATAAAATTTCAACTGTAATATGCTATAAATGAGAGGTTTGTGGTGTTAAAAAAAAATATATTCTAGCCCTAGCTGGTGTAGCTCAGTTGGTTGAAGCATCTTCCCTTAGATCAAAAGGTCATGGGTTAGATTCTTGGTCAGGGCATATACCAAGGTTGCAGGTTCAATCCTCAGTCAGGGTGTATACAAGAAGGTAATCAACCAATGTTTCTTTCTCACATTGATGTTCCTCCCCGCCCCTGCCTCTTCCTCTCTCCGACTTCCCTCTCTCTTCTTTTCTCTTTCTCTTAAAGCAATGGGGAAAAAAAGTCTCTGGGAGAGGATTAAAAAATAATAAATCTATTCTAGACAATTTTAGCTTAACTTATATGTGTAGAGAAGCCTTCCTTGAGGAAGTGGCAATTGAACTGAACTCCAAAGTATAAAAAGAAGTTAACCAGTGACTTCCAGCAAAGATGGAGGCATAGGTAGACACACTGTATCTCCTTGCACAACCAAAAGGACAACAACAAATTTAAAAACAAAAAACAACCAAAACTGACAGAAAATCAAACTGTTTGGAAGCCCAACAACCAAAAAGTTAAACAAGAAACATTCATCCAGACCAGTAGGAAGGGCAGAGATGAGCAGCCGGGAGGAGAGGACTCGTGGGCAACGCAGCAGCTGGTGCACTGGGTGAGGTGGTGGCTTGCAGACTGGGCAGTTCCACATTCATGTGCAGATAAACCGGTAGGAACAACTGGGGACTGAAACAGACCACACAACCCAGGGTTCCAGCACTGGGAAATAAAGCCTCAAAGCCTCTCACTGAAAACACCTGTGGGGGTCAAGGCACCAGCAGGAGAAACTGCCAGCCTCACAGGAGAGTTTGCTGGAGAGACCCACAGGGCCCTAAAACATACACAAACCTAACCACTAGGAATCAGCACCAGAAGGGCCCAGTTTGGTAGTGGAGGAAGTGACTGAAAGCCAGCAGAGAGAGGAGCAAGTGGTACTGTTCCCTCTCAGACCCCTCCCCCACATACAGCATCACAACCCACTAAGGTGGGTTGCCCCACCCTGGTGAACACCTAAGGCTCTGCACCTTACTACGTGACAGGCATGCTGAGACAAAAAAAAAAAAAGGACCCAATTAAAGAACAGTTCAAAGCTCCAGAAAAAATACAATTAAGTGACGAAGAAATAACCAACCTAAGATGCAGAGTTCAAAACACTGGTTATCAGGAGGTTCCAGGAACTCACTAGATATTTATCAGCATAAAAAAGTCAGGCAGCAATGAAGGTCACATTATGTGAAATAAAGAAAAATCTATAGGGAATCAACAATGATAGGAAGGAAACCAGGACTCAAATCAACGGTTTGGAGCAGAAAGAAGAAAGAAACATTCAACCAGAACAGAATCAAGATACAAGAATTTTAAAAAATAAGAAGCTTAGGAACCTCCACGACTTCTTTAAACATTGCAACATCTCAATCATAGGGATGCCGGAAGGAGAAGAGGAAGACCATGAAATTGAAAACTTCTTTGAACAAATAATGAAGAACTTCCCCAATCTGGCAAAGGAAATAGACTTTTAGGAAGTCCAGGAAGCCCAGAGTCCCAACAAGTTGGACCCAAAGAGGAACACACCAAGGTACATCATCATCAAGTTACCCAAGATTAAAGA
The DNA here is from genome assembly GCA_004027475.1 of Anoura caudifer. Classification (NCBI taxonomy): domain Eukaryota; kingdom Metazoa; phylum Chordata; class Mammalia; order Chiroptera; family Phyllostomidae; genus Anoura; species Anoura caudifer. The sequence continues at coordinate 184,848 of PVKU01002488.1, read as the reverse complement.
TAAGGAGAGAATCTTAAAAGCAGCAATAAAAAAGGAAACAGTTACCTACAAAGGAGTTTCCATTAGACTATCAGCTGATTTCTCAAAAGAAACCTTACAGGCAAGAAGAGGCTGGAAAGAAGTATTTGAAGTCATGAAAGGCAAGGACCTACATCCAAGATTGCTCTCTCCAGCAAAGCTATCATTTATAATAGGACAGATAAAGTGCTTCCCAGATAAGGTCAAGTTAAAGGAGTTCATCATCACCAAGCCCTTATTATATGAAATGTTAAGGGGACTTACCTAAGAAAAAGAAGATAAAAAATATGAACAGTAAAATGACAACAACCTCACAGCTATTAAAAACTGAACCTAAAAAAAAAAACAAACTAAGCAAATAATAGCACAGGAACAGAATCACAGAAATGGAGATCACATGGAGGGTTATCAGTGGGGGAGTAGGAGGGGGAGAAAAGGGGAAAAGGTGCAAAGAATAAGTAGCATAAATGGTAGGTAGAAAATAGACAAGGGGAGGTAAGAATAGTATAGGAAATGTAGAAGGCAAAGAACTTATATGTATGACCCATGGACATGAACTAAAGGAGTGGAATGCAGGTGGGAGGGGGTATGCAGGGCAGAGGGGAATAAAGTGGGGAAAATGGAACAACTGTAATATCATAATCAATAAATTATATTAAAATTAAATAAATAAATAAAAAGAAGTTAACCAGGAAAAGAAAGACTGTTCCTCAAAAAGGGAAAAGCTTATTTAAAAAAAAAAAAAAGAAATGGAAATAGCAGCTGCATGAAAAGTTTGCAACTCAAGACCAATAAATTTGTAAGGCCACCTATACATGTGACCATTAAAACCCTAACAATGGATGAACACCCAGAGAGAGAGTAAGAAAAGAATACCTATGAATTAACCTTGAGGAATGGCCTCATAAAGAAGAGCTAAAGGAACACAGGAAGTAACTAATCGGTGAGGAAGAAAACTAGGATTATATGGTGTCACCGAAACCAAAAAATGAGAATACTCCAAGGAGGAAAGAATAAGTCAAGAGTCAAAAGTGGCTAAGACATCAATTATGCTGGAAATATTTTTACTTCCAAATGGAGATCCTAAAGGTGATTTTGTAAAGATGTTCCACATAATAGGAAGTGACGGAAAAGGTACCAGTCCAGCTTCCACATAGGATAACACATAGATAAGAATATACTTTGTGTATGTATGTGTGCACGTGTGTGCTTATATCTGCATGGATGTGTGTGTATGTGTTCATCTTTGTATTATAGATAATTGAGCACTGAGTGTCATGTCCATGAAGTTTCAGATTGCCTTACATTTCTAATGCTAAATACTAGCTTTATTTTATTACTTCCAATTCTGTACCTATTAATATCTGGCATCTTAGAAATGTAATTTAGGATTATTTATTTAATAACTATTCATTATACATACATTATATTACCATATTCAGAAAAAGAATCTAGAAGAGAATATACTAAATAGTTAAACTCTTGGAATAGGACTACAAAAGACAGGTTTTCTGAGTTATACATTTTCATATAACACATGCATTTTTTATGGTGATTTTGCATTACTACTGCAATAAAACAAAAATAATTTTTAAGATTTTTAAAATTCATGGGTCCTTGGATATCCAACAAATACACAGTAATTACAGAGATTAAATAATGATGACACAGGATGCTTTGGGTTTTCTTTGTGGACAGTGTAAGAAAAGAAGGAAAAGTCAAAATATCATTACCTCCCCAATCAATCTTTTTTCCAAATCTTAACCATCAACATATTCTCAGTGATCCAGCCTTTTCTTAATTAGACAGTTATTATCAATGCCCCCTTTTCCCTTATCACCCAATCTTTAAGAATTTACCATGTCCTATCAATTTTACCTCAGAACAATGTAGCCATCTATTTTCTCTTTATCATAACAATTATTACCTATCTCAGTGATTTTCAAATGTTTTAAAACAGCAGTCCTCATTTTTCTTTAAGAAATCTAATATGAAATCATTAAAATCAAATAAAAAGTTTTTATAAATATAATATTTACAATGATTTTTCCTTATGCTAACATCAATAAATGAGAATGACTATTTTAAGAAATGCAAAATTTGAAATTGGGGGTTAGGGATGACAGCTAAAGCTACTATTTAATTTACTTTTATATCTCCTACACATTATTAAGAAAATACTACTCATATACCTAAATAGTTGCAAATGCTAATTTTTTAAACTGTTATTTTTATGTTTAAGGAAACTCTTCAGTTAAACAGCAGTGGCAAAAGAATCTTGATTCTACTGTATGAACACAGACAAGTTCTCTTCGTAAATCTGCTAGTTAAAATACAGTATTAAGCATTTTCAAATCCGAACTAGCACACAATTTCCAATTGTTTGTTAGTTCTTTTCCTATAGGTTTTCATGAAAATATAACTTAGAAAAGAAATGAGTCAAATTTCAAAAGAACCCTACAACCACTTCCATGCAGCACAATTTGATAATTACTACCTCTTTCCTTTTTATCCCTTATTACCTTTCCTTGTTTCTAATGCATCCTCACTTCAATTTTTTTTTTACCTACACCTGTTTGATTAATCTTACTACAACACAACTACTATCTGCACAGGCATTTTAATGATTTCTATTACCTACACAGTCCCTGGCACCTGGAGCCCTCTATGATGTGAACCCAACACACTTTTCAAAGTCTTCTCCACCATTTCCCAGTCAAATTCTAAGCTCCAGCAAACAAACTGTTTTCCATTCCTAAAACAAATATTTTTCAATTGTACAGCCTTTACTTACCGGTATAAAGGTACACACATGTTTAGAACTGTCTTGTCTTAAAGTCCACCTCAGAAATTTTCACTCTTCTTTTTGAGCTAAGCTCAAACCTCACCACCCTGCTAAATGTTGCTTCCACCTTTAAATACACTAAAGAATTCTGTATTTTGAACTATTTAATCACATCTCAACTAAGTTGTACAATAAAGGGGATTTTTTTATAAGTAGCTCCTATAAAATCTATTAACAGAGACTGACTAATAAACAAGATGACTATTTAAAACTGTCCAAAGAGTGATAAAAATCTTCTAAAACTGGATGATGGTGATGGTTGTCTAACTCAGTAAATTCAGTAAGTATTGCTGAATTGATCACTTAAAAATGAGTAAATTTGCCTTCCGGCCAAGATGGAGGCGTAGGTGGACACACTGTGCCTCCTCTCACAACCAAGATTAAGGACAACAAAAATATAGAACCAAAAAAAACCAACCCGAACAGATAGAAAATTGAATTGTACGGAAGTCCGACAACAATTCACTCAGACTGGTAAGAGGGGCGGAGTTGGTGGCCGGTAGAGAGGGGTCGTGGCACGAAAAAGCAGTGGCTAGTGGTCTCAGGTGCACAGGCGGCAGTTGGCACATCCCAGGCTCACACACGGCAGTTACCAAACATGGGGAGGCAAGGAGCAGACCAAGCAAGGCCCACAAGGTGGCTGACCACGGTCACACACTCGTGCACAGATAAACCAGGCAAAACAGGCAGCAAGACAGACTATGCAACACAGGGCCCCAGCGCCAGGAAATAAAGTCTAAAAGCACCAATTGAATACACTTGTCGGGGTTGAGGTGCCAGGAGAGAATCCCAGCCTCACAGGACAATTCGTTAGGGAGACGCACAGGGTCCTAGAACATACACAAGCCTGCACACACGGAAATCAGCACCAGAAGGGCCCAATTTGCTTGGGGAAAGCAGCGAAAGGGACTGGAATCCAAGAGAAAGTGGAGCAAGTACCACTATTCCCTCTCGGACCCCGCCCCGACATCCAGCATCACAACCCAGCGACTGGACTGCCCCGCCCTGGTAAACACCTAAGGCTCCACCCCTCACTACATAAACAGCCGTGACCAGACAAAAACAAACAAACAAAAAAAACCCAAACCAAAAATGGCCCAAACAAGAGAACAGATCAAAGCCCCAGAGCTAATTCATCTAAGCAACCAAGAGATAGCCAACCTATCAGATGCACAGTTCAAAGCACTAGTGATCAGGATGCTCACAGAATTGGTTGATTTTGGTCACAAATTAGAGGAACAAATGAAGGCTACAATAAGTGAAATGAAGAAAAACGCACAGGGAACCAATTGTGATGGGAGGAAAACTGGACTCAAATCAATGGAGTGGACCAGAAGGAAGAAAGAAACAACCAAACAGAAAACAAGGAAGAAACAAGAATTCAAAAAAATGACGAGAGGCTTAGGAACCTCCAGAACATCTTTAAACGTCCCAACATCCAAATTATAGGGGTACCAGAAGGGGAAGAGGAAGAGCAACAACTGGAAAACTTATTTGAACAAATAATAAAGGAGAACTTCCCCAATCTGACAAAGGAAATAGACTTCCAGGAAGTCCAGGAAGCTCAGACAGTCCCAAAGAAGGTGGACCCAAGGAGGAACACACCAAAGCACATCATAATTACATTAGCCAAGATTCAAATGAAGGAGAGAATTCTAGAAGCAGCAAGGGATAAGGCCATAGTCACCTACAAAGGAGATCCCATCAGACTGTCAGCTGATTTCTCAAGAGACCTTACAGGCAAGAAGGGGCTGGAAAGAAGTATTCCAAGTCATGAAAGTCAAGGCCCTACATCCAAGATTGCTCTATCCAGCAAAGCTGTCATTTAGAATGGAAGGGAAGATAAAGTGCTTGTCAGATAAGGTCAAGTTAAAGGAGTTCATCATCACCAAGCCCTTATTATATGAAATGTTAAAGGGACTTATCTGAGAAAAAGAAGATAAAAAATATGAACAGTAAAATGACAGCAAACTCACAACTATTAACAACCACACCTAAAACAAAAGCCAACTAAGCAAACAATAGAACAGGAGCCGAAACACAGAAATGGAGATCACATGGAGGGTTAGCAACATGGGAGTGGAAGGAGGAGAGAGTGGGAAAAGGTACAGAGAATAAGTAGCATAGATGGTGGGTAGAAAATAGGGGGAGAGCAAGAATAGTGTGGGAAAAGTAGAAGCTAAAGAACTTATGACACACGGACATGAACTAAAGTGGGGGAATATGGGTGGGAGGGGGTGTGCAGAGTGGAGGGGAATGATGGGGGAGAAATGGGACAACTGTAATAGCATAATCAGTAAAATATAATTTTTTAAAAATGGGTAAATGTTACATACTCAATAAAAATGTGTTTAAAAAAAAGAACTCACAGTATAAAAGAGGTTAATAGGGGTAAGCAAGGAATGGGAAGTTATTGTTTAGTAGGTGCCAAGTTTCTGAGTGGGATGATGAAAAGGTTCTGAAAATGGGTAGTGGTAATGGTTGTATAATATGGTGAATATGCTTAATGCCAATGAAACAATATTTTTAAATGGTTAAGATGGTAAATTTTCTATTATGTATTTAACCACAATTTTAAAAATGAGGCTGGTTTTATACACATGGAATTTGAGATACCTGTGGAATAGTGATGGTGATGTCTGGAAGAATCAAAAGCTCAAAAAAGAGGGAAAAACCAGAGAATGATTTAAAGATACTGAACCACAACTGTGAATTTTAGGAACTAACCCAGTACCTAATACGTACCTAATAATGGGTACTCAATAAATGTTTTCAATTAATTTTTTTAAAAGAATCCAATAAATTTTCTTTAAAAATACAAAAAAAAAATTCTATTTCCTCATTAGCTGACAATGATTCATCTTATGGATTGGTTAAGTACCATACTAAACTATTATTATGTTTCTACATTCTACAGATTTCCTACTACTTTAGATGAAGAAAAGAGAACCACTTTCTACACCTTTGTCTGTTTTTCACATCAATAAGTAACAAAAGAAACCAAGACTTTATTAATCTTCTCTCTTTATAGGTGAGAGATAATACCTACTCGAATAGTTACTGTGTGATTGGCAGATGGTCTCAAGAGAGGCAGCTGGATTCCACACGTAGGCATTGTTCTCATTTCCTGGATAGGAGTTCCAAGCCATTTCTTATCTGGAGAAAGGTGAGGTGGAATGTATTTTGGGATCCTTCTGTCTGTTCGTTGATGTCTGATTTCACATTGTTCTTTTCTAAGGTCAAAACAAATGTATTCAGTCACAAAGTACTTACTGTTTAAATTCACTTGGAAACACAGTATAAAACTTACAGACTGTTATTGTTTAAAATGTGCCAAGCTTTACCCTGGCTGGTGTAGCTCCATGGATTGAACACGGGCCTGTGAAGCAAAGGGTTGCAGGTTCGATTTCCAGTCAGGGCACATGCCTGGGTTGCTGGCCAGGTCCCCAGTAGGGGGCACATGAGATGCAAACATACACTGATGTTTCCTTCCCTCTCTTTCTCCCTCCCTTCCCCTCTCTCTAAAAATAAATAAATAAATACATAAATAAATCATTTTTTGAAAAATGTGCCAAGCTTCTTCTTTTTCTTGTTAATTAAAGAAACAAGACAAACAAAAATCCTTATAAAACTTGTAAGTAAAACCCAAAAGCTTGTTTTCAATAGTCTGTGGTAGGAATTTCCAAACACATGTAAACCACCTTCTGAATAAAGGATCACATAAGAATATGGACATTGACAAATAAGTCATGGTTTATCATGTCAGTTACATCTCAGGATTCTGGACAATAATCTTCAATGAAGTAAACTTTGACAGAAAAAAAAATCCCAGAAAACAGAAACTGAGCTTTAAGATTCTATATGAAATAACTGCAAAAATGTAATTTTAATTTTTTTTTTTGTAATTACACAGACTGGGATTTAAACCCAAGTGTTACTGCCCACAAATTACATAATTTCAGTGAATTCTCTAACCCCAATTTCAGTTTTCTCATTTGTGAAGTGAGTACAATACCACCGGCCTGCCTGTCAGAGCATTAGAGAAAATGCAGTAAACAATGGCCTAGGAAAATGGCTAAACAGTAGCTACTATCAAATACTTTTATGTCCTGATAATTCACATAAATTTCAGAAGGAAGTTCATGAAACTAAAAAGCTGATTAACAATATTTATTTACTTCGTACTTTTGGTTCTGGCCTTTTTAGAATTTAAAGCTTTGAGTCTAAGTATAAATTTAGCATAAATAGATAACAAAAAACAGAACTGTTATTTAGCTTCAGTGTAAACCATATCTTTGCTAAACCCTCCTTTCAAAATTACAAAATGTATTGCACTACTGGACATACTCTGGATGGAAAAAATTACCTTTTGTCCTCAGCTTTGGGCATTCTCATGAAATGATCCGTGATTTTAGAACCCTTCTTCCCATGTTGCTTGGAATTCCTGCATTCTACATTCAAGCCAGAAGTACTTTCAGGTAGTCTGGTATTTAAATCATTCATTCCAGCACAACTCTCCCCTTCAAATTGGAAATGTAATTGAATTTCACCTCCCTTGGCAGAGGACCGTTTCCTCAGTTCAGTATCAGCTTCTTTTGCTTGGAACCTTGAAGGTTTATTTGCTGTTTGTGAAGAACTGCCATCTTCTTGTTCATCAAATCCTGGACTTGTTTCTTCATCTGCTTCTGAGTCCTGACAACTGTTTTTGGAATTATCCACATCCATTGGTGACTCAAGTTCACTTTCCTTCTCAAATGGAGAATTCCCTAGGCTACTTTCTTGTCTACTCAAATTGTTGGCATTTTTCAGTCCAGTACTGACATCCTCTGAGCCAACGTCTGACAAGGGACTCTCTGGCACCACATCAATCTCTTCGGGCTGACAATCTGCACAGTCTTCCACAAGATGGCAAGACTTTCTGCACTTCTGGAGACTTCTGGCTTCTCTGGCCTGTTCATCTTCTGTAGTCTGGTTTGCATTGGTAACCTTTACAGGTATAAAAAATTGATTATCTCTACTTTCCTCACTATATGTGTCATTCTGATCATCATTTTGAGGTGACTGATCGATGTTAGCATTACTGAACTGTTCAGATACCAGAGTTACTGTTGGAGGTTCACCTTCCAAAAGCTTCTCTGCATGTTTTCCTTCATTTTGCCACTTACACAAAGCTGCAGTCTGATGCTGGTTCAAATACTGTGCACTTTTATCAACTGGTGATTTATCAATACTTAGTTGAGAAACATTTTCTAACTTTTCCATGTTATGTTGATAACAGTTATCTTTCTGTACAAAATTCATCATGGATTCTAGTCTTGTATTGTTGTTTTCTTTACTATGCAGACTATAAGAAAATAGAAAGAACTAATGATACAACAGAACTGATATTTTAACAGAAAAAAACTTATGCAAGAAAACCACTTACTCAACAACATTCCTATAACATCACAGCAATACTTAAATTACTTGTGATTACTTATGATTATTTGAGCATATAGCATTCTCATTCATGACACCATGTCTTTGCACATATGCCTTTAATGCCCTTTCCCCAACTATGTGCCTGCCAGAAGTGTTAAACTTCACTCACTTACTGTGCAGTCTTTCCTGCAAAGGTAAAGCAGATTGTTTATTCTATAATGCTAACCACCACTGTACCTTGTTTATACCTTTACTATTGCATTTATCACACTCAGCAGGCCCTCAAACAACATTGTTCCATTCAATGTCTTTTTGTTATAATGTTGATAAGGTGTGACAGAAACTTACCTCTTGTTTGTATCAATTAGCCTTTAGCAAAATTGTTTCATTATGTGTTATTTCAGGAAACCTACTGACAATGTTAAGTGAGGACTTACTGTAATCATGCACTTCTGTATCTGTCGCCACCACCACAAGTATTTTAAAGACAAAAACTATTTCTCCTTCATCTCTGTATCTCAAATACATAGGACAGTCCCTGGCATACAGGAGACTCTAAAAAATTATTATTTATACGAGACTTCTGGCCAAGATGGAGGCGTAGCTGGACACGCTGTGCCTCCTCTCACAACCAAGATTAAGGACAACAAAAATATAGAACCAAAAAGAAAGAAAACCCAACCAGGACAGAGAGAAAATTGAATTGTGCGGGAGTCCAACAACAACGATTCACCCAAACAGGTAAGATGGGCGGAGTCAGCGGCCTGCAGAGTCCGAGGCTGGAGGAGTCGGATCACAGAGGGATAAGCCAGTGATGGTCCCTGGCGCACAGTCACCCCAGGCACACAGGTGGCCAAGTAGGGAGCACAAGGCCGTGGACCACGGACGCACATTCTCACACAGATAAATCAGGAGAAAACGGGCAGCAAGACACACTGCACAACGCAGCATCCTAGCACTGGGAAGTGAAGCCTAAAAGCACCCACTGAAAATACTTGTAGTGGCTGAGGTGCCGGGAGGGACTCCCAGCCTCACAGGAGACTTCATTGGGGAGACCCACGGGGTCCTGGAACGTGCACAGGCCCACCCACCCGGGAATCAGCACCAGAGAAATCCAGTTTGCTTGGGGGAAGCGGAGGAAGTGGCTGAAATCTGGCAGAGAGTAGAGCAAGTGCCATTGTTCCCTCTCAAACCCCGCCCCCACATGCAGCACCACAACCGAGCGACTGGGCTGCCCCGCCCTGGTGAACACCTAAGGCTCCGCCCCTCACAACATAACAGCCTCGACCAGACAAAAACAAAAAATCCAAAACCAAGGATGGCTCAAAAGGGAGAACAGACCGGGGTCCTGGAGCTAATTCATCTGAGTGACCAGGAGGTGGTCAACCTATCAGATGCAGAGCTCATAGCACTGTAGCCAACCCATCAGAAGCACAGTTCAAAGCTCTGGTGATTAGGAAGCTTACAAAATTGGTTGATTTTGGTCACAAATTAGAGGAACAAATGAAGGCTACAATAAGTGAAATGAAGAAAAACGCACAGGGAACCAATTGTGATGGGAGGAAAACTGGGACTCAAATCAATGGAGTGGACCAGAAGGAAGAAAGAAACAAACAAACAGAAAACAAGGAAGAAACAAGAATTCAAAAAAATGACGAGAGGCTTAGGAACCTCCAGAACATCTTTAAACGTCCCAACATCCAAATTATAGGGGTACCAGAAGGGGAAGAGGAAGAGCAACAACTGGAAAACTTATTTGAACAAATAATAAAGGAGAACTTCCCCAATCTGGCAAAGGAAATAGACTTCCAGGAAGCTCAGACAGTCCCAAAGAAGGTGGACCCAAGGAGGAACACCAAGGCACATCGTAATTACATTAACCAAGATTAACATGAAGGAGAGAATTCTAGAAGCAGCAAGGGATAAGGCCATAGTCACCTACAAAGGAGTTCCCATCAGACTGTCAGCTGATTTCTCAAGAGACCTTACAGGGAAGAAGGGGCTGGAAAGAGGTATTCCAAGTCATGAAAGTCAAGGACCTACATCCAAGATTGCTCTATCCAGCAAAGCTGTCATTTAGAATGACAGGGAAGATAAAGTGCTTGTTAGATAAGGTCAAGTTAAAGGAGTTCATCATCACCAAACCCTTATTATATGAAATGTTAAAGGGACTTATCTAAGAAAAAGAAGATAAAAAATATGAACAGTAAAATGACAGCAAACTCACAATGATTAACAACCACACCTAAAGCAAAAACAAAAGCAAACTAAGCAAACAAGTAGACCAGGAGCAGAAACATAGAAATGGAGCTCACATGGAGGATTAGCAACATGGGAGCGGGAGGAGAGAGGGGGGAAAAGGTACAGAGAATAAGTAGCATAGATGGTGGGTAGAAAATAGACAGGGGGAGGGCAAGAATAGTGTGGGAAAAGTAGAAGCTAAAGAATTTATAAAACATGGACATGAATTAAAGAGGGGAATGTGGGTGGGAGGGGGTGTGAAGGGTGGAGGGGAATGATGGGGTAGAAAAGGGGCCAACTGTAATAGCATAATCAATAAAATATAACTTAAAAAATTATTATATATAGTTTGAAAGAACAAATAAATGTTGATTAAAAAACTGACAAAGGAGAGAAAACAGCATGAAGTATGATAAAACATCCATATATCATGTTATTCATTTCTCTCTACGTATATGTTTCTATACCTTTCTGATTCAGCTGTCTTGATTCCTTTAGGGTCCATCCAACTGGAAATAGTCTTTTGTTTGAACACTGTTAAAAAAAAACACACCCAAAACATTAATGTATATGCATACATGCCTTCAAAGAGAAAATACTTCTGGCAGCATTTATACATGTAAGACTTTATGCTAAGTTCTGTGGGTTAAAAAGATTCATCACTCCCTTTGCAATCAAGCAATGGGAGATAATACAGCAACATAAATACATTTCATCATAGAGTAGAAAGCAGCCATTCTCTAAAAGAGTTGGTATGGCCTAAAGGATGAGAGCATGGACTCTAGAACCAGATCACCTGGATTCAAATTCTGGCTCCCCCACGAGTTTTCTATGTGACTTTGTGAAGGGTCTCATATTCCTTATCTGTAAACATGCAAATTAATAGTATCTCTCCTAGGATTACAAAAAAGTGTCAAAATTCACCACTCAGAGCTGTAATTCCATAAATCAAATCTAGGAAGCTCCCATGTAGCCTGGAGGGCAAATATGAAGGGGCAAGAAGAAACAGTTCATTGGTAGAAACCAGCAAGAAAGCTACTGATCTAGGTCAGTGGTTCTCAAACCATCTAAATCATCAGGAGGCAGAATCAGAATCTATATGTGTGATGATGGAGGTGTTAGGGGGAGCTAGAATCTGTATTTTTTTCAAAGTGATTTTGATGATCAACTAGGTTCAAGAACTATTGGCCAAGGACCAGAACTATTCAAACAGGAAAAGCTGAAAAGTGAGTCATTAAAAACTACACAATCGTAGGAGAAGTTAAAGGTGACACTAACTTTTAAGCTTAAGAGACTCAAAAGATCATGACAGCACTTAATACGAAATACAAGAAAACTGGGTTTAGGGGGGAAATATCACTAGGTCAATTCTGAACTACTAAATTTGAGATGCCAATGAGATAACTACATAGACATGACCAGCAGAGAGTAGCAAAAGTAGAATTGATGGCTCAGCAGAGAGAGTTGCAACATAAACAAATGCAAGCCACAATTCATAAAGCATTAGAAATAAGCATGCTTTCAAACTTCAATGTATTTCATGTAAGTTAAATGTATATAATATTTTAGTATAAAAAAACGAAAAATCTTCAACAGTCTCAACTACTGTCTAAATTACAGTGTAAGAATCTACGCATCTTCAATCATAGACTCATTCTAATCTACCTAAGTCCCCTCAAACACAGTAACATGAGCAAAACAGATGCTGTTCCAAATAAATAAAAATAAACAGCTTACTTATCACTGTAATTGAGTGCCATATAATTTGTACCTCCCACAAAATGCTAACATTCCAACTATTAAAAATCAATTCAGCATTTTTAAAATAGCTTCTTTCAAAAAATTATATGTATACATACACATATTTGATGTTTCTTGTTAAAGACCACTACTTTAGTAATTTAATTAAGTTAATACTTTTACAGCAAATCAGGCTTCAGAAAAAAATTAGTTTCAATCAGAAGGTAGTAAAAAATGAATCATTTCATTCTGAGACTTTTCTACAATTCCATCTTCTCTATTTAATTTCATTATGTCAAATACAACAAATATAGAAAATCCTCAAATTAAAAACCAGTAGTGAGCCAAACAAATTTCCTTTTTTTGAGTCAGTATAAAATGTAAAACACCTTTTCCCGTAAATGTAAGGATTAAATGGTATGCAATGGCTAGGTTCCTATAATACATATGAATCATGATGACAAGTCTATGGAACCTAGACTGCCTACACCGTTTCATAAAAAAACAAAACAAAACAAAACTATGAAGTGTTCTAGTGCAGTTGAAGGGCAGGCTCTCCTCTGAAACTGTGGCACTGAGCCTGTGTTCCCTCACTTCAGACTTCCTATTATCATTCCTGAAACCTGAGAACAGGATGAAGGAGAACCAACAGGTGAAGAACTAATATTTCCTACTAATAAAACATTCCTCAGTCCTTCTGAGGACCCCGGAAAAAGGTCTACCTACTTCTCTTTCCAATACCACTACTTCTGGCTTCTAAAGATTTCTTTTGCAACACATCACAGGAGTGTTTCAGTTTCACCTAATTCCTGAAGTAAGCATAAAATGATGCTTCCCAGGTTTCCTGGGAATTCCTTCCTTTTAACTAGAAATAATCTCAGCAAAAAAAAAAAAAAAGGAAGCAATGGGAGTTGATGAAAAAGATATAAGATCTGGAGTCAAACAATATCTTAGATTGTGAATTTTGCTAAGTCACTTAGAAGTAATTCATTTCTTTGAGCCTCTCTTTTCTCACCTATAAAGTGTGATTAACAATACATACTTCCAAGGCTTATGTAGATCAATGAGAGAAAATATTAAGCATCTAGTCTTACAGAACAGAAACTCAACAAATGTATTACTCTTCCAACACTTACACCCAACCTCTTTTTCACTGAGATCAGTAGTTATCCAATTTCATTATGACTTCACACCATTTACACATAATCTCATCAGTAACATTACTCAGTGGCATATTTCAATAAGCAAATCATTTAATCGCTACAGATACAGGGAAAAGGTACAACATCTGTAAAATTCATCTGCATATCACAGGAGCGAGCACCCTGCCTCCACAAAAAGTCTTTCTTCCAGCAGCAAGGTATGAGAAGGAAGGATGTGGTAAGAACAAAGAGCAATGGAGACAGTGGGAGAGTTTGAGATGAGGAGAGAGGTCTGAAGATGCTTTTGACAGCACTAAGGAATATGGGACAAGTCAGCTCCAGCCCCTCCCCTCATTCACCAATCACTGACCTACATGTGGATCATCTCTGGAATGGGGAGAGAAACTCCAGGTAGTTATAACAGGCAGAATAAGGAAGCTTCCACAACACAACTGAACAAATCCTTCCCTATCAGAATTCGAATAGCATGCTAGGTTCTGCCTTTATGTAGATATCCAAATTTCAATCAATATTAAGAAATGTGCTTGGAAGATAACACAAAATTTAAGATACTGAAAAAAGTATCTACTTCCTTATTCCACCTACTTCTCCTAGAAAAACTATACATAAAAATTTTAAATTAAAAGTTCCTAAAAAAAATTCCAAAATTTGAAGCAATAGTTTTTTATATATTTAGACTTCGAACATTATGTTAACTGGTGCCCTGTGCCAGGTATACCGAAAACACTTACAAATATAAGTACAGCCAAAGTATTAATTTGTTTCCTTTTCTGCAGAAAATCAGAAGTTCCAACCAGTGAAGATTAACTGCCCCCTACCACTGCAACTAACTTCTCCTTTATCTGCAACCAACATTAAAAGAACAGGTACATCATTTATCAGACAACAGCTCTTATTTCTTGCAACTGGTCTCTGTGTCTATAGTCTTCACTTTCTCTGTTTTACAAACTACAAATGACAGCTTAAGAATGCATCATACACAGTAGGGGTATTATTTCATGAAACATTTGTTATAAATACAGCATGTTTACTTAATTACATATATTTCTTACTCTATGTACAAAGCAAAACTTAAACTATAAGACTGCCTAAGCAATCTTTTCTAAAATACTAACCAAATATCCCCCTTAAAAGATTTTTAGTGGCTCCCCATTAGCCACAGAACAAAGTCCAAATGCCTTGAGATGGCACTCGAGTTTGTCTCAAGTTAGCTCTTGCTCCCCTTCCCAGTGTCTGATATTAACATCATTCTGCATTCCAGTCCTATCACCTTTTACACATGCTGTTCTGTGTACTTATATTTATTCTCTCTTGGATTTATACAGCAAACCCTGCTTGTCCTCCAATACTTAGTCTAGATCCGCACCCCACTGCCTCTAAATCCTGAGATAAATATGTGTACACCATTTACCAGAGGGCTGCCTGACGTCCTTCTTGAAATGCCGTATTCTTCGCATGACATAACAAAAGCCAGGCTTTCCTCCTATCTCTATAGCTGCTTCTCTTCAGTCTACTCTTAAATGGTAGTGCTCTTTAGGAGCAGAAACTTTAGGTTTCTGTCCTAGGTCACTTTTATGTTCTCTACATGCTATTTCCATAGCACCAATTACATATATGCCAAAAACGCCCAAACCTTCATTTGCAGCGATATACTTCTTATGAGTACAAGCCCACATAACCCATTCTCTCCTAAATGGAACCACTTCTCCCCTTCCCTGTTGCCCACAGCTAAGTATAAACCATCTGTATTCCCCACTTAGACTAACTTTAAAGTCTTCGGCCTGCACTTCTTTCAATCCATTCTTTATTTTTCACACACCAGGCACAGGGACCTTTATCCCCACCCCTAAAAAGATTATATATACATATGTTCAAGTCACTCCCTTACTAAAAGCCCTTTAATTGCTTCTCTTACTACTTCTCTTATCTAATCCCTTAGATATAAAGTGCAAAACCTACAAGTTCCAATATGATCTGATCTTTGCCTATCTCTTTCAGTCTCATCTCTCACTACTCTTTGACAGTATGCATCAGCTGCACTTTGGAACACTTCCTTGCTTCCTCTTCATCTAGTTCACTCATATTCCTCAGTCCTCAGATTAAGCATCTCTTCTTCTGGAAGAGTACCTTTGGTACTGGACTGAGTTTAAGTACTCCTACCATCTATCAAAACATCCATTAACCTCTATCATGTTGACTTCTGTAACTGTCTATCTCCCTTGATAAATTTTAGGGTCTTATGGCAGAGGCCAAATGACTCCTGCTCAACTCTGTACACCCGAGTCAAGTACAGTGCCAGGTAAGTCTAACAGCTCTGGAGTCAGGGAACCAGAATCTGAATTGAGGAAAGTTGTACCTTCCTTTCAATACATAGGCTGAAGCTTCACATACTCAATTAGACCGCCTTTAACGACTACGACAATTTCTCAGTCAAACCCTAGTAAAGCAAAAAGGTGGAGTCTTCTGTCATTTTCTGCCCTGTGACTGCTTCTCAGGGTTTCTCACAGCACCAATCCCAACAGGGAAAATGTAGCCCCATTGCCCCCACAGTGGCCTTGGTGGCTCTCAAAGGGGCTCTCAGAGTGGTGCACACTAGACCAGACAGTACTGGAGTCCCTGGGTCCTCACACAGAGACCGAAAAGAGGTTTGGGCCGAGGCGAAGAAAAAGATCTTTATTTCCCCACGTACCAAGCGAGGTGGAGCGGCCTCTGTGCGGTCCCGCCCACCCCGAGACGCAGCCAGACGAGTGTGGGACCCTGAACTGCACAGGAGTGTCCTTAGGGTCGAGGGCGCGCCTCTGCCTGGCGGGTAAGCTCCGGGCGTCCGAGGCGGCCTGCGGAGAAGTTGCAGAGGCACCCCAACGGGGTCGCTTGGTGATAGGCTCACAGCCGGGGCCCGCACTCATGCTGGGACCCGCACCACACAGTCCCCGGGCTGGCCCGGGCGGAGAGCTTCATTCACTAACCCTGAAGGACGGACTGCGTCTCGTTCTCAGCGCCTCCAGGCACCATTCCCTCTCTCCTGTTGCCTGCTTCTGCAGTTGCTGCTCCGCCGGCTTCCTGAGCCTGGCCCTACCCAATCGCCTGTCTTCCCTCTTCCACAGGTAACCCGCCTTGCTCAGGATACACCGCCCTGAGATTGGTTACGTTCACGTTTCCTCCACCGGAAAACTGCCGTTAGGGGCATCCGGCTTCCGGGCCGTACAAAGTCGCAAAGCGGAAGGGTGGGGCCTAGCGGACACCGGCGCCCGGAAGGTCAGCGTGTGAAGGAGTCGGTAGTAACGTGACTCTACCTGCTGCTGTCGAGGAGCAACAACAGGACGTCCCCGGGCTGAGGCAAACGCGCAGTTTGCTGCGAGACCATGGAGGGCGGCGGGGGAAGTGGCAACAAAACCACAGGGGGCTTGGCCGGCTTTTTCGGAGCGGGCGCACCTGGTTACTCGCACGCGGATTTGGCCGGCGTTCCGCGTAAGTATCGGGCACAGCTTGCGAACATTTCTGATTCTTGACGACGGCGCCAGGCCTGCGGCGTAGCTTGTTTTCATTTTTCTTGATGTTCACAGTCTACAGTATCAGCAGTGCGGTTAGTATGTGTCGCTGCCGCTCTGTCAAGATTGAACGAGTTCTTGGAACCATGGATCCCCTAGAACTCTTTGTGGCTGACCTGGACTTAGGAAATGTTGCATCTTTTCTTCCTTTTATACTCGAGCTTTGAGCCTTATTTTTCCTCCCACATATTTCCTTGTGTGTTGGGCTGTGTGCTTGGCCCTAAATTAAGAGAAGAGCCCAGCTTTGCACGTAAATAAATTCCAAATAACGATCCTGTAGAAAACATTTTAGCACAAAGCCACATATTCTCAACCACAAAGTAGCCGTCAGGTCTGAACACTCAGTAATACATGTAGGCGAGAAAGAAATACGAGCCAAGATAACTACAGAAGCTGGGGAGTGAGCTGCACTTTAAATATAAAGGTCACTTATACACATTAAGAAAGAATTTTAGGAGAGGCATTATGTAAGAGGATGCAGAAGCATGAATGTGCCCTTACCTTAGGTCTGTGTATGTATGCCAGGTCTTAACGACTTCGTGGGAATTCGACTGGATGAATAGAACTAGGACTTAAAGATAGTAGGAACTTGGTGGAGGATTAGCGCTTTATACTTTTTTCTTTTTTGAGAATTCTTGTATTATTTCTGTAGGTCCTTTATGCTCAGGAACAAAAAAGCCCTTTCAAATTCCTTGCGTCAAAACAATCTAGAACAGTTTATACATAATAGGTCTTGGGAGCTCTGCGTTTTGGAACACAGAGGGCACTGCCTTAATATGGTAAACATTGTTACATTAATTTAAGATTTGAAGGCGAAATGAGTGATGGGTGAAAACCATTCATTAAGCACCTAGAGTCGGTGACTTTCATGGGTGCAGAGCCACAGCACTTAAATTATTTTAAAAAGATGGCTGCTGACTTCATGAAGTTTACATCCTATTGAAGTGAGCCGAGTAACAAAAACATTTCAGTTAGTGATAAGTATATGTAAAGACAGTAAAACGGGATCATGAGATTTTGTTCAGAGCAGGAAGCCATTTTAGAATGGGTCAGGGAAAGAGCATCTCTGGGTGTTGACATTGAGGTGTGATCTGAATACAATACAAATGCCTGGGAGGGAAACATACACTAGTGAAAATGTTTAGTACCAGTGTCCTGAGAAAAAGAGAAACTTGGCATGTTAGAGGAACAACCACAACCATTAGGTGTGTCTATGATTTGCAAGAGAGTTGGGAGTGATAGGAGCTTGTGATATCAGAGGGGCAAGGAATGGCAGCTAATGTGGTGTTCTGTAAACCATGATAAGGAATTTGGATTTGATTATAAGTGTAAATGGCTACTATTCAGGCTGATTTCCTTTTCTTAAGAAATCACTTTAATTCCTAGGTAGTAAGTGAATATAGTTTGGTAGAACATCGTTATTGTAGTTTAGGTGAGATTTTAATGGTTGGGCTAAGATGGTAGCAATACAGGTAGTAATAAGTAACACGGTACAAGATAGCTACTAAATATAGAACTACTAGGACTTTCAGTTAATGAGAAGACTAGAGTCATGCATAATGCATAGATTTGTGAACAATCAACTGAGATACAGTGGGATCCAAAGATTAATTTTAAAGTGTGAGAGCCCTGGCTGGTGTAGCTCAGTGGATTGAGCATGGGCCTGCGAACCAAATGATCATGGTTCGATTCCCAGTCAGGGCACATGCCTGGGTTGCAGGCCAGTTTCCAGCAGGGGATGCGCAAGAGGCAACCACACATTGATATTTCTCTCCCTCTCTCCTTCCCTTCCCCTCTAAAGATAAATAAATGAAAAATCTTTAATAAATAAAGTGCGAGAAAGTTGATTTTCCTTGATAGAGTTTTCTAACTTCAGTTAGTGGGGTTCAAATCTGGCCCTCTTGAGTTTCCATTTTCTGTTTCCCTGACCCCCATCCCTGTGGTGATGGCCCAAGAATTCTCTATCCTGCCATAGTGATAAACTCTGTCCAGCAACAGTTAACACTAAGATCTGAAGAAACTGCCATGAGATATTTATACACAACACATAACACAAACACTGTTTTTCCCATGAAATTCATTGGTCTCTTGTCAGTCTTATTTTGCAATTTGTACAGTTAGCAAGCATTCTTGTAGCAAAGTAGAAAGAAATTAGCTTTATAGTTGACCTGGGCTATGCTTCCTGATACTTTGTTCATTTGATACACGTTACTGCCTACATCATCTTTCTATGAGAGCCTGAGTCATCACTGCAAGATGAGGGTTGAGACTGGAGACAGCAAAAGGAGGCAGCCCCAAAACTGCCAGACAAGAAGGATAAGCATAGAGAAATGAGAGAAAATTTCACATTCAGTGAGTCTGCAAATCAATATGGCAAAACATGAAACAAAAGCAGAATTAATGCTAAATGAAATAACTTTAAAATTTTTTGTTGTGGCATGATGCTTTGTTTTTTTCTCTAGTGACTGGTATGAATCCTCTCTCACCTTACTTAAATGTGGATCCACGGTATCTTGTGCAGGTAAGATTAAGACTAGTCCTTTTATGATTTGACTAGTTAGGTAGTTGCCATTGGAAAAAAATTTTAATGCCAGGTATTTATGCTACCCTAATCTGTGATACATACTTTTGGAGGCATCAGGTCTCAAGTCTCCCTTCACCCTTTTTTTCTCACAAAGCCTGGGGATTTGACTTGCAACTCTCCCGGACACTAGGTGATTAAATTTCTTTAAGTGTTATGTTCACGGTTACTAAATATATATGTACAACTATCACCAACTACTATATCTATCACCCTTTCATTTTGTATAACTGAAACTATACAGTAGTCCCATTCTTACAGTTTCCCTTTCCATGGGTTCAGTTACCCATTGGGAACCACACTGAAAATATGAAATGGAAAATTCCAGAAATAAACAATTCATAAATTTTAATAGGCATGCCCATTCTGAGTAGCATGATGAAATCTCCCACTCTGTCCTGCCCAGGATGTCATTCCTTTGTTCAGCAGATCCACACTGTATACACTACCCTTCCATCATAGCTTTCTCCATTACCAGAGGAAGAGAGAGCCCTGCCACATTAATGTAACTTATTTCAGTATATTGTTATAATTGTTCTATTTTATTATTCGTTATTGCTGTTAAACTCTTACTGTGCCTAATTTATAAATTAAACTATTATAAGTATATATGTATAGGAAAAAACAATCTATATAGAATTCAGCACTGTTCATGGTTTCAGGCATCCACTAGGGATCTTGGAACATAACACAACAGATAAGGGAGGACCACTGTACCCATTTACAAGACAGATCCTCATTTTGCCCTCCCTCCAACCCCTGATACCTGTTGCTGATTTTGTATACTCTAAGTACCTTAAATAAATAGAATCATATAATATTTCTCTTTTTGTGACTGGCTTATTTTATTTAACATAATGTCCTTATGGTTCACCTGTATTGTGGCATGTGTCAAAGTAAGCCTTCCTTTTAAAGGCTGATAACATTGCATTGGATAATACTACATTTTGCTTATCCAGCCATCTGTCCATGGACACTTGGATTGTTTCCATGTTTTAGCTATTGTACATAATGCTGCTGTAAACATAGGTGTACAAATTAAATGCTTCTTTCAGACCCCCCTTTCAGTTTTTTTGGTTATATAGCGGAAGTGGAATTGCTGGATCACATGGTAATTCTGGTTTGTTTTTGGTTTTTTGAGGAATTGCCATATTTGTTCCACAGCAGCTATCCTATTTTGCATTCCCACCAACAGTGCACAAGGGCTCCAATTTCTCCACATCCTCATCAATACTTGTTATTTTCCAGGTTGGTTTTTGTTTTTAAATCATAGCTATTCTAATGGGTATGAGGTGGTAACTCATTGTAGTTTTGATTTGCATTCCCTAATGATTAGTGATGTTAGCCATCTTTTCTTAGACCCTTTTTATTGGCCATTTATATATCTTTGGAGAAATCTGTTCAAGTCCTTTGTCCATATTTGAATTGAGTCCTTTTCGGTTGAGTTCTCTCTATATATTCTGAGTATTAACCCTTTATCAAATGTGTGATTTGAAAATATTTTCTTCTGTTCTGTAGATTGCTGTTTTACTCTGTTGTTACTTTCTTTTGATACACAAAATTTTGAAACAAACATGAAGGCCAGTTTTTTTTTTTTGTTCCCTGTGCTTTTGGTGTCATATCCAAGGTATCATTGCCAAATCCAATGTCATGAACCTTGTCCTCTGTTTTCTTCTAAGAGTTTTATAATTTAAAGTCTTACGTGTACCATATTTTGCTGTGTATAATGTGCACTTTTTGCCCAGATTTTTTAGGGGAAAATAAGTATGTGCATTATACATGGATACTACTAATTCTGTATTTATATAAATGTTTTAAATTCTTTTACTTATGCTTATGTGTTAAAAGTGTAACTCTAGAAATGACAATATCCGTACGCAAAATAATACCCTGGAATACGATAATGGGTTTTGTTTCTAATATAAAGAAATAAATAACTGAATTAAAAAATTAAATCAAAATCTTTTTTCCTGAAAAATTGGACAAAAAGCATGGGAGCGCATTCATTATACACAGCAAAATACGGTAAGTCTTAGATATATTTTGAGTTAATTTTTGTATACAGTATTACATAAGGATCCAGCTTCACTTTTCTTATGTGGATATTGTTTTATCTTCATGAAATCATTTTGTCACTCATTGAAAATCATTTGACTATATATGTGAGGGCTGATTTCTGGGCTCTTACTCTGTTTCATTGGTCTATGTGCCTGTCATTATGCTAATACCACACTGTTTTGATTACTATAGATTTTGTAGTAAGTTGATACCAAACAGTGTGAGTCCACCAGCATTGGTTGGTTTGTTTGTTGGAGGGTTTTTTGTTTGTTTGTTTGTTTTTCAGTGTTCTTTTAGCTGTTAAGGTGTCACTGAGATTCTGAATGAATTTTAGGATGAGTTTTCCTATTTCTACAAAACGTTTATATTTTGATAGGCATTTCATTGCATCTCTCAGTTGCTTTGGGTAGTGTTGACAGTGTTAAGTTGGATTCCAGTCCATGAATATGAGATGTGTTTTATTTGTCTTTAATAAGTATTTATTTTATAATAAATAGCACTGTTTTCATAATTTCTTCTTCCATTTGTTCAATGTTGGTAGGTAGAAATGCATCTGACTTTTGTGTGACTTTGTATCCTATTTCTTTGCTGAATTCATTTACTAGTTCTAACAGGTTTCTTCATTTAGTCTTTAGGGTTTTCTACATATAAGATTATATCTGTGAGGAAAGAAAATACTACTTTTCCTTTCCAATTTGGATGCCTTTATTTTTTCTTGCCTGGTTGCTCTGACTAGAACATCTAGTACTACTATGTTGAATAGAAGTAGCAAAAAATGGGCATCCTTGCCTTGTTACTGATTTAGAGGGAAACCTTTCAGTCTTTCACCATTGATTATGATGTTCACTGTGGCTTTTCCTTATATGTTTTTTATTATATTGAGGTGGTTTCTTTCTCTTCCTAGTTTGTTGAGTGTTTTGATGACAAAAGTGTGTTGGATTTTGTCAAGTACTTTTTCTGCATCAGTTGAGGTGATTGTGTGTGTTTTTTTTCCTTCATTGTTGTTAATGTGGTGTAATAATATTGATCAATATTTATATGTTGGACCATCCTACATTCCAGGAGTAAATCCCACTTAGTTGTGGTATGTAATTCTTATAATAATACGCTGCTGAATTTGGTTTCCTAGTATTTTGTTAAGAATTTTGTATCAGTGTTTATAAAAGGGATGTTGGTCTGTAGTTCTCTTGTAGTGTCTTTGTCTGGCTTTCTTATCAGAGTAATACTGGTCTCATACAAAGGGTTATGAAGTGTTCTAGGTATTTTCCTGCACTTCAGTTTTTTTGAAAAGTTTGAGAAAGATTGTTGTTCGTTTTTAAATGTTTGGTAGAATTCACCATTTGAAGCTGTCAGGTCCAGGGCTTTGCTTTACTTTGTTAAACTTTTTTATTATTACTGATTTAGTTACCTTACTAGTTACAGGTCTATTTGGATTTTCTCTTTCTTGATGATTTTGTGTATCTCAAAAATTGTATAATTCATCAAGGTCATCCCAGTACTTAACGATATTCTCACCTTCATTTCTGATTTTGGTAATTTGGATGTTTTCTTTTTTTCTTAATCAATCTAGCTAAAGGTGTTTTAAAGAACCAACTTAGAGTTTCATTGATTTTTTTCTGTTTCTTATTCTCTATTTTATTTATCTCTGCGCTAATCTTTTTTTAAGATGTTATTTATTTATTTTTAGAGAGGGGGAAGGGAAGGAGAAAGCGAAGGAGAAAAATACCAATGTGTGGTTGTCTCTCGTGGGGCCTGGCCCGCAACCCAGGCATGTGCCCTGACTAGAAATCGAACCAGCAGCCCTTTAGTTTTCAGCCTGCATGTCCACTGAGCTACACCAGCCCAATCTTTATTATGCCCTTCATTCTACTAGCACTGGGTTTGGTTTTTTCTTTTTCTAGTTCTTTAAGTTGCAAAATTAGATTATTGGTTTTAGATTTTTTTTTTAAGATTTTATTTATTTTATCTTTAGAGGGGAAGGGAAGGCGAGAGGGAGAGAAATACCAATGTGTGGTTGCCTCTCGTGCGTCCCCTGCTGGGAACTGGCCTGCAACCCAGGCCTGTGCCCTGACTGGGAATCGAACCGTGATCTTTTGATTCGCAGTCCCGCGCTCAATCCACTGAGCTACACCAGCCAGGGCAAGATTTTTTTTTAATGGAAGCATTTATAGCTATAAATTTTCCTCTTTAGCACCCTTTTTGAGTGTCCTGAGTTTTGGTATGTTGTGTTTCTTTTTTTCATTTACCTCTATAGTATTTCTTAATTTCCCTTTTTATTTCTTCTTTGTGCTGTTGACTAAAGGGTTAATTTTCACAAATTTGTAGATTTTCCTGTTTTACTTCTGTTATTTGATTTCTAACTCTTGTTGAAGAAGATACTTTTTATTGTATCTTTTATATCTATTGAGACTTAATTTGTGGCCTAATGTATGGTCTGTCCTGGAAAATGTCCCACGTGCATTTGAAAAAAGGTATTGAATATAGTAGATATCTCTTAGTTCTAGTAGGTTTATCATGTTAAATCCTGTATCTCCTTATCTTCTGTCTGGTTATAATGGATGCTATTACTGAGAGTGAACTGTTGACATCTCCAACTATTATTGTTGTAGAACTTTAATTCTGGCACATTTTACTTAATATATTTTGATGATCCATTATTAGGTGAGTAAATGTTTATAATTGTTATATCTTCTTGCTGTATCAAACCTTTTATTAATATGATGTGTACAACCTTGTCTCTTGGAAGCTTTTTTGATTTAAAGTGTATATTTTCTGATACTACAATATCCACCCTACTCCCTTTCACTTACTATTTGCATGGAATATCTTCCATTCTTTGATTTCAATCATTTTGTGTCTTTGGATCTAAAGTAAATATCTTATAGACAGCACATGGTTGGATCATTTTTTTTTAAATCCAGTGTGCCATTCCCTGTCTCTTGGTTGGAGAGCTAATCCATTTACATTTTCTTTTTTTTATTCTTACACGAGGACATTTTTCCATCACTATTAGAGAGAAAGGAAGGGAGAGAAACATGGATGCAAGAGAGAAGCATTGACTGGTTACCTCCTGTGAGCACCCGAACCAGAGATTTTAGATGCCTGGGAATCAGGAATCAACGTATAAGGTAGGTATGTGCCCTGACTGGGAATCAAACCCACAACCTTTTGGTTGTGGGACGACACTCCAACTGTGCTACACTGCCCAGGACTCCATTTTTAAAGGGACTGCTGGTAGAGACTTTTATCATTTTGCTATTTTCAATATGCCTTTTTAAAAGCTTTTTGTCCCTTCTCTGGCTGGTGTGTGGCTCAGTGGATTGAGCACCAACCAGCCTGAGAACCAAAAGGTCACTGGTTCGATTCCCAGTCTAGGGCACATGCCTGGGTTGCTGGCTATGTCCCCAGTAAGGGGCATGTGAGAGGCACCCACACATTGATGTTTCTCTGCCTCTGTCTCTCTCCCTTCCTCTCTCAATGAATGAATGAATGAATAAAATCTTTTTTAAAAAATCTTTTTGTCCCTCATTTCCTTCATTATTGTCTTTAGTGTTTACTTGATTTTTTTGTAATGAAATGTTTGTTTCTTCCTCATTTCTTTTGTGTATATTCTGTAGTTATATTTTTTGTGGTTACCATGGGGATTATATTTAACGTCATAAAGTTATAACTAATTTGAATTTATATCAGTTTAACTTCACAAACATAGAAAAATGCTGCTTTGTTATAGTTCTGTCTCTGCCACCTTTTGATTGTTGTCACAAAATTGTGTCTTAATACATTGTGTGCCCAAAAACATGCCTGATAATTCTTTAAAATGTTTTTTTCTCTAAAATTGTATAGAAAACAAGATGTGTGGTAAAAAACCAAAGTTGTAATAATACTAACTTTTATAATTGCCCTACATATTTACATTTACTGAGATTGTTCTCTCTTTATAAATCTTTAAGTTACTGTCCAGCGTTCATTAATTTCACTTTGCCGGACTCCCTCAGTCATATCTTTCAGGACAGGTCTAGTCATGGACTCCCTCAGCTTTTGTTTACTTGGTAATGTCTTAATGTCTCGCTCAATTTTGAAGGACAGTTCTAGTAGATACAGCATTCTTGGTTAGCTTTCTTTTTCCTCTTAACACTTTAAATATATTGGCTCACAGCCTTTTGGCCTTTAACGTTTCTCTTGAGAAATCTGCTGGTAATCTTACTGAGGATCCACTATATGTGATGAGTTGGTTGTCTTACTACTTTTGAGATATTCTCCTTGTCTTTGGTTTTAAAAGTTTGATTTTGATGTGTCTCATTGTGGGTCTCTGAAATTATCTTGATGTTCA
The DNA here is from genome assembly GCA_004027475.1 of Anoura caudifer. Taxonomy (NCBI): domain Eukaryota; kingdom Metazoa; phylum Chordata; class Mammalia; order Chiroptera; family Phyllostomidae; genus Anoura; species Anoura caudifer. The sequence goes on along the minus strand of PVKU01002488.1, from coordinate 158,903 downwards.
TTGAGCTCCTGGGATGTTCATTTTCATCTCTCTTAGAGCTCCCTTAATACAATTGTTTTTAAAGTTTTGCCTAGTAAATTTTCTACCAGGTTACTCTCAGGGACATAATCTGTTGATTTTCTTCCCCTTTGAATGGGCCATGCTTTCCTATTTCTTCTGTATCCCTTGGATTTTTTGTTGTTGTTGAAAACTAGGCAGTTTGGAAATCAGATTCCCTTCCCCAAGTTTTGCTTTTTTGTTGTTACTGCTTTGGAGTTGGATGGAGTGGGAATACATTTTTATTACAGGCTGTATCTGTTTTAAAGGACCAGCTTGAGGTGTAAACTTCTCAGTTCTTTTGTAAGCCTATACTTTTTTTCTGGGCATACCACTTTTTAATTTTCCCTGTATGTACACTTCCTTTTGAATATCCTGGTTTTGATATTTGGCTCCCAGAGGAAGAAAAGGCAAACTCAAAGGGGAAACAACCAAGGGCCTAATTCTTCTTTAAATCCCCTGGAAGTTAGCAGCAGGTGGGGCATGTAAGGACAATGGCTGCCCTCTTCTTTGTACCTCCCATGATCATAAGCAACAATCAATGATCAGAGCACAAGTTAAAAGTTTGTTTTTAAGAGCAACAAGGAATTAATTTAAATAGCACTCCAGTAAAAATAGTGAGTAATTTGTTACAAAGTTATAAGAAGCCAATAATAGTAAGTTAAACATAAATGAGAAAGTATAGCCTGGGAATCTTTTTAAATGACATCTTGAACCAAATCCTTATATATGAAAAAAAGTGCTTAATTACTTTAGTTTACGTATTAGATCAGATTATTAATATCATTCAGAAGTCTGTAGATATAACTGTGGTCAGAGGAACACAAACATTTGAAATTAGGGTTATACATGTAAAGATTTACACATGGACTTCAGCATTCTTTTTTTGTTTTTTGCTTTGGTTGTTTTGTTTTGTTTTGTTTTTGTTTGTTTATTTGGTTTTTGTTTTATTAGGATACTGACCTAAACTGATCAAGAAAGTTCAAAAAGTTTTGTTGGAAATCTCAGGAATGGAAGGTTGATGTATCATTTGAAATATCAATAATGGAAAGAAACTATATGATTAGCTCAAAAGATGCAGAAAAGCATTTGACAAATTAAACATTCCTTTGTGGTTAAAAAAAAATACTCAATAAACTAGGAATAGAAGATAACTTCTATATCTGATAGATTCTTTTTAATCAAAACTTCCAAACTAACATCATCCTTAATGGTGAAAGTCTAAATATTTTCCCACTAATAAGGAACAGTAAAAGGATGTCCACTCTCTTCATTCTATTCAGCATTGTCTAACCAGGGCAATTAGACAAGAAAACGAATGGCATCTGGATTGATAAAGGAAGAAATAAAACGATCTATTTAACAGGTATTATGATCTTGTGTGTAGAAAATCCTAGGGAAACCACAGAAAACTTAGTTCTAATACACAATTTCTTCAAAGTTGAAGGATACAAGATCATTATACATAATTATTTTATATATAATAGCAATGGACACTCTAAAGAAAAGTGCAAAAAAATCATTTACAATAACATCAAAAGGAATAAAATATTTAGGACTAAATTCAACAAAAATACAAAACAAACTCTGAAAACTACAAAACATTATTGAAAAAAAACTTAAAAATAAATTGGAAGATATTCCAGTTTCTTGGAAGGTTTAGTATTGTTAAAATAACATAATTTATAAATTGACCTGCAGATTCAATAGCCCCTATCAAAATCTTAGCTGGCTTTTTTGCAGAAATTGGCTGATTTTGAAATTCATGTCAAAATACAAAGTGTAAAAAATAGCCAACAGTCTTGAAAAGAAGAGCAAATTAGAGCACTCATACTTCCCAATTTCAAAACAACTCATAAGCTACAGTAATTTATACGTTTTGATGCTGGCATAAGGACAGATCTATATATACACGAACAAAATAAAACTGAGGGTCCAGAAATAAACTCTTCACATTTATAGTCAGTGGGTTTTCTTTTTTTTTTTTTTTTTTTTTAAGTATATTTTATGTATTATGCTATTACAGTTGCTCCATTTTTTTTTCCCCTTTATTCCACTCTGCCCTGCACCCTGCCTCCCACCAGCATTCCCCCCCTTTAGTTCATGACTGTGGGCTGTACATACAAGTTCCTTGGCTTCTCCATTTCCTGTACTATTCATAACCTCCCCCTGTCTATTTTGTACCATTTATGCTTCTTACTCCCTGTACCTTTTCCCCACTCTCGTCCCCACCTCCTCCCCACTGATAACCCTCCATGTAATCCCCATTTCTGTGATTCTTCCCTGTTCTAGTTGTTTGCTTAGTTTGTTATTGTTTTTAAAGATTCAGTTGTTGCTAGCTGTGAGTTTGTTGTCATTTTACTGTTCATTGTTTTGATCATCTTTTTCTCAGGTAAATCCCTTTAACAACTCATGTAATAAGGGCCGGGTGATGATGAACTCCTTTAACTTGACCTTATCTGGGAAGTACTTTATCTGCCCTTCCATTCTAAATGAAAGCTTGCTGGATAGAGTAATCTTGGATGTAGGTCCTTGCCTTTCATGACTTCAAATACTTCTTTCCAGCTCCTTCTTGCCTGCAAGTTTTCTTTTGAGAAACCAGCTGACAGTCTTATGGGCACTCCTTTGTAGGTGACTGTCTCCTTTTCTCTGGCTTCTTTTGAGATCCTCTCTTTATCTTTCATCTTGGGTAATGTAAATATGATGTGCTTTGGTATGTGCTTCCTTAGGTCCAACTTCTTTGGGACTCTTTGAACTTCCTGGAAGTCTGTGTCCTTTCCCAAATTAGAGAAGTTCTCCTTCATTGTGTTTTCAATTTCTTGCTCTTCCTGTTCTCCTTCTGGCAACCCTATGATTCACATATTGGAATGTTTAAAGTTTTCCCTGAGGTTCCTAAGCCTCTCCTCATTTTTTTTGAATTCTTGTATCTTCATTCTGTTCTAGTTGAATGTTTCTTTCTTCCTTCTGGTCCAAACCATTGATTTGAGTCCCAGTTTCTTTCCCTTCCCTGTGCATTTCCCTTCATTTCACTTTTTATAGCCTTCACTTTTTCCTCTGTTTTGTGACCATACTCAACCATTTCTGTGAGCATCCTGATTACCAGTGTTTGGTACTCTGCATCTTATAGGTTGGCTATCTCCTACTCACTTAGTTCTATTTTTGGAGTTTTGATTTGTTCTTTCATTTGGGCCCTATTTCTTTGTCCCAGTGCACGTTATGTTGTAAGGGGTGGAGTCTTAGGTATTTGCCAGGGTGAGGCAATCCACTTGGTTGTACATGGAGGAGGGGTCCGAGAGGGAATGATGTGGCTTACTCAGCTTGCTGGGCTTTCTGCAGGCTTTCATTCACTTCCCCTGCTACCCACAAGCAGTTGGGCTTTTCTGGTGCTAATTCCCAGGTGGGTGGGTTTGTTTACATTCTAGGACCCTGGTGAGTCTCTTCAGTGTACTCCTGTAAGGCTGGGAGTACTCCCACCGCTTCAACCCCCACAGATTTTTACATGCATGAGTTTTGAGGTTTTATTTACCTGTGCTGAACCCTGGGCAGCGCAGTCTGTCTGCCTCCCCACTTGTTCCTCCCAGTTTATCTGCACGCAAATGTGGGACCTCCAGCTGCTGCCTCTCCCACATCATCCTCCAGCCATCCCACTGCCTTGCCTTGCCACTTGTCCTCTTTGCCCTGGCTGCCAGTCTCTGCCTCTCCTACGAATCTGGATGAAAGTTTCTTCTTTCACCCCTTGGTTATCAGACTTCCATGCAGTTCTGGGTTTGTTTTTTTCCGGGGGGGGGGGGGTGTGTTTTGGTTGTGTGAGGAGGTAAAGTGTATCTACCTACGCCTCCATCTTGGCCAGAAGTATAGTTCGTAGGTTTTCACAAACGTCCCAAAACAATTAAAGTTGGGAAAAGCTAGTAATCAAATTTTTATAGAAACTAAGAGCTTTAATTTCATGAGGTTCCCTCTGAAATTAATGTAATTTGACTAGAGTCTCCTCCCTGAAAATCTTTGAAAATTTTTGTTATATTAAACAGTACATTTTTATTAACTTTATAAACCCCAATGACAAGTAACCACATTGTCTTTAAGTGACTTTGTACAGGAATTGATGTATTATTTCCTTTCAGTCTTCATAGTGTCTTTATTATAGTGACCTTAGCAAAGAGTAAATTGATAAAAGAGTAAAAGAGTAAGCACATACTCTTGTGCTTACTAATGCTCATTACAACCATTTTTAAAATTTTTGTTTGTAATTAGTGACCCCTTCTGGATTGGAAGGTTATTATTTACCTCATCAAATCAAATATGGCATTTCTAGAAAACTCAAACCAGAAGCATAAGTTAAAATTGTCATTAAATTTAAAAGACTGGAAGTACCCAAAATTTATGAAACTATACATGTAATAAATATATGAGTGGCATGGCATCTATTCAAAGTTTGCTTATTATTGCCCAACAAACCATTTCCATGTGATAATAGTAGATGTGCTTGATTACTTGTGTAATTTTTGCCAAGAATGTATGCATAAGCCAGAGATAAAAAACCAGTGCAGAGCTATACTCTTCCTAATCAAGAATGCATTTACCAAAGGTATTTTACAAAGGAACCTGTTAGAGAGTTGGCAAGTGTATATGTACTGTCCTCCTTCAGGGGCTTTTTCTAACCCTTTTTGTATGGAAAGCTTGGCTAAAATGCATTTAACGGGTTCTTCATAAGAGTGTATTATATTGTACAGTTAGTCATATTGTGTTCCTTTTTTTAAATTTCTTTAAATATGTTTTATTGATTATGCTAATACACTTGTCCCATTTCTCCCCCATCATTCCCCTCCACCCTGCATACCCTCTCCCACCCACATTGCCCCACTTTAGTTCATGTCCATGTGTCATGAGTTCTTTAGCTTCTACATTTCCCACACTATTCTTACCCTCCCCTTATTTTCTACCTATGCTACTTATCTATGCTACTTATTCTCTCTACCTTTTCCCCCTCTCTCCTCCTCCCACTCCCCTGTTGCTAACCCTCTATATGATCTTCACTTCTGTGTTTTTTTTCCTGGTCTAGTTTGCTTACTTTGTTTTTGTTTTTCTTTTAGGTATGGTTGTTAATATCTGTGAGTTTGCTGTCTTTTTACTGTCCTATTTTTTTTATCTTCTTTTTCTTAGATAAGTCCCTTTAACATTTCATATAAAAAGGGCTTGGTGATGATGAACTCCTTTAACTTGACCTTATCTGACAAGTGCTTTGTCTTCCGTTCCATTCTAAATTAAAGCTTTGCTGGATAGAGCAATCTTGGATGTAGGTCCTTGCCTTTCATGACTTGGAATACTTCTTTCCAGCCCCTTCTTGCCTGGAAGGTCTGTTTTGAGAAATCAGCTGACAGTCTGATGGGATCTCCTTTGTAGGTGACTGTGGCCTTATCCCTTGCTGCTTCTAGAATTCTCTCCTTCGTTTGAATCTTGGCTAATGTAATTATGATGTGCTTTGGTGTGTTCCTCCTTGGGTCCACCTTCTTTGGGACTGTCTGAGCTTCCTGGACTTCCTGGAAGTGTATTTCCTTTGCGAGATTGGGGAAGTTCTCCTTTATTATTTGTTCAAATAAGTTTTCCAGTTGTTGCTGTTCCTCTTCCCCTTCTGGTACCCCTATAATTCGGATGTTAGGATGTTTAAAGATGTCCTGGAGGTTCCTAAGCCTCTCCTCATTGTTTTGAATTCTTGTTTCTTCCTTGTTTTCTGTTTGGTTATTTCTTTCTTCCTTCTGGTCCACTCTATTGATTTGAGTCCCAGTTTTCTTCCCATCACTATTGGTTCCCTGTGCATTTTCCTTCATTTCACTTATTGTAGCCTTCATTTGTTCATGTAATTTGTGACCAAAATCAACCAATTCTTTGAGCATCCTGATCACCACTGCTTTGAACTGTGCATCTGATAGGCTGGCTATCTCTTGGTCGCTCAGATGAATTGGCTCTGAGGCTTTGATCTGTTCTCCCATTTGAGCCATTTTGGGGGTTTGTTTTTTGTTTGGGGGGGTTGTTTTGGGGAGGGTTGTTTTTTGTGGGTTTTTTGTTTGTTTGTTTGTTTGTTTGTTTTGATCATGGCTGTTATGTAGTGAGGGGTGGAGCCTTAAGTGTTCCCCAAGACAGGGCAGCCCAGTCGCTGAATTGTGATGCTGTATGTGGGGGCAGGGTCTGAGAGGGAACAGTGGCACTTGCCACTCTCTAGGATTCCAGTCCCTTCCGCAGCTTCCCCTTCGCCTGGATTATATACACACGAATGTGGGACCGCCTGATCAGCCAGCCGCCTTGTGCGGCCTCACTGAGTCTGCACCATTGCCACCCCATGCCCAGGGTCCATTAGCCACTGCCTGTGCCCCTGGGGTCTGCTAGCCACCGCCTACACGCCTGGGATCTGCCAGCTGCTGCTGCCTGTGTGCCCGGGTCCGCAACCTCCACTTTTTCCTGACTCTAATTCGCCCCACTTACCAGTCTGGATGAATGGTTGTTGGACTTGGGTACAGTTCAATTTTTTATCAGTTCTGGTTTTCTTGTTTCTCAATCTTTGTTGTGCTTAATTTTGGTTGTGCTAGGAGGCACAGTGTGTCCACCTACACCTCCATCTTGGGCGTAAGTCCCATATTGTGTTCTTATGGTAGCATTTTTCCACCTAAGATTCTTGGTTAGCCTTCAAGGAGTTCATACCAAATTTTGTGTATACATTAATGGAAAGAGGGTCTACAGCTTCCTAAGAGATTTTCAAAAGAATAATTAACAAGGTAATTTAGACATTGCATAACTGATCCGAGGTATTGTGTTTTTATAGTTTCTGCTCATTTTTTTAATGCACATTTAGTCTTACACATAGTAAAATGGTGCTTGATAAATAGTAGCTGTGACATGAAAGTTGTTTTCTTCTTCTAGATTTTTTAATTTTATTTTAATTGTTGTTGTTATATAGTTTTCTGTTTTCTACTCCCATCCCATTGCCCCAGCCCTCCCCAGCTCTCTCCCATTTCCAACCCCCCCCCCCAAGCTTTTGTTATTATGTCAACTATTACTTCTCATAGCTTTCAGTTTACCTTTCTCTAGAGCTGTTCTTCATAGACTCTATGGCACTGTTGCTTCAGATTTACCATTACTGCCCTGCCTGGTGTGATGTGGCTCCGTGGATTGAGTGGTGGCCTGTGAACCAAAGTGTTGCCAGTTTGATTCCCAGTCAGGGCTCATGCCTGGGTTGTAGGCCAGGTCCCCAGTGTGGGGCAAGTGAGAGGCAACCACACATTGATGTTTCTCTGCCTCTCTTTCTCCCTCCCTTCCCCTCTCTCTAAAAATAAATAAATAAAATCTTGAAAAAAATAATAAAGTCTTTTAAAAATATATTCATCATTACATAAGGCACATTACATACAACCCATCAAACTTGCATTGAGAAGCACAGTTTTGGACAAGAATCCCTCCTAAGAACTAATGGGCATAACTGTATATGTTTTATATTTCATTTCACTTTGACTTAAGTGTTGCTGGTGTTGTAGAAAGTTTTGTTTTTGTGTGACTAAGCATAGTTGAGTTTTAGTTAATTCAAGGTTTTACTTTATGTGAAAAACTACTTTAACACATTAAAAAACATTTTGCAAGTATTCTCTCTTGAAGGGAGCTCAGCTTGGTTTTTATATTATCCCTTTAGGATACAGATGAGTTTATTTTACCAACTGGAGCTAATAAAACTCGGGGCAGATTTGAACTGGCCTTCTTTACTATTGGAGGATGTTGTATGACAGGTGAGTACAATAATTTTTTTTAAGTGTTCTCAATCTAGGTAGTCAGAGATTTAAAACAATTAGAATGTTGCTTTCATGTTTTTTAAAGACTCATTATATACATTTTTCATTCCTTCCTATTATATAAAAATGAAAAAGTCAGAAGTGCAGGGTTTTTTTTTTTTTTTTTAATATAAAGATGTATTACTTGAATGAATTGTTACTATGATTTACTAGGGGCTGCATTTGGGGCAGTGAACGGTCTACGGCTAGGATTGAAAGAAACCCAGAACATGGCCTGGTCCAAACCAAGAAATGTACAGTAAGTTTCATGTAATCATCTGATGTAGTCATGCTTGAATATTAACCTCTACTGTGTTGGCTTGATGAGTACAATGTTGAGATTACAAATGTTCAGGGTACTGATATTCTGTTTTTTGATCAATTTTATTTTTCTTCAAGGTAAAAGGAACTAAACAAATCAGGCTACTGAGGCTTAAGCTTTTAAAAGGAGTGATTTTTGAGTCAGTGTCCCTGAATCAGTTGGTGCTACCCCAGCCTAAGTTCTCAGCTACACGTGTTTTATTTTATTACATATTTTATTTGGTAGGCCTATATAACCTGCTTTTCAAATTGTTGAATTAGCAGTACATTATTGGGATTGTTCAAGGGCATGCAGAACCATAGGACATGGTAGTAAAATAAAAGGCACTATATATAAATGATTGCTAGATCTGCATTACTTGACTTGAATGTAGCTTCACTTTCCATTTCTGAAATGGAAAGCTGCCAAAAATTTAAATGAAATTTCTAGAAACGTAGAGATAGTTCCAAAGGAATAAGATAATATTCTAGGAAAATTTATTTGCAGAGAAGAGAAAGTACAATTAAAAAGATCAGAAAGTGTATACAATGTATATCTTCACCCTATTTAAGAAATATGACCAGTCCCTGTTTATATTTTCTTAATATATTATTTAATTTTGCATATTTTTATATTTTATATGAGTGGAATTACAGTATATATTTTTCAGTAGCTCTTGGTTGTGTATTAGGACAGTTTAAACTCCATCTTCATTATTTGTTGTTTAGCCAGCAGATGGCAGCAGTTACCTGCTAGAATTAGACCTTGGGAATCCCGAAGGCGTGTCAGTTTTTTCATAGTCCTATTACACTGTGGATCATTACCCTTGCTTAACTAGCCCAGATCCTTGAATGTTTTTATATTAATATTTGTCCCTTACACCAATATTTTTTTCTTTTTGAATTATGGAGAGTTTGGAACATATACAAAAGTAGACAGAATAGTACAGTGAACACCTGTGAACCATAACCTATCCTCAACAGCCATCAACCAAGACTGTGTCCCATCTCTTTCTTGCCTTCCATATTGTTCTGAAACATATCCCCAGTGTTGTATCATTAAGCATCAATTTGAAGGTAGGGAGTCTCCTAGAAAAGATAGCCTTTGTTTCTTCTTTTTTGTTTTTTAAGGTTTTATTTCTTTTTAGAGAGAGGAAGGGAGGGAGAGAAACATCAGTTGCCTCTCACACACCCGCACACCCCCAACCGGGGACCTAGCGGGTAATCCAGGCATGAGCCCCATCTGGGAGTCGAACTGTGACTGTGATCTTTCAGTTTGCAGGACAATACCCAACCCACTGAGCCATACCAGTCAGGGCATCATTTTGTTGTTTTGTAAGACAGTGATAGTAATTTTTTTTTATAGAGAGATGAATTAGTTTACATTTTTTAAAAACCTTATACACCATTTTTTATATAATCATTCTTCTCTTCCTAAATAAGGATACATCATTTGAAAATGGAAAGAAGGGAGGGGTTTGAGTTAGATGGATCTATGCAGCTTCAAAGCCTTGTTTTATTACTTACTATTTTGCAATCTTAGGTAAGGCTTAGGTTTTCTATATTTGGTGTCTTTAAGGGTTGTAGACAGATGATTAAAGTGAGAAGTAGGTAAAAGCCCAATAAATGGAGGTATGTTGCTTAATTGTATCCCAAAGAATTTTGACAATTTGCAGTGCTATCAACAGTACAGTGTGAAAATTCATAGTTTTAAAAACTTGTGACAAATGTAAAAGCAGTGTGTTAAACTTAAAATATAATATTAAATATAATATTAGTAAATAATTAATTAGAAACAATATACTGCTCCATAAACAACATTTTAGAAGTAATACAAATTTTTATTATTAAGCATTAAATTTTAAGTTGTCTGTTTGTTGCTGTAATTCTGTAATCTCCAGCAGTAGTCAGCAGTCCAGGCAGAATCATTGCTGTGATGGTGTTACATTGCTGGAAGAGAAATGTACCCTCTTCTTCCAGTTGCCTCCATCACTGTTCTGGTGGCAGGTGGCACTGGTGCAAGGCAGAACTGTGCTTCCCTTGAGAGAGTGCTTTCTCCATGCGTTCTGGTTTGCTTTTTCCTTTTCTTTGAGTATTTATTTTTAATTCTGCTTTATCTTCTGTAATATTCCATGCTTTGATTTTACTTAATATTCTAAATGTATCCTCCCCCCAAAAAAAACACTTAATTCTAAGCTAGTTTGTTCATTATAATGGCATTTTTTTAATACAAATCAGTTTCTATAAACTTCTCTATAAAATGAATTTCAGACTGTCACTGAAAGCCTTTATGTGTTTGATCTATACTTAATGATTTTATATATTTTATGAGAAATTTTCTTACTGGTTGCTCAAAAGGTTGGAGGTTTTAACCTACCTTTATTTATATTTCTATAAAATAAAAGTCATCCTTATTGAATTCTGAGGAGGTATTAAGTTTTTTAATGAAGAATACTGGGAATTGAGTTTATAGTTCTTAAATAGCTGCAAGTATGTTTTTTCAAATTACTAGAAAAATAATGATTCTAAATAGAGATTCTTTCTTTGTCTTTCTGCCCTTGTAGGATTTTGAACATGGTGACCAGGCAAGGGGCACTCTGGGCTAATACTCTAGGTTCTTTGGGTAAGTAGAGATTTCACTTAATGATAAATTATTGATGCAAAGAACGAATATACACAAAACATGAACAATTTGATCAACAAAATTTTTAAAATCCTAGTATATTAAAAATTATGTTCAAATCCACTCTTGTTAGCAGTATAGTTACTACTTAGAAAAAACCAGAAACTACATAAAATAATCTCACGTGCTAATACCATCTTGTATATCATTTCTGAATGTTTTAAATCTTTTTAAACCCCTAAATACTCTCCTGTCCATGCAAGACACCAAATAAAGTCCTGTTTTAACAAATGAAATCCAAATAATTTAGGTCAGAAGCAAATGGTTCATATCCCTGTAGTTAAATATAATAGGTGAATCTAGCCCTCTTGCTCTGTTTTCTAAGACTGGTTCAAAATTCTGTTTACCAGAGTAGATTTCCCAGACTTAATTGCCACAGTTTCAGTAGGGGCTTTGTCAAGATGATGAAAGCATTTGCAGGTTTGTTTGTTTTTGTTTTTGTTTTAGTATTTGCAGTTCTAAGCAAGGGGAAGTTTAATAATACTTAGGGCCCAGTGCTTTCCTACTATACGATTGGCTATTTACTCATGACTTAAAATAAACCTACTTACTTGTGGCACTTATGCCCTAACTTCCACAGTTTTCTTTATAACTTAGTTGAAAGCCTGAAAATCTTTTAAATATGGCAGATTAAGTAAGGGAAGAATGTAGGCATCTACTGAAAGATAGAAAAGGCCTGACACAGTAATATCTTAGCCTTGTTATAAATTTGAAAATACTCATTATTTTTTGGACTATAAAACGCATCCCCAATATTTGGGAGGAAATGGGGTTCCTCTTATAGTCCAAATGTGGCTTTACATTTACATTGGTGAAATATTATGTTATTTGTGTTATTAAATATTTTACCACTTTTTTTTTGTTTGGTTTGGTTTGGGGTTTTGTTGTTTGCTGGGGGGGTTTGTTTGTTTTGTGTTTTTTTTTTTGTTTTTTTGTTGTTGTTGTTTGGGGGGGTTGTTTGTTTTTTGGTGGTTAGTTTTTGTTTTTTGTTTTTTGTTTTTTTTCTTCAAAAAAATTTTTTCCCTATTTTCCTCTAAAGCCTAGGTGCGTCTTATGGTCCAAAAAATGCAGTAGTACATTTTCACGCTATGAAGTCCAGCTGGTATTTGGAGTCCTAGTAAATGGCAGCTTCCATATGTTGCCCATTTCCCCATTGCCCCCACCCTCCACACACAGCCACCCTCCTTTGCTCTGTTTGTTTGTATACCTAGAGTAATCACCCTTTCTGTTTTACCTGGAACTTTCTTAGTTTTAGCACCAAAGGTGTCCCACGTACCAGGAAACCTTCAGTCTTGGACACTCTGGGATGGCCAGTCACACCATGAGTTCCCTTTGTAATATGATTTATTACAATGTCCTGCTCAAGTTCAATTTCAGTTAAAAATGTTGAAACAGGAAGAAAAGTCTCCATGAAACTATAAAAACTCACAGAGTATTTGTAAGGCTGATCTTGGTATAATGTTGAAGAGTCAAATGTGGTGATTTTGAGAACAGGTAAGGGAAAGGATTAATGCAGTGATTTTTCAACCAGTGTGCCACAAAAATTTTTAAAGCTTGCAATACTTGACTATTTAGTCAGGAGCAATGACCTCTTTTCACTTGATTGTTGAATTTAAAAATGACAGCCAACAACACAACAGTAGCTGTCTGGTGTGAATGAATCAAAATTCTACTTTTTTTTTTTTTTTGGTCAGGTCAGTAAAAAGTATATTTTTTGGTGTGCTGCAGAATTTTAGTATTCGTTTATATATGCCATGAGGTGAAAAAGGTTGAAAATCACTAGATTAATGCATTCATGGATAATAGAAATCTTTAGAGGGATAGGGAGGGGGGAGATCTTGTTAAAACTAAATAGTACTAGTTTCATAGTTTTCACATGGTCAGCAACCAAACTTCACCTTTTTCTTTTTTTAGCTATATTTTTATTATAATAGAAATACATGTCTTTTTGTTTCTAAATCCAAATAAATAAAATACAAGTGTAAATTAAAGGTATTCTTCCTGGGACTCCTCAGTGGTACTTTCCATTAATAGCTACTATTAATATTTCTTCTGAATCTTTCCAAACATCATCTTTGCTTATTCAGAGTCATAGTCATGTGCCTGCTTTACATATTACTGAATTTAGTTCATCCTCCTTTTTTGATTTAAGTGAGTATATATAGTATTCCATTTTGATCACTCTTTATATATACCTTTGAATACTTACATGATGATGTCTGTAGGATATATTTATCTAAATACCATTTCCATATTGACTTGCAATCACTTTTTTATTACTACTGATCAGTTCCATCTCCCCTATAGCTTTGCTTTATAGTGCATTTGGTGTCATCATTGAGAAAACACGAGGTGCAGAAGATGACCTCAATACAGTAGCAGCTGGAACCATGACGGGCATGTTGTATAAATGTACAGGTAGGAAATAGTGAATAGAGAGCTATCTCTTTGTACAGTTAAAGTGTGCTTTTTTATTCATAGTTTGCAAAAAGAAACTTGATACTTTTTTTTTTTTTTTTCAGTATCACCTAGTGTTCTCAGAAACCTGGTGATTGTTTTGGGGTTTTTGTATGTTTATTTGTTTTTTAGTTTTGGTAGAATATGTATAACATAAAATTGACCATCTACACCATATTTTAAGTATACAGTTCAGTAATGTTATATTTACATTGTTGTGCAACCTGTCTCCAGAACTTCATTTTGCAAACCTGAAACTCTACTCATTAAACAACTCCCCATGTCTCCCTTCAGCCCCTGGGAGCTACCGTTTTGCTTTGTATCTGAAATTGACTGCTTTAGGTACCTCCTGTAAGTAGAATCATGCAGTATTTATCCTTTTATGACTAGCTTATTTCATTTAGTACAGTGTCCTCAAGTTTCATCCATATTGTGTCACGATTCTTTCCTTTCTAAGGCCAAATAATACTCCATTGTACATACATGCCACATTTTGTTTATCCATTCATCTCACAATGGACACTTGGGTTGCTTCCACCTTTGGCTGCCTTAAATAATACTGTTAAAAATGAACATTGATAAACTAAATACTACTTAATTTTGAAAAAATAAAGCCCTAAGAGTTGAACCAGAATGGTCTGGGTGAAGATCAAAACCAAATTCTCCTCTAAAATGGATAAATAATTAACATTTGCTAAATTACGGGTATACTCTCAGTATCAAATAATTATTTGTTTCATTTAAAACACCATGAAGTTCCCTGGCTGGTGTGGCTCAGTGGATTGAGTGCGGGCTGCCAACCAAAGGGTCGCCTGTTCGATTCCCAGTCAGGGCACATGCCTGGGTTTTGGGCCAGGTCCGCAGTGAGGGCCACATGAGAGGCAACCACACATTAATGTTTCTCTCCCTCTCTTTCTCTCTCCCTTCCCCCTCTCTAAAAATAAATAAAATAAAATCTTTTAAAAAATAAAATACCATGAAGTGATAATCACACCCCAATTTTATAGATGAGCACAGTATTAAGATGACATTTTTCAAAATGTCATATAAGCAGTGACAGCCCCAAATTTTTCATCACATTTTAGTTTTAAATAGTTTAATTAAACTGTGTAAGTCCTGTACTCCTGCCTCTGAAAAGCACTTTTATTTGCTGGATTGCTTTCTTATTAGACACTTGATTAACTGTGTAATTCTGTTTTTTTGGGAATTCCTCTATCATATATATTAGACATTTTTGCTTAATTTTTACCAGAAACAAAAAAAAAGTCTCATATGATTATAAATCCAAGTTTTCCTAACATAGAGTGAGATGCTTTTCTATATTGAAGATAAATTACATTTGAAATTTTATCCCTAAGAGCTCACAAAACTTCTTGCAACATGTATGGATGTGTTGACTCAACAACAGAGCTTCCAGGAAGAATATGTCCATGAAATGTCTTGGCATCGAAAAGTCTTGTTAAAAACCTAAAAGTACTTTTCACATTGAAAATCTGTAGGATCAGACAAAAGAATTTTAATTGGCAGCACAAAGCTAACACTCAAGCAGCAAAGGGGAGCAAGGCCCTTTTTTAAGATTTATTTTTTAGAAACAAATTCACGAGAGAAACATCAATAGGCTGCCTCTTGGTCACCCCCTACTAGGAGCCCATGCACCTAACCAGGAATCAAACCAGCAACTTTTCATTCAATGGGGCAATAGTCAACCAACTGAGCCACACTGGTCAGAGTGGCCCAAACTATGTTTTAAATGATGATTTAATTTTTAAAGAACATCAGATTTCACAAAAATCTGGAATTCCAGCTTCTTTTGAATAAGTGGAATACACCAAGCTCCATTGCATGGTGTCAAATGACTGGAGCAGATTGGGCAGTTGCTTCTACTACAGTGGATGGGCACTGAAGCTCCATCTGGGTCTCCACCATTCCCTATTTTCTTACTCAGTGTAAGCCATTATGGCATTTCCTGTGTTAGGGACAGTTCTGAGTATAAGAATGCAAGTTATCATCTAAGACATTATGCATATTTAAAGGTAGGAAAGGCTAAATATTGATATTATCAAAAGAAATGGGAGCCTTGCTTTCTGTGTCAAGAACTTCCCTGCAGTAATAGCTTGGGTCAGCTTCAACATAAATTATGTAAGAGAATGCCCTTGGCTCAGAAGAGAAAAAGCGAAAAAGATTATCCATTAACTCTGTCAGGTGATAAGCTGATTTCCATTAAGTTGTGGAACATAGAGGAAGTAAATAATCTGCTGAACCACAATCCAGCATTGCTTCATAGTTCCTGGCTCAGAACATCAAAGTCACTCTAACAGAGGCAAATTGGAGTCTTGTTGATTTCTGGTTTGGGATAAACTTAAGAAGACAGAGCACAGAATTATGAATTTGACATGCATACAAAATATAACTTCAACTTTCAGATTTAAAAGAGTTTGGGCATTTAGTCTAGAGCCACCATAAACTGTTAAGGAAAGAATTTTGCATTAGACCTGGCTGGTGTGGCTCAATGGATTGAGCACCAGCCTGTGAACTGAAAAGGTCACTGGTTCAATTTCCAGTCTGGGCACATGCCTGGGTTGCAGGCCAGGGCCCATCCCCAGTGGGGATTTGCGAGATGCAACCAAGTGATATTTCTCTTGCACACCAATGTTTTTCTCCCTGTCCTTCTCTCTCCTTTCTCCTCCTGAAAATAATAAATTTTTTTTTTTTTTAAGAATTTTACATTTCCTACTGACTAAATGGAATGGCTAATTCCTACTGACCTAAAATATTTCCAATCCCCAGTGTGCTCTTTAAAAATACAAATTTTTAAAAAGGAAGGAGTTTAGAATGAAAGCATTATGGTTTAATGTAGACACTTTAGTACAAAAGTAGTACTTTCCAGCTGCTTAGTAGGAAGAGAAATTATGAGGGAAAATACCAGATGAGAAAATATGTTCTCAGACCAAAAACAGGCTAAAGGTTCTTTTTTTTTTTTAAGTAATAATTCTGATATGATTTTAGTTTAGGCCTAATGCTTACTTAATAAACTAGGTAAATATTCCCCAGTAGGCATGAGATGTCTTTGTTAGATTTCCTGTGGCATATGAAAGTCTGTTTAATAATAATTAGTATTCTACCAGAATGAGAACAGCTATAGTTTTGCTATCATCCATAAATTTAGGAATGTTTAAGACACCTGGTCACTTACCTTCAGAAAATAAGGCCTCAAACCAAGACATGGACTCCCCTTCCCACTCACAAAAAAATCTCTGATCTGCTAATCCTGTTCCTTCCATAAGAAAGTCATCTTGTAAAAGCAAACTAAGTAAAAGTAAAAAGATACACAAATCTAAGTTATCAACTTAAGCAATTGTCATTGGTGTTATTGTTAATAGGTAATATTTATCCATCAATGCAAGGCTTTCAAAATTAAATTCTGTATGTAAAAAGGAACCTTTTGATGACTTCTTTATTTCTATTACTAGCATCAACATTCTTCCAGTAAATAAAAATGCATATAACATATAAATTAGGCAGACAGCTGTCATAATATATAAAACATTTCAACAAATCACTGAAACCAACAACCCACTAAAAAATGGAGTAAGGATATGACAAAACACTTCAGGAAAATACAAATGATTGCTAAACAATAGAAGCTGTTCAGTCTCACGGGCAACCAGGGAAAAGCAAAATAAGACGTTAGTATTTTTCTCCAGCTAGCTTAAGTAAGGTGATGGTAGATGACATTTAATATTGGCAAAAGATAAGCAAGTGCCTTGAAGGGTAATTTGGCATTAGTTATTAATATTTGAAATATGTAAATTCTTTGCTCAAGTAATCTATAACATTCAGCAGTTTATTCTATAGCAAACTAAGGCATACATGCAAAACTGTCTGTACCAAGGCATTTGAGACTGGCTTTAGGGAGAAGGTGATATTTGAACAAACACCAACAGATGAGGGAACATGTGATATGGATCTGGAGGGAGCGATTTACATAAATAAGGGTAATAGCACAATCAAAGGCCCTGAAATGGGAATTCAAAGGCATTAGGAAGAGTAGTAGAATCAGGAGCCAAAAAACTTGCAAGGAACTAAATCATGGAAAAGATAGAGCTTCATAGCCCACAGTAAAGAATTTGGCTTAACTGGGCATCAGTTAATCTTACCTCCTAAGTACTATCATTGCTATTTATTTATAAGCCTTATATTGTGAATTGTAACTTCCAAAGAATTAAACTTTCACTCTTCTCCTGAGTACAAAGTTTATACCAGCAGTGTTTACTCAGGGTTGAAAAACCCCCTAGAACTTCTGCACGATTCTCAACGAGGATCTGAGATTTCCCTACCACCCACAGAAAAACAACCACCAAAAAGTCTTAAGGATCTGGTGAAAAATAGTACTAAAAGGACACAGTAAAGTGGTGAGTCAAAAACAACAGATAGTATTTTAGTGTTTAGTCTTACACCGAAGAACTGGGATTGCAAGGAAGAGATGAATGGGACTGTGGTGAGGGAAGCACAGCAAAGTTAGCTACAGTGCTGTTCAAAGTCACACATTGCTTCTACTCTAACAAAGAAAAAACAAGGAAGCAGGAAACAGCCTTCTAGTGATCCAGTCACCTTTGATTTTTACCTTTCTGTCACCATCCCTTCATTTCATCCTTTGTGAAGTTTACCACCTATTTCCTGAGGTGAGGCCCTTATCACAAAACCTGAACTTCTCTAGCAGTATTTTTCATTGATCATTTTGACTTTAGGCTTCTTCTTGGATTCCATCTTAGCTGCTCACTATTTCTGGCTTAATCTTTCTGAAGGAAGGTTGTTGTAATTCTAATATTCCCTGTTCAAAAACCCTTGATGGCAATACATTTCCTTTTAACCTAAATTTAAACTTCTCACCCTAGTCTTCCATGCTTTGGTCCTAACCTATCTTTCCAAACATTTCTCCCATACCTTCCTTGTACATATCATATGAACAAACAGATAAATTTGAAATCCAGTCCATCCTTAAGGCCCAGCTCAACTTACTACTCCTTTCAGGATATTTGATTGTTCCTTTCTGTGGTGAAAAAGACAGTGGGCTTTGGAGTCAGACTGGTTTGCCTAGCACTAAACATCTGTGTGAACAAGACAATAACTTGTCTGAATTTCAGTTTGTTTATACAACAGAAGTGACCTCTCTTGCGTTCATGGCATGTAAACGAGGTAACCAGTTACTTCCTTTCTGCTGTAAGCACATTTGTACAATTTAAGACTTAACAGTTTTTATAGTAGGAAGTCAAAAGATAATCTCTACCACTGAAAATCAAGAAATAGCAAGATAATCATGTTCTTTAGAATCATGAAGGTAAAGACCAAAGAATTAGGGAACTGAGAATTAGGGTGAGGATGGGGAGAACACCAGACTGTTGCGCATCACAAAAATCTTTCAGTACTATCTTGACTTTGACAATTATGTCTTGGACTACTTTGATAAAAGTAAAAAAGTGAGTAATATTTATCTACATAATAAAATTTAAATTGGGATTAGCCTGGGAGGGAGAGTGGGGAGATACTGTTTAACAGGTGCAGAGTTTCTGTTTTGGAAGATGAAAGTTCTCTGGAGATGGGAGGGATGATGGTAACACAGTAGTGCCAATGTACTTAATGCTACTGGTCTGCACACTTAAATGTTAAATATCATGTTATATGTATTTTAGCATACTTTTTAAAAATAATAAACTTAACAAAAATTTAAGTTCAGTAGTCATCTCAGTGTGTAGGTAAGGCTGTTCCTCTAAAGCAAGGGCCACTAGTTCCTGTTTGCCAGATGTGTCTGTTCCGTGTTTTACATTTTTTAAAGTTAACATTTTAAATCGTATATAAATGCTTCATAATAGCCTTTGATCCCTCAAAGCCTAAAATACTTATTTTCTGACCATTTTAAGAAAAATTTGCTGATTCCTTCTCTAAAGAAATGGTCAGATCATTGTGCAAGCTCTGCTGCTAACCTACTCTGCCTCACAAAAGGCATTTAAATAATTTGGACCTCACTTCCCTAAGTTTAAAAGGTGATATTTGCCCTTTCAAGGAGAGTTGTGTAAGGATCCAAAAGATAGAAAGTAAAACTGTAAAACACAGGTCTCGTGTTTGTTGTGCTTCACAGAGACTGGCCGTTGGCCTTACTTGATTATTCTGTGTTCAAAGCAAGTTGATTTGCTAATCAACTCCCCATGCTTAGTTGGGCATAAGTTATTGGAGTACAGAAAGCCAAAAGCCAAAGTCCTCAAGCATTTAACAGATAACCAGTTGGAAAACTCTGAAATTAGTGGTAAGAGTTAAAACTAAAATATGGTTGGTATGTGATAAAAGGCTACCCTTGAGTCAGGATTAATGGTACTTAGTAAATCAAACACTGCGTATTTTTGGTGTCTTCTTGTTGGAGATAACTTTTTTCTAGTCTTCAAAGAAGTAACTTAATTAATTTGAACTATCTGTTTCATTTTGGTCAAAGTATCTGAAAGCCTTATTGTTCCCAGGGGGTCTTATTTGCTTGCTGAAAACTAGTATGAAAATCCTTCCAAAAGGACCAGCTGGCAGGAACAGTTTGGTGATTTCCAAACCAGTAGGTAGACTTCAGAGCCCTGTGGTTTTTAATTTACTAAAGGTCCAGGGGAATAAGTCTAAATGTTTGGTCCCAGGAAATAGTATCACTGTTTTCAGTTACATGCCTTCCATCATTTTTCAACTAACAAACAGCAGTGAGGCCATCTTAACTTTTGCTTTGGGTTCAATCAGAACAGATTAGAGTATTAAATTTTTATAATTTATTTGCTTATTACACTGAAAAAGTTTAGGTCTAGTAACTGAGCCATAGTGCGTGATGTTATTGCAGATGGCTTAGCTTTTATTCTGCACTTTGTAGTTTTCCATTTTAAGAATTAGGTCTAATTATAGTTCATTTTCTTTTTTATTGACCTGACAGGTCAAAAATACAAGGTAGGTCCTTATTAAACTGAACTGATTGTTTTAAATTATATTTCAGACACATTGAATACAGTTGCAAATTCAACTGTAATGTCTAGTCGTAACTAAAGCAAGATGATACAGAGATCTGGACTTCAAGGAGACACCTCCTATTTAAATGTTTTTGATGTTTCTGACCCTCCCACCCCCCCCACATACACACACATTTGGCATCTATTTAGAGATGATGTAAGCAGTTTCTGTATGATCTGTTTGAGACAGATAAATAGGGCATTTCATAGTGGAAACCTAAGCAGGTTAGCTATCATAACTCTTCAGACTTCAGAGGCTCTTGGAAGGAGTAGCCCTTTAATCTGTTAGCTGAAGCCATCTGGCAGGTTGTCATTGCAGAAATGATTGGCTTGAAGTAAACTGGGCAACATCACTGAATTTCACAGAATTTAATGTCTCCTACCTCTAGTAAGGTAATCACTGGACCACAGCTGCATTCCCTTTGCTTTCCTAAAACTTAAAACAGATACTGCATAGGTATCGTATAGGCTACCTGAAGTTTATGGTCCCTACCTGTTTGTGCAAACTCTGAAAGAACATCAAGTTTTATTAAATTGAGTACCCCCATTTGTCTTAGTAGATTTGGGTACTTTCTTCAGTTAATTGGTTGAAACAGTTTTGTTTCTGCATTTTAAACAAAACATTGTTAATCCTTAAATGTTTTTCAACTAGTGCAATGATGCCAAGAGCTTCATTGCTTAGCATTTGTAATAGAATATTGTCTGACACATCAGTGTGTGAACGGAGGACAGGGAAGTTGGTACTTCATCAACACCTAACTCAAAAAGCTTTGTTAGAAACATCTTATCACCTCTACTTCAGTCTTCCAAGTTAGTATTTTGACAACCTGTGGAGTCCAAAGGTTAATACCATTTCCATAGAGGATGTGGCCTTGTTTATATATCACTTTAAATCAATTGATAGTACCAATGAAGTCTAAACCGTTAGACTAGCAGGAAATTATTGATCTGGCTGAGACTTCAGTGGTAATAAGATCTTTTATAAAAGTATTGTTAAGAACTAATTGAGAAAAGTCAAACTTAATGCTGATAATCTTAGGTACAAATTGTGACATTAAAAGTTAAAAGATTTTATTACAAATATGAAACATAGTATGTATATTAAAGAAGTCATTTAGGGACTTTGTCTCCTGATTGGTTTCTTGTATTTCTTTTAAAACTTTTACTCTCCTGTTTGGGACAGAGTATTTATAAACATGAATGGTTATGTCTCGATTCTATGATACTCTTGTTTAATCCATTGATGTTAGGACACTATGCAATGCAAATCTTATTTCTCTCTCTCTCAGGTGGTCTTCGAGGGGTAGCACGAGGTGGTCTAGCAGGACTAACACTTACTAGCCTCTATGCACTATATAATAACTGGGAGCACATGAAAGGCTCCTTGCTCCAACAGTCACTCTGAAGATTTTGCCAACCTGCAAATGGAGGACACTTTAGTAGTTATCCAGATCAATTTATGAGTTAGTGTAGAGTTCTCTTTTACCTACAATTAGATTGAGAAATTGTGCAGACACCAATTTGCTGTGATGAAGATTGTTGACCAGACTGGCTCTCCTTCCAGCCATTGAGTTGAAGCCAAAACCCCTTGGTGGCTGAGTAGTAATATCATTGTCTTTGAAGATCTTGCGCCTGTTCTCTTTCCTACCTGCTGAACGGAAAACTGCTTACTCCCATCATTCAGTTCATTCAATGATCAGAAACTGTAATGTCCTGCGTTCCCAATAAAGGGTGAAAACAGAACCAAAATCCACTCCAGTGTAAACATATGGGTGTCTCTATTTAAAAGCATCTTTCTGGGTTTAAAGTGAAATTTACTCTTGGCACTTTTTTCTACCCCAGCTAGGGTAAAACATGTTTTCACATTTGTGTTGGAATTAAGGGTTACTGGTGGCAATAATAGCTAGGCTAAGATTTTCCTCCTACAGAGTTAACACTAGACCTCAAGACAGTTCAGATTCAGCATTGTACCACTAGAATAACTTGCTAGAACAATCTGCCTGGCAATCATGTCTGTACGCATTAACCCCCTTACTGGGGATAATTAGAAAAAAAAGATAAAATAAACAAGAGCTTTTAAGTTTTTAAGGAGGCCTTAGGAAAGCAAAAGGAAATGTGGGCAAGTTATTTCTGTTTTGTCCTCTAAGAAAAAGTAAAACTGCACTTCAGGTTATACATACACATAAGAAATGCTAAACAACGGGTGGTTATGATTGGAAAAAGTAGGGCCTTTTGGATGCATCTAGTAAGGGATTTGGCAGAAAAGCTCTGAATTTAGCAGATTAAAAGGAGTTGATATGAAGAGTTTGCAGGAAGAAACTGGAAATGATAGCAATATACCTGTTCTTGCTAATTTAAGATTCATAAAATTAATTGGTATTTTATTGAATATAAAATTTTTATGTTCAGTTTATCAGCTGCACTACTAACCAGAGATTACCACACTTACATAACGTACATGACGTGGAATATTTTGTTACAAGGTACTTTTACAAATACACACAACTGTTTGTTAATGCTTTTAATGGGGAGATACAAAATGCATAATGCAGAAGACTTTTACATACTCATTTAGCATAGTGATTGATGTAAACTTAAGGAATACACACTGTTAACCTCAATGTAAACTTGGGAGTACACACTGTTAAATCTCAAAAACTACAAAGTGTCCTGCAACTAAAATAATGGAAAGGCTCCATAAGTTTTTACTCACTACCTTAATTAAAGTTCTAAAAGATGTTGGGGGGGGACTAAAATTACTAATAGAGGGCTTTTTTCCAGCTGTGGTTAAAGAGTTCCAGTGAAGCTGTATGGCAAATGACACTCAAACTGTGAAATTTCTCCAAAAAGGGCTTTCTGGATGACAATGTTGCAAACTGTAAAAGTATTTCCAATACCACATACCAAGGCAAGTTGAGTGGCATAATAAATTTAAAGGCCTGGTGGAAAGCAGTTATACCAGAAAACTTAAAAACATAAATACCATTTCTCTCCTACAGAGAAGCTTTGTAAAGTATAGGCATTACTTTAAGGATCTTGAGAAAATACCAGCTTTCATAAAGCTTCAATAAACACCCCAAGGCACAAGTGTTCAAAACAGCCTGTTCTCTAAATGTCTCTGCATTTTATTTTTAGAGGTAAAGGTACACTGTACTTGCAGTAAAGGGGCATTTAATTTAACCCCAGTTAAAAGCACCAGGTAAGTGTCAAGCTCAACTTCCATTTTACACAGGATGTACCAATAACCAACCCCTAGGATAATGAATAATTCAAGTGCTAGATTTCCAACAGGTCCTGTCTTTTGCTTTTTGATTAGTGGGCATGGGAACTCTTGCCTGTGTTTCCTCAGAATATTTCCAAAGACAATTTGGATTACCCAGGATATTGTCTTGAAGCAATTCAGAGCCCTTCTAAAAGAGCTCACTAGATACAACATTTAGAGAAGAAAATAAAGACAAAATTTGCAGTAACTCAATTTCTTCCAAAAGAAAATACTGTAGAATCTGATGCGTGGGCTAAATGTTTTGTAATTAATGTCAAAAATTGCCAAGATGCTGCTACATGTTTTGGTTAAAAAAAAAAAAATCACTATATTCTCACAGTTAATTCTTTATATGAAATATACTACATATTAATTAGAAGAAATTATTTCCACCACTAATGGAAGAAAACCCACAGCAAAGAAAGCATCTAAAAAGGGTAATCAAAAGGTTAAAGTTCACTAGCTTCTTTGATCAACACCTTGATAATAGAACTATTTCTTTTTTAAAACTACAGTGTTTTTAATGTACTAGTAACAACCCAATGTAAGGAGCTATGGAGGCTTATGAAAGAAATACCCACCAAAATGCTGCATTTCTAGTGTAAGAGTAATTCTTTGTAAGAAGGAACTGAATCACCTCAGCCATCAAAAAATAGCCTTTTTCTTTTACACAGTAACTCATAATTTGATGACTTATTTTTCTTCATTAGTTGAAAATTAAACAAAGGAACTAAGCTGACTGTTCACACCCAGAAACAATGATTTGGCAAGCTGCAGTCACTTGGTTTATGAAGTGTGAGAATTTGCAGAAAAGTTGCTGACTCTAATACTCCATTCCTTCACATCTGTAAAGAAAAGCCCACAGATAAAAAGTCACTCACTATAGGATAAAAACATTCTCCCCAACTCAAAAGTGCTGGCTCATTCATTTCTGAGTAAGCTATTAGAACCCATACAGGCTCTAAAAATGCCCCTGACACAACTAACTATACCTTGAAAGGTCACATTCAGATATGTCCCTGGTTGTTTCATTAAGCAAGTTCAGGTGAAATACATGAAATGTTATGATTTTTTTCTCCCACCCTTACTTACCTAATATTCATTCCATTAAAATGATTATGGTTAAATGGGCAAAGTATGAATTCATATATGATAAAACATTTATAACCAGTAAAGTCTGTAGTATTTACACTAGTGGCATGTACCCACCTGCAGAGGAGTTCGATACAACCACTTTTCTTTATCAGCTTTAAGCTGCATACAGGCAAAGAGATCACAAACTGCTGGGAAGCCATAACAGTCTGGGGGAAAGTTATGTTCCTCCTGTTGGGGTGAATTAAGCAATACTTCCTGCAAGAAGATGAAAAAGGTGGGTTGCTACAAATAATCTTCCCAATAATATAGCGTCTATGAAGAATAATGTAAATCTTAGGCATTCTCTCTAATAAGAGCAGAGGTGACAATTGCTTCCCCTACCCCTAAATCTTTTCCATAATTAGCAATAAAAACAGGCTGGGGTTTTATTGCACCCAACCCTAACCCCACAGGATGGGGGCTGGAAACTGAGAAAGTGCACAAAAACTTCGACCTAAATAATAAATTTTCCATTCTGTTGCTAACATGGCACTAAAATTAATACTTAAACCAATTACAATATTTAACAAGTTTCTAAGGATCTGGGCCATGTGCAAGGTTTGGGGTTAAGAAAGTAAAAACCTATCAACTGTATTTCAAATGTTGCTATTTTGATGTCTGTGCTCACCTTGGCCTTCTTTCGAAGCAGCCACTTATCTTCTCCTGAGGATAACTGGCTGAGGTTTCCTGTCTTCTTTGCTGGCAAGACCCAGTCAGCTGTGTTAAAGGGACACCAGGAAGAGGCCACAGGGCTGGTAAGCTTTTGTTTGCCAGCTTGGTCCTCAGTAGTAGGCACTTCCTTGGGGTGTCCTTTGCATGAGGGTGTGATAAGCCATTCTGACAAGGGACTATTCCTTATCATTTTGAAGGAATCAGCAATTCTAGAAGGAGCCACTGCTTTTGGTATCTTAGCTTGATCTGTTGCCTCTTTTCTGGAAGGACAAAGCCACATACTTAGGGAATCTATACATTTCTCAGATTCAGATTTTGGTTCCACAGGCATACCATTTTTATCCTTTCCTTCTTTCTCCAACAGCCATTTACAAAGAGCTTCCCTCTCACAATTTTCATCACACACACACTCTGCAAAGCTTGTGCAGGGCTCATTGGCTTTGCAGACCTCCTCTACTTTATATGGGTCATGATGGTTCTGGATAAGCCAATCATCAATAATCATGCTGGAAGTAGGCAAGGGTTTCTTGGTCTCCATGTGGTCATTCAAGCACTTTAGATTGCCCAGGTTTTCAATCTCCACACCTCTGTGCTGGTTGCCTTGACAATTGGTACAGGAATCAGGCTTGACAAGCCAATCATTCACACTATAAGACTCTTGGAACACCTGGAACAAGAACTTAAACCTCTCACTGTTTGCACAGCTGCCATTCCCAGGCTTCTCCAGCTTTTGGGATTCCTGGGGAGTCACTAGCCAATCAGAAAGATCCATCTCATCTTGATCAAGCAGCTCCAGATTCTCAACCTTTTCAGTATCAGTGGAGTAAGAACTGGTGGTAGAATCACTGCTACCTTTTTGATAACTTGGTTTTTCAGGAACTTCTTGATGCTGACTCTTGTGGAGCCAGTTTTCTAAGCCCTTTAGGTTGCCCCAGACATTACTGAAGAAATTGCAGGCTCTGGCAGAAGTCTACACAAAAAGTATACGATATTAGTTCACCCGAACATTATGACTGCTTTGAGATTCATAACAAAAAGAGTTCTATTTGCCTATTTATTGCATTGCCCAATGTTTCTAAATTTAAGTACAAAGCCAAGAGACAAGGGATTTCTCTGTTGCAATAATAAAATACATATTTAAGTACATAAAAGTATAATTTTCTGCTATTTAAAAAAACAAAAGTATGGCAAACTGGGGGAAAGCATTTGTAGCAAGATAGAAAAGTTAGTTCTAACATAATATGCCTTTATGAATAAAAAAGACAAAAATGAACAAAAGACACTAGGCAAATCATAAAACAGGCAAATAAACTTTCACTCAATTTCCTTAATCAAATAAATTCAAAACAAAATTATTACCTTCTTGTCAAATTTGGGGGGGGGGAGGTTTACAAATGGCAACCCATGGCTGCCATTTAGAGAAGTTTCTGTGAAGCAAGTACACTCAGTACTCTGCTGGTAGGAATAGAAATTAGTATCAATTTCCAGGAAAGCCAAATTGGCAATATGTATCTAAAACTGCACTCTACTAATGCAATTTCTAGGAATTTAATCCTAAGGAACTAATAAAGAATGTACAGAAATGTTAGCTCCTGGATATTTAGAGAAACTTTGTTTATATCCAGAAAAACTGGAGGTTAAGTTACATCCAATCAATAATACACTACACTATTAAGGACTTTATGGAAGAAATTATATGACAAGAGAAGTGTATTCATGCTCTATTAGTGAAAAAAATTACCCAAAAAAGGATGATTTTTTTTAAAGTATATGTATGGACACAAAATACAAATGTTACAGTGACTGTCTCTGAATATTGCGATTATGGGTATTTCCTTATACAGTAGTTTGCTTTCTAAACTTATCCATGGTGAAGAGGTGTCATATTGTTATTAAAAATTATGAAAAATAGGATGGGAGTCAAATACAGAAAACTGTACAAGAACAACAGTTAAAATAAAAAAAATTACAAAAAAATACATATTTCCAGAACAGAACTAAAAACTAAACAAAAACATACTATGTGTTAGAAACTAACCCTATTACTTCTTCTACATATACCTCAGAAACAATAAAGTAGCAACACACCTGATTATTCTCCAAGGTATGCTTTTGAGTCAGCCAGTCCTGCAGGTTGGTGCTAGGTGTGTAAGAAGTCTGATGACCACTGGCAGGTTTGCTTCCAAGGAGCCATTCACTGAGAGGGACAGCTGTGGTGCTAGATGCCGACTTCTGCTTAATCACATAACACTTTGCTACTTAACAAGGCAATGTAAGGTGCAGAAAAAAGTTCACCAGAAAAGCAGGAGACCCAAGCTCTCTAATCTTAGCTGGCTACTGACCCTTCTTCACTTACTATATGACTTCCCTAAGCCTCCATTTTCACAATTATAAAACAAGGAATATAGCTGAGCTCTGGGATTCTTCTCAACTCAAAATGTCTAGAAACCAATATTCCAATTGCCTTTAGAAGTAAATCATCCCTATGAATTATAAAGGAAATGATTCCCAAGAGAAAACCAATAAAATCAGCTGATGACAGTTTCTTATGAACTAATTGATAACAGTAAATTTCTCTCTTACTCAACATCTATAAAACCTCCAAATTTCTATGTGACATTCAGTCTCAAGGAAAGCATTTAATTGTAAAAACTAACTCATTACCACTGGTGCCTGTTCACAAATATATTACAACAGGGCGAAAAAAGGGATTTAGTCAAAATCCAAAAGAAAAACTAGCTAAGTAGTAACTCAGTTATCAGAAACAAAATTATATTTTACCTGCTCTGGCAATGGCATATAGCCTCTTTTCTCCATGAAGGGTCCAATAGTTGATGAACTAGCATGAGCCATCAGATGCTCAGGAATTTGCTATAAAATAAAAACAATAATCATGTTTATCAATGTTACACTTTTATACCAAAAAAAGTGAAATTGCAATTCCTAAATTTCAAAAGTATTAAGCAAAGCATTACTCTTTCTATAAATATTCTTAATACTAAATTCAATGACCTACAAAGTAGTTATCAAATCAGAGAATTTTCTATCTACATAACTCTAATCATATAAGAAATTTCACAGAACTGGTAGTATTACTAATTTTAACAAGACCCAAATGAGACCAAGTTTGGTTCTTCATATGAAAGACCATTCAAACCATAAATTTTATAAGAAATATATCAAAGGTATTTAAAGAGTTATAAGATGAATTCTTGAGATTATCCATGAATCATACCTCATTCTAAGAACTACCAGCTGTAATGCTCCATCAACTTAACCAGAACATGAAATTCTGAAGTTCCCCAAATTCTCTAGAAAGCCACTATTCATCGTAAAAACATGGTGTTTTTAAGACCATCTGTGAGGCCACAGACCTGAGAAGCACATTCTATGAACCATCTGAGATCAACAATACTCACAATAGTCTTGAGGGACCCAAAAGTTGTGATGGCCTGGCGCAGGGCAGTTGTGTCTGCTTCAAAAAGTAGAACAGTTGAATCTTCAGGTTTGAGGGTTAAATTTCCCAGTCTGAAGAAAAAAATAAATAAAACTTGGCTATTTTTAAGGAATATCTATTTCAACTTCATCCAAAACAAAAGCCAAATTGTGATTGGCAGTGACTGTACTTTGCTGAGACTCTCAACCAAAGGCAGATGACTTAACCATGCACCAAGTATAGTATTAAAACTAGAAAGCAAGATGATCTTAGTGCAGGAACAGAAAAGTCAAGTTAAATCCAACCCATGCAATGAGTCACAGAACTGACTTTATTTTTAATACACCAAAGTCAAAAAGCCAAAAATCAAAAAAATAGTCTTTACCTCTCCAGGCACAAAGAGACTTGATTGGCTAGATCTTTGTTTTGGGTGCATTCCAGTTGGCGAATAAGACAATTGAACTGGCCCAGTAACTATAAGAAAAATGAAACCATCTAGCCACAATGATACTAAAAGTACCAAGTGTATCCAAGTTAACAAACAGTACCTGAAATTAAACTTTTGTCTGATGTATATTAAGGCTACAATGCAGGAAAGACATTCTCTAGAAACCAGAAACCATACTCAAACCAACTACAGCCTTGCAGCCATCTTACCCAGTAGAGCTGTTGGGCCTGCTGCTGAAGTGTCTCCTCTTTAAGCTGATAGATGAGATCTACCTGTTCATACAACCATACCTCACGGCTTCGAAGGCATTCCAGGTGACGGCTTATGCAGCTGTGAATCTGAGCTTTGATCTAAGAAACACATACATATTAGCTTCACTAATGTTATAAGGCCAAAGAATATATTTCCCACAGAAAAGTGAAGTTCTTAAACTTTTGGGAGTCATAAATCCTTTTGGCTATCCAATGACATCTATAGAAAATCTCCAGAAAAATGCATATACTCAAAATTGTGCCTATAATTTCTGGGTTTAGTGTACCAAAGGCCCAAGGACCCAGTTTAAGAATTACAGCCATCAGGGCATACCCTATGCTCTAAAATCCTCCTATCATACTTCTCCTAAAAGGATCAGGTTTACTTTGAGTATCCTAAAGAGATCAAGAGAAAATACAAGGATATGGCAGTAATACTGATCCCCCTCAGTTTTTTACTTTACCTCTTTCTCAACCCCACAAATGAGCAATCCATTTACAGTAGGTCACTTTAATAAAGAGATGTGCCACTGCATGTCAATAACCAGAAACCACTAGGGTAGACAGTTTAAGCAAAATTATGGAAATATAAATAGTGATTCAAAGAGGGGTAAATATAAAAATCCTAAGAAAAAAATCAAAACAGCTAAAAATTTTCCATAAGAATCTACATTTTTTAAAAAACTATTTTATAACACATTTTTCTATGTATCGTATTTTTAGGACTATAAGATGCACTCCCCCCAAATTTGGGAGGAAAGAGGGGTGTGTCTTATAGTCCAAATGTAGCTTTACATTGGTGAAATACTATGTTATTTATGTTATTAAATATTTTACCACATTTTTTTGCTTCAAAATTTTTACCCTATTTTCCAACTCTAAAACCTAGGTGCGTCTTATGGTCTGAAAAAGGCAGTGATATTGTTGTATTTCAAAGTCATGTAATACCACTTACAGACAGAATACTATTAAGCCAACAGAACAAACATTGGGCCGAAACAGTCCATGTGGTTTTTTCCATAAAGACACATTTTTCATTTTCACCAATAACTTTGATTTGGATATTTTGAGTATTTCGGCTGTCTCCTGCATGGGATAGTGTCAGTTGTTCTCAATTAATGTCTCGATCTGATCACTATCAACTTCAACTGGTCTACCTGGCCATAAAGCATCGTCCAGCAAGAAGTCTCCATCAAAAAATTTTGCAAACCACTTTTGACTTGTTCCATCAGTAACAGCTCCTTCTCCATACACTGCAAAATCTTTTTTGTGTTTCAGTTGCATTTTTACCTTTCTTAAAATAATAAAGCATAATATGCTGAAAATGTTGCACATTTTCTTTCATCTTCAGTATTAAAATGGCTACACAAAAATCCACCAATTTTTATTCTTTTTAATGAAAAAAACAGCCACCAAGTGTAAAAGATGGTAGGGGACAGGATGCAGTATCATCATTTATGCCAAGGATACAGATGAGCAGTACAAGTCTACTGCTCATTCATTTTATTTTATTGATGGCAGTGCTTAGCACAGGGACCACACCAAAGAGCAATCAAAAATGCATGCTGAACTAATTCTCTAAGGTGGTACAAGGTTTTCCAGACTCTTCTAACATCTGTTTTATTTACCTTTATAAAATCAAAGACATCAACATTTCAGGTAGACCACGTGAGACATGGGGTGAAACTTCTTGGTTGGCACTGAGAAGCCAAGTCCTTGGCCATGATCTAAACCATCCCTATCCTAAGAGCCCAGACATGGCAAGAGAAAAGCACACATCATACCTCTCGCAAGTTATCTTTAATTTGCTGTTCAGCCCGGAGAACTCCACCAATAGCAAGCTCCAAGTCCCTCTGTGCATCACAACACCTCAAAAGGGGTTCTCTCTTATTGGAGCCAATCTGGTCCTGTGAAATACTCATTCTGCTCACTGTTCCTTTAAAAGAAAACAAAAAAAGAACAAGCCAAATTGCACCATAATTACAACCCCAAACCATCTTTTAATCATCTCCCTAATGATCACTCCAGCTCCGATTTAGATTACTTCCAACACAGGACCTGGCATATGGTACACTCTTAATATAACACTGCCTCCTCTCCCTGCCCACCACTATTGTATTCCTGCCATAAAATCCTATGCATCCACTTTAGTGACAATTTTACATGTGAACAGATATTTATGAAAAAATACAGCAATTTTTTGAATCAATAGTTAAAAGAACATGAGAGTTCAAGTTTCTAGTTATAACACACAGAAAGTCACAAGGGTCATGTGTTCTTGTTTCACAGATTTAGAGGTCAAGACTAAAAGGTCTAGAAAGATCCATAATTACTTTGGAAAAAAGCTGCAAAAGAAAAAGTTCAATAAACAATTTAGAACATTGTTTAGATCTGGCATTTACCTAAATTTGTTGAGAGGACAGAATTTTTATTATCTCTTTTCTATGTATTTGTTAAAATTTAGGAGCAACTTAGGGATGGCCTCATAGCTAGGAAGCTCTCAAGAACATAAATCTTCCCTGGTTGGTGTGGCTCAGTGGACTGAGCACCGTTGCAAACCAAAATGTTGCCAATTCAATTCCCAGTCAGGGAACATGCCTGGGGTTGCCGGCCAGGTCCCCAGTTGGGGATGGACCAGAGACGCCTATTGATGTTTCTCTCCCTCTCCCTCCATTCCCCTCTCTCTCAAAAAATAAATAAATCTTTAAAGGGTGTGCTTCTACAAAGCCATTTCAAGAAAAACAAAATAAAGACTTTTGCATAGAATTTTGACATATAGGAGATACATAAGTTAGTGAGAGTTCTCTAATAAGCTTAGGTTTACGAGAGGTAAGAAATGTAAGTGGAAAGAATAGCACGTAACAAATGATATGACACCGGGACAGATGAGTGTCAGAAACGCAATGAAGCACAGCTTGACAGAAAGCCACTGGTGTCTATCCCGGAGAGATCTAGAATCAAAGATGGTTTTTTAAACACTTAGCTAAAGAAAGCAATGATCACTGTAGCCCAGCACGGGTTCAATAAGCCCCAGGCCACTGAAGTTATGTCCATCTTGGATAGTTTTTCTAAATTGGCTAGTCAATGTACCGTTGTAGATATGATATATCTAGACAACAATAAGACCTGTGACAAGACTATCTTTGTGCTAATATGCTATCTTTGTGGACAAAATGACTAGGGCTAAACAGAAACAATTAAATTAAACCATAAGGTAATTTTTTTTACAAGGTACTGAAAAGATAATGGACTGAAGCCAGTCTGTAAAGATTTTAGAGGTATGTCCTCATATTCCCCAATTAGTTAACTGTTTTTCCCTAATGACTTGGATGAAAACATAGGAGGCAGACATTTAAGTTAGAGATAACATGGGGCTGTGAAAGAGATTCCAAAGCAAATTCCACATAGCTGTTAATCATAAAAAACAAAAGGTAGGTATTTTGAATTTGAATGGGGGTGAGGACAAAGTAGAAGAGAATAAATATTTAAAAGGATGGAGATTTTTAACTGAAAGTGAGCCCTATAAAAGGTACCAGTTCCCTGGATCTGAGGGGAAAATAACCTACACACTCACTATTTCACTCAATTCATCAAATGTATAGTGCTTGTCACAGGACTAATCTGGTCCATGTTTACTAGGCTATGTTTGAAATTTCTTTCTGAATAACACACTTTAGAAAGAAACATTTAGAAAAGGGAAAGTTGCGTCAAAACCATGAAAAATTTCTCCAGAAGGAAAGCTGTTTAGCCTTGATAAGAGAAGTCTCTTCTCAAACTTGGAGATATAACAAAGTATTAAGCATGTCCAGAATAACCCAAGTAGGAGAAAGAGGAGGATTAATAGGAGACATCTGAGGCAATATATGAAAGAACTTCCCAACAGTCTTGAAGGCAGTGACCTCAGAGAAGCCAGCTTTGAACTGAACAGCAGCCTGCCCAATGTAGTCCTTGAAATGGCTGACTGCTCCTCTGAAACAAAGGAAACTGGCTTAAACTGCATCTTCAGGCCTAGCTTTAGGGCCAAGTGGCTAGCTAGAAGCAGGAAAGGGATAACTGATTCTCACCCCAAAAATAAAACAGTGAGGGGAAGAAGCCTAGTAGGCTTTCTTTTGACCATCTCAGCAAAAGATTCACATTCAAGAACTACAGACTTCCTACATGAAACCCAAAGATTCAGCAAACTTTCTTATTTTCCCTTGTTATTTTGTTACCTCAGTCTGTTGCCCCATGATTTGACAGGAATTCCCACAATATTTTCCCTATTTTGGTGCCTTATTTGTCATACTGTAAGCTGCCCTGTTTTAAGTATAGGTATTAGCCTACAGGTGGCACACACTATAGGGACTCTGGAAAATGCCTGCATAACACAAGTGAAATACTAGCTCAGATTTAGAGAGTTGGCGTGTCCCACATTAACCACAAACTGCTTCACTATGCCTTAGGTTAGATATATGCAAGGCGTGTTCAGAGGTCTTTCAGATGTATTAACCAGTTGTCACCTGTGTCAAATTTCCTTCTCTTAGGTCCTCACCATTTACGTGAAACACCACAATGCCTGGCGCAGTGCAAAATTTAATCAATAAAATTAAGTTAACATGTTGTTTCATAATGTCAAAAAAAAAAAAAAAAAAACAGAACTCTACGTCACATGGAAGACAAATTCAAATGTATTCAGTGCTGACAGCATTATTAGATCCCTAAAGTAAGTTTCTCAATTCAATCACAAGCACTATACAACTCCCTAAGACTAGAATATGGCAGAAGTACACAAATTGGATTTTTTTATCATTTGTTACAAAACTATTTTCCCCCACATATTTACCAAGTTTTCAAATTAAAATGGGTGTCATTCTTCAAAACAGTCATCTTGTTGGAATAAGGTCTTCAGAGTCCATTTGTCAGCCACTAAAACTTGTTTCATTTGTTTATGACCAGTCCCAGGGTGCCTGTCCCTTTGCTGCCCTTAGCTCTGCCCCTTCTCCCTATGGGGCAGTCAGCTTCCACAGCCCAGATCCCAAATGGGAGCTGTGTACTGCTTATCCTATTGTACTATGGTGAGGAAGACGACCTCAGAGCTAAAATCAAGAACCCCTCTACACAGGTGAACTCCAATTAAGAATTAGGTGAAGCATGAGCTAGCTTTATGAAATGCCAACTCCAAAGAGAAATGTCTGAGGTACCTAGTTGACATAGCCATTTTCAGTAATTTACCATTTGTTTCAGATTCCAGTGCCAGTGTAGCAAGCCTAATAGTTAAGAGATAACTCTGGGAGACTTGACAAAACAGAATTCCAGCTGCATTTGCAATCTTGAGAACCAATGAACTTTATTTACCATATTTTGCCATGTATAATGTGCAATTTTCGCCCAAATCTTTGAGGAAAAATAAGGATGTGCATTATACATGGGTGGTGCCTGAAATACTTTTTATCTGTTCTTGTGTTTTGTAATTCTTTGTTACATAAAGTTTCTAGTATCATAACATGTTCAAAAATAAATCCTAAAATTCCTTTATAATACAAAAAAACAAGTATCTAAATATAAATAAATAAATAAATAAATAACTGAATTTGAAAATTAAAATGAAAGATTTTTTTTCCTTGAAAGTTTGGGCCAAAAGGTATATACACCAGAGTATACATTATACATGGCAAAATACGGCACCTTCTCTGGACTCAATTTCCTCTGGGGAAAAAAATGGAGAAAATGATAGTAGCTACAAAGGGCTGCAGTGAAGTTAAAGTGAGACATTATCTGCCTAAAAGCACTTAATCCAGCTCCTGCACACTGCATTTTTTTAATACCACATTTATTGTCATTATGTTTAACTGAATTACAAGAATCGGGAACTTCCACATTTGGACTATAGAAAACAGCACTGATGCTATTTAGCCATTTATTAACTTAACAGTCTAAACTAAGTATGCACACTTTTGTTTGTTTTCTAACCTGTAAAAAGACTAACCAAAGCAGCTCTAATTCTAAAATTCAAATCAATTAAAGACTACTAAAAATGTCTTTTATAGTCACCTTTATAATCCAAACTACTGTCTTTCTACCTTCCAAAGAGGACTTCCTTAAATGTATTTTTTAAAACAACGTTAAAAGATTAAGCACTTTCTTAAAACTTCCCTGCCTCTAGGATTCCTGTCCCAGGCTTTAGGGAGTGGGAAGAAGGTGGGAGAAACACACATACCTTTCAAACAGGTTTTCCAGGTTTTCCTGGAGTTTTCCTCAAAGAGGACTTTACAAGCTATATATGTCATATTTGCACAATGTTTTGCACAAATCTAGTTATCAAGTCTTAAAATCATAGAACCAGAATTAAGCAACTAACCACAAAAGGAGCAAAGTCATTATCATATGGTTTAACCATAAAATTTCCAGAGCAAAGTCATTATCATATGGTTTAACCATAAAATTTACAAATGGGTCATAAAATATGACCCATTTCTAACTGACATAAACCACAATATGAGGTTGGAAAAACCATTGCTATCTCTTTAGTACACTACTGTAATTTTATAGATGAAGGTGCACAAAGGCCCAGACAGTTTACCCATTGGAAGGGCCACAGCCATTAAGGGGAGATTTAGATCAAGTCCTAGACTCTCTCTGGCCAACTACTTCTTCCTTTGCTGTTTTACCCCCCATAAATTATTTTTATTTACCAATACTAGAATTTAAAATTAGCATTCCAATTACCATTCAAACAGTCACATTTTGGGGTACTACTGGAATAACTTCCATTAAGATTCTCAGTCTATTTTCATAGCTCTAAATAAGTTATGACAATTTTTCAGAACCTTCTTCCTTAGACAATGCTAAGAAAATAAAGTGCACCGTTGCATGTCAGAATAATCAAAACACTGCCAAATACCAGTGCTAAATATGAAAGACAGGAACAAGAGCCCTGCCTTGATTCTTATCATCTGTATCATGCAGTTCCATTTGTCTTCCTGAATGAAAGCTTGGACCGATGATCACCTCTAACTATCGCTTCCCACTCTGTCCCACTTCCCTCCTATCCCTGCTCTCCCCCACCCCCAACAGAAAGCCCACTTTTAATTTATTTTCCTAGCATCTGAATCATTGCTAAAAGCCCAAGCCCTCAAAACACAATTCACAAGAATACCTATTGTTATATGGATTACTAAATTTGAGAAACTGCCAATTTGGTTATCTTTGATGAGGCAAAATAAGTTTACAGTTGTGAGACCTGAAAATTTATTCTTATATTACTTATTAATCATTGTATTGTTTATTTGTATTATAAATGTAAACCTACTACTTCCCACCATGTATCTGACCATATGTACAAATTTTCAGAAAAAAATTATTAAAGTTAATATTCCACATTCAATTTTACCATGAGACATTTCTTTTTCACTTCAGAGGTTCCTTCACTTAAAAAAAAAAAAAAAGATAAACTTTGTACCACATTCATTAACTCAAGGGTTACATATATCTTATCCTGGCCCCTGCCCACTTTTAATCCTTTACTAAAACAAGTTGTTTCTGAAGTTCAGGATCTAATTATCCGTAACTTTTAGAGAGGAAGGGAGAGAGAAACATCAATGTGTGGTTGCCTCTGGCGCACCCCCCAATACGGACATGTTCTGCAACCCAGGCATGGACCTGGACCGGGAATCAACCGGCGAGCACTCGATTGGGAGGCCGGTGCTCAATCCCCACACAAGCCAGGGCTAATTATCTGTAATTTTTTTTTAAACCATGCAAATAATGCTTTAAACAAAATAAGCTAATAAATTCACAAGAGCATATTTTAAGGTTAACACTTCAGAGGATTACTGCACTCAGATTTGTCTACCTTTATAAAAGTAACTATGAGCATCAATTCCAGCTAATCAACTTTCCGGAACAGTAGCTGAAAACTGACCACAAAATTGGTCTTTAACATCTAGTACTAAGGTTTACCTAATTCAAAAGCAACAGTGACTCACGTAACTTTCACCTGTTCCCCAGCACTTTAAGAGCCACAGTCTCTCTACGAAGCCTTCGCTCCTACGCTCTCTAGAAGCCGCTCAGACGCTCGGCTTCCGAAATGGCGCGGTCACCGCTCAGCACGCATGCGCGCAGCTGCGACCGCAGGGCCCGGAAGGCCAGCCAACCCCAAGGGCTCTCGTAGCTATTCTGAGTCGCCAAACATACCTCAAAGGCCAAGACTCCACAGCCTGAGCAGCCCTGGAAGCAGAAGGCTAGGGAAAGGTCTTCGTGCCCGAGAATTACGCCCCAACCCCCCTCACGAGTCTGGCGGCCGCTACCCACACGCAAAAGTGTGCATGTCAGCATGGGGGCTAAGGGTCCGCCCACTCGGCGGGCCCTCCAGGCAGCAGGACACCCCTACCCTCAGTATCCAGCAAGGCTCGGGAGTGGCTGCAACAATGCCTCCGTCCCCACCTGGCCAGTCCCCACCTGGCCACTCAGCGCGTGGCGAGTTCGCAGAGCCGGGGTATGCGTCTCTAGCCTCTCTTCGGTCTACCTGCTCCAGCGTTTAGCATGGGTCCACCCACCCCTACGCACCCAAATTGTCAAGATGTTTATGATTTAAGGATTTTGCTGCTAATCACTACAGAGAAATAACAAACGTGGGACAGTCAGAAGCTTACTGAATTATTATTGGAATGTTCCTGGGTGATGGTTTTTGACTACCTGAGATTATCACCGTCAGCCCGGCTGGGGTTCAGCCCTCGGCTTTTGTTTCAGGCTGTTAGACATTATCACATCTCTGACACACCTCTGCCAGTAACCCCCGACCCCCTCCACCCCACCCCCTGGATCTCTGTGCTTGGTTCCTTCTTTCTCTCATACACATACAATCCCACACAGGGCCTCAGTCCAGTGCTGTTTTAACACTCATGGGTACTTTTCATTAAACCAGTGATGTCAAACTCATTTTCACAGGAGGCCACATCAGCCTTGCCCTTGCCTTCAAAGGGCCAAATGTAATTTCAACTCCTTAACAGTTAAGTAGTAGTTATATTTATACAGTCCCTAAAATTATTTTGGCCCTTTGAAAGGCAAGGGCAAGGCTGATGTGGCCCCTGGTGAAAATGAGTTTGACACTCCTGCATTAAACAAAAGTTGACTGAGCATCTTCCAGATGCCAAGCACTATTCTAGGTGATGTGACTGCAGAGGTGAAATTGAGATCCCTACCTAGAGAGGCAATAATACAATACACAGTCATTAAGAATAAGATGATCCTGTTTGGGTACAAAACCTGGCTCTGTCACTTAGATGCTTTGTAACCTTAGGCAAGTCACTTAACCAACCTGTGCCTCAGTTTGCCATCTGTAAAATGGAGACAGTAATAATGAAACAAACTCAATGCGTTTACATGAGTTAATATGTATAAAATTGTTAGGACAGTGCCTGGCACACATTACTACTTTCTGTCTGATGATTATCATGTCCATGGTACTCCAATCTGGCCAGAGACAAAATCTAGACATTAATGCCATTCCCTTTCAATTAAATTTTTTAAATGGAAAGTACTTGCTTTTGTCTATGCATATGAAGCTATTTTTGTAAATAGTTAAGGGTAAAGCAAAATAACATGCCAAAAAAAGGAAACACTAAAAACCATCATCCTCCATTAAGCATCCCTCAGATTTCAGATGAACAGATTTAGTTTAGGAGCCTGCTTTACCTGTGATGCACAGCTTTTTGACTCCCGTTTCAGGCATTCGGTACCAAAAATAATGAGAAAACAATTTCTCTCTTAATTCAAAATACGTTCATTATGTATCATTTTGTGAAGATACAAAAAGAAAAAAGAAAAACCACCCACACCTCTGAATGATGAAAAGTTAAAAATTTATGGGCCTTTGTACTCTTAGTCAATGGCTGGAAAGGAGGAATTTTCAGCTTATTAAAATAAAATACAGTTGATGCCAAGAACTTTCATCTCTCTTTTATGTGCCCCTATAAAATACTCACAATGTTGACCATCACCTCATAACCAAAGGTCTCATGCCCTTTCTAAAAGATGACCAATGCTTCCGCACACTAAACACTCCAGCTCTCTCTCACTTGAATTCCCACTATTACATAATTACTGAGAGTCAGTGTTTACTCTTTCAGCTTCATCCAGCTTTAGCTGTTACTACAATATAATGTGAAGTGACTTTTTGAATTTTGCATTAGCATAAAAAGACTGGGAAAAAATCTATTAGAATTCTGCATTCAGGGTATTTTGCAGGCACTTCTTTACTCCCTTAAACTGCATTATTTGCCCTTAGATCTTTGTAAAATGTTTAGGTGCTAAAGTGGAAAGATTCATAAAGCATATTACTCTTCTGCTTCAAGATTTCTACAGCTCATTTCATAGATCAACTCATCTACAGAGAGCACAAACTTTAACTCTTCAATGGCTCCACACTTACAAGATAAAGTCCTAATATCTTATAAGGCAATAAAATTCTCTATTTTCTGGCTTCAGCCTGACTCTCCTGCAGTTTCCCCAGAGCAGCCCCACACCATGTGATCCACCAGACAACTTGTTCCATGCAGAATCTAGGCTGGCTCACCCTGTCCAGCTTGGCTCTCCTACTCTCTGCCAGCAATGCTAGTTCCTTCCTATCCACTTTTCTGACTATGCTCAAGTCACAGCCATTACTAAACCTTTCCTGACCAAGCACCCCATTCCTCAAAAGTTTTGGCCAACAGAGTTAGCTGCTGCTTCCTCTGGGTCCACTGTAATCTGTACAGGTTTCCAGCATGACACCTTTCACATGTTAGTTACCCTTATTGATACATGCCTGCCTCCATGGCTGAGAGCTCTCCAGGAGAAGAGACTGTGTCTTACTTGGCTTTGTACATCCTAATGGCCTGGTATCAGCATCTTGGCATTACCAATACCCTCCACATCCTATGCACACTATTGAATTGATGGAAAAAGAATGGTGTCCCTGGAATTGTGCAATGTCGTGGCCCTAAACTGAAGAGACACTCAATACATGTTTAATTAATGGATGGGTGGATGAATAAATGATAAATGCTTAAATTCAGACCAGCCACAATAAGTATGGTATAGTTCTGCTTTAAACAGTCAACTCAGTGTCCCACTGAGGCCCTGGTGGCAAACACAAGTCCCGAGAGCCAAATCCGGCCCTCCACTTTGTTTCTACCCGACGGCAGTACTGAGCTCTCAATTAAGGGGTAATTACATTTACACAGTCCTAAAATTACATTTGGCCCTGTGAAGGCGACCACAAGGCCGACAAGGCCTCCGGTGAAAATGAGTTTGACACCCCTGCATGATGAAGGCCTTCATTAGTTCAGGAAGTTTTTTCAGAGGTCCCCATGATGAAGGGGACCCAGAGACATCTGTCCCCAGGTGTTATCGTACGTGCACACCTATTGGAGGGAAGGAATGTTCTTAAAGAGCAGTGGATACGTAGAAATCTGAGCTCCCCCCACACCCAAGGTCAAGGAAAGGGGACATTCCTGACCTCAAAGTCCTGCTGGAAGCTGTAGGTGTGTAGGCCTTAGAGGGCCAGGCAGATTTTTGAGAATTTTAGGCTAAAAACTCGAGAGTGGACTACAGCAAAGCAATGAGTCCAGACAGATGAGAAGAGGGAAACCATGATTCCAGGATAGACGCTAAGATAAAGTATCTTTTCGTGTGCCAGACCCATCAAAGCTAAGCTAAACAGATCCACAAGCACCAGCAGGTTTGTCAGTTAAAGGGGAAACATTACTGTATTTACAACCATCTCTGGATTTTTTCTTTCTCAGATTTTGCAGTGCCACAGACATTCCAGCTGACATCACAGAAGTTTGGTAGGCTTTTGGAACTAGGGATATGCCCTAAATTCAATTTGAAACTTCTCACCATAATACAGTCAAGGATAGAAAAACCTGTTATTTATCTATCACCACAGTAATAATACCACTTTATCCATGATTTTACACAGTAAGCACCTTGTGGTTCTTTTCCCACATAAGTAAACATGTGATAAAATAATTTCCTTCCTCTAAAGCCTGGGGGACTAGCAACAATCCAAAAATAAAACTCAGTGTAAATCCAAGATTACATTCTCATGAAATCTATAATCATCCACTGGACTTCCAGCCACAATGGAGGTGTAGGTGGACACACTGTGCCTCCTGGTGCAACCAAAATTAAGGACAACAAAGATTCAGAAACAAGAAAACAACCAGAACTGATAGAAAATTGAACTGTAAGGAAGCCGGACAATCATTCATCCAGACCGGTAAGAGGGGCGGAGTTGCAGCAGGAAAAGGTGGAGGTTAGTGGAACTGGCCCACAGGCAGCAGTTGGCGGGTCCAAGGAGTACAGGCAGTGGATAGTGGACCCCAGGCACCGGGTGGTGGCAGGCAGGCCCAGTGGGACTGCGCAGGGCAACTGGCTAACCAGGCAGTCCCACATTCACACGCAAACAATCTAGGCGAGAACAGAGAGCAGGACAGACCTCGCAACCCAGGGCCCCAGCGCCAGGAAATAAAACCTAAAAACACCAATTGAAAACACTTGTGGAGGCTGAGGTGTTAAGGGGAGATTCCCAGCCTCACAGGAGAGTTTCTTGGAGAGACCCACAGGGTCCTGGAACATACAAAAGCCCACCCACACGGAAATCAGCACCAGAATGGCCCAATTTGCTTGGGGGCAGCTGCAGAGGGGATTGGAATCCGAGAGAGCGGGGGAGCGGAGCAAGCGCCTTTGTTCCCTCTCAGATTCCACCCCCACTTACAGCGACACAACCCAGCAACTGGGTTGCCCCACCCTGGTGAACACAAGGCTCCGCCCCTCCCTACATAACAGCCATGACCAGACCAAAAAAAAAGGCTCAAACGGGAGAACAGATCAAAGCCTCAGAGCTAATTCATCAAGAGATAGCCAACCTATCAGATGCACAGTTCAAAGCACTGGTGATTAGGAAGCTCAAAGAATTGGTTGATTTTGGTCGCAAATTAGATGAACAAATGAAGGCTACAATAAGTGAAATGAAGAAAAACGCACAGGGAACCAATAGTGATGGGAAGAAAACTGGGACTCAAATCAATGGAGTGGACCAGAAGGAAGAAAGAAACATCCAATCAGAAAAGAAGGAAGAAACAAGAATTCAAAAAAATGAGGAGAGGCTTAGGAACCTCCAGGACATCTTTAAATGTTCCAACATCTGAATTATAGAGGTAGCAGAAGGAGAAGAGGAAGAGCAACAAGTGGAAAAGTTATATGAACAAATAATGAAGGAGAACTTCC
This sequence comes from Anoura caudifer, assembly GCA_004027475.1. Classification (NCBI taxonomy): domain Eukaryota; kingdom Metazoa; phylum Chordata; class Mammalia; order Chiroptera; family Phyllostomidae; genus Anoura; species Anoura caudifer. The sequence continues at coordinate 116,134 of PVKU01002488.1, read as the reverse complement.
CCAAAGTGGCAAAGGAAATAGATTTCCAGGAAGTCTAGGAAGCTCAGAGAGTCCCAAAGAAGTTGGACCCAAAGAGGAACACACCAAGGCACATCATAATTACAGTAGCCAAGATTAAAATAAAGGAGAGAATTGTAGAAGCAGCAAGGATAAGGGCACAGTCACCTACAAAGGAGTTCCCATCAGACTGTCAGCAGATTTCTCAAAAGAGACCTTACACGCAAGAAGGGGCTGCAAAGAAGTATTCCAAGTCATGAAAGTCAAGGACCTACATCCAAGATTGCTCTATCCAGCGAAGCTGTCATTTAGAATGGAAGGGAAGATAAAGTGCTTGTCAGATAAGGTCAAGTTAAAGGAATTCATCATCACCAAGCCCTCATTATATGAAATGTTAAAGGGACTTATCTAAGAAAAAGAAGATAAAAAATAGGACAGTAAAAAGACAGCAAAGTCACAGATATTAACAACCATACCTAACACAAAAGCAAACTAAGCAAACAACTTGAACAGGAACAGAAACACAGAAATAGAGATCATATGGAGGGTTAGCAACAGGAGAGTGGAAGGAGGAGAGAGGGGGGAAAAGATACAAAAAATAAGTAGCATAGATGGTGGGTAGAAAATAGACAGGGGGAGGGCAAGAATAGTGTGGGAAATGTAGAAGCTAAAGAATTTAGGAAACATGGACATGAACTAAAGTGGGGGAATATGGGTGGGAGGGGGTGTGCATGGTGGAGGGGAATGATGGGGGAAAAATGGGACAACTGTAATAGCATAATCAATAAAATATATTTTAAAAAGAAATTTATAATCATCCAAGTATTAAAAGACTTAACTTATTATCTATGACCATATAGACAAGCAAAAAGTTTAACCTGCCCTTGCTGGTGGCTCAATGGATTGATCACCAGCCTGTGAACCAAAGGGTTGCTGGTTCTATTCCCAGTCAGGGCACATGCCTGGGTTGCGGGGTCCAGGTCCCTGGTAAGCGCATGGAGATGCAGCCACACATCGATGTTTCTCCCACTCTTACTCCCTCCCTTCCACTCTCTCTTAAAATAAATAAAATCTTTAAAAAAAAGTTTAACCTAACTTGTTAGTTATTCACTCCTTCAATGAACCAAATTGCTACATTTAGTTATTAAAATTTTATGTATTCATTTAACAAATATTTATTGAGTGCCTAAGCTGACATATACTGTGACAGTCCCTGAGGACATAATGGTGAACTTGCCATCTAGAGCCATGATTTTCAATTGTTGTGCCTTGGCACACTGGTGTGCTGCAAGAATTTTTAAAACATGTAATACCTGACTATTTAGTCAGGGGCACTGACCCCTTTTCCCTTAGATTGGCAAATAAAAAAAAATTTAAAAAGACAACAGCCAATACAACAATAGCCATCCAGTGTGAATTAATCAAAATTATACCTATTTGTCAGATAGGCAAAAAATATATTTTTGGTGTGCCATATAATTTATTAGTTTAAATGTGCCATGAAATTGAGAAAGGTTGAAAATCACTGATCTAGAGAATTTGTGTCACTGATTTACCAAAAACTAGGCAGAAAATACTAATCCTATGAAATAAGAGACTAAGATTTAAAACTCCAGAAACAGCGGTAAGTGGCTCCGAATTTCTTCCAGTACGCTCACAGTTACTCCATAGGCAAATTATAAAACACTAGCCAATAGGTTCTCAGATGGGAGGAAGGATATGTGTCAAAATATCCTGTTCAATTTTATGAAGCCCCTACACAGGTTCCAGAGACTCTGGCACAGCTAAGCTCTTTTAATAAAGTGGGGATGGAGCAGGGACACCTAAAATATCTCCTCCCCCTTTGAGAATCACATCTTCCTTTCCTTACACAACTCCCCATGCTTTTCCACCTTTGAAATACCTGTTTGCCCAAAATTAATAATGTAAGGGTTTATTTAGTCCCAACATATCTTAGACCTCTAAGATTTTCCTTAGGGACCCAAAGAACAAAAAGTTCCATTGAAGAGAGGGAAGGAGAAATAATATGGAAACGTTACCGTGATAGTCTTCACATATATTATCTCACTTAATTATCTTAACAAACTTGCAAGCTAGCAAGCCTTGGAAAGTGCAAATCAAGTAACTTGCCTAAGCCATAAAGTACAGGCACCCGCCCCCACCTCCACTGTAGCATCTGGGTAAGTCTTCTCCAAAGGGTCTGATGTTCTTAAAATTCACAAATGTCACACTAGGATCGCGGTGAAGAAATGAGCCAACTAGGATTACCTAACCATCTTCACCCAACCATATTTCCAAATTACCGAGTGGTGCAAACAGTTACACTACGGTGAATCTTACCTTGATTAGAAAACAATACAAAATGGTATGGTGAAAAATGCTATTTGAGGTCAGATAGACCCTAGCACTGACTTCTGCTATTCTCGATCACATCATCCCACATTATAACACATGGCAAATAAGGTTATTTGTATGATTACTGTTATCCTCTGGAGATTGTTGGGAGAATTGCATGAGGCAGTAAGTAACGCTGTGTGAGCACAGAGCGCCGGAAAAATACATTGTCTTCTTCACGTTTCCAACCAACAAGCTAGGAATTCATATATTCTGGGCACTTTCTGGAAAACGGTCCGACCTCACTCCAAGAGACAACGGCGATAGAAAGCAAAAACAAGAAGCTGTCAGAGCCGCGGCGGAGGGAGGGCGGAAGGGAGGATGAGGGGACCCAGGGCCGAGAGTGTTGCTGGCCAGAGAAAAGAAGACAGGCCGGGCTGGCCAGAGAGAAGAAGGCAGGCCAGGCCCGCAAGCCGGCAGAACTTGGGGGTGCCGGAGGGGAGAGGGAGCCGGAGGTGGGGAGGGCAGGCCAGGCGTGTCCAGGAAGAGGCCGGCCCCGCAGGCAGAGCAGGCCCAAGCCCGTCAGGATAGCGGTCATGGCGCCCCAGACCAGCGTGAGGCGTCAATGCCGAAGGAGGTGCGCCAGTCCTTCCAGCCACTCCGATTCTTACCAGCTACCAGTGCAATTCCGGGAGATCCAAGAGGACCTTGGCTGGAGAGACACCGCCAGACACAAGGAAAGAGCCGAAAGGCAGAGTTCTCGCGATAGCTCAACCTTCCTTTCACGTCTCACGCTGCACTTTTGACAGTGTCGCGAGACCCGTGGGGGTCAGCCCAAAGGCTTTGTCTGCCCTCTAGAGGGCGCACATTCTTTCCTGTGTTCCAATTAGGTCGCTGTCCTTTTGCCCTTCCTGAGTAAAGCAGATTAAATGAAACAAACATTTTTTGAAGGAAAACTTTGTACCTAGGACTATACTGAGTGATCCTGTCACATCAACTGTCCTCACAAAATAGATATTATTTTGCCTTAACATACAGATGTAATAAATCTCAGAAGACAGAAAAGGACAAATACTGTATGATTCCACCTACATGAGGTACGTAGAGTAGTTAAATTTATAGAGAAAGAAAGTAGAAGGGCGTTTGCCACAGGCTTAGGAAAGGTGAATTATTGTTTAATGGGGATAAATTTTGGTTTGGGATGGTAGGAAGTTCTGGATATGGACAGTAGTGATGTTTGCACAGCAATATTGTAACAGTGTGCAGCCCGGCAGGGGAGGGGGGGGGCAAATAGAGATTTGGAATGGGGTCCAGAACTCAAGGTGTCCAGGAAATATTAGAAAGACATATAAGATGTCCTCAACCCTTCCCTCCACAGGTGTGAGTTGGGGGAAGGGACACACGGAGCAGGACCAAGCAGAGCTGTTTTGTACAGCCACAGCTTTGCAGCTAACCTCTGACATGGTCATTTAACATATCTATAACCTTTAACTGGTTGCATAGATATGTTAAATAGCTGTGGCTATGCTTTGAGCCAGGGGGACAGAAGTGACTTCCACCCAAGATGTAAGGGGTTGGGGGGCAGCCCCCCCCTGGTTACAACACCTGCATGAGAGCTTGGAGAACATTGGTTCCATGACATGGGCCACACCTGCCCAAACTCACGATGGCAGCCCAGTAAACTTGGAAAAATACAGGAATGCTGGCAGCTGTAACTGATTGTAGGAGGATTCGGAAATGAGGATACAGAGGAAGGTTGGTGCCGGGATTTAAAAACATGCTCGGCAGCCATTTAGAGAGAACCACGTGGTTTTGGCAGAGTAGGGACCCCTACAGCTTTGCCAGGAGAGAACCACTTGGCTTTGGCCAGGGGTGGACCCCTGAGGGTGAGGACCATGCTTTTGGGGTGCTCCCTTTGGCCACATGGCTTAGGAAGCAGGGGAGACTTTACCTGGAAGAAAAAGGGGTGAAAGGACTCTTATTGGTGGGCCATGGGAAGGTGCCACATGACTTTGGATTAACTGGACATCCTGACAGCGACACAGCTGATGGTGCCGGGAGCCTGAATTATGGACTTCTTCTTTTCCTGAGGTATGGTACCCCAGATTAAGGCAGAGGGAGAAGGAAGGACTGTATGCATCTGTGGGTGTCTAAAAGACTGTAATATTTTAATGAAGACATTGGGTCACTACTTTAAGTCTGTATGACTCAAAATAAATATTTCCTTTCCTTTTCACAAATCTCTAGCATTGAGAGATGTCTTACCTCTGGCAGCGGGCATAGCAAACCTGGGGGCCCTTTCAGTAATAGTATATTGTACCCTCCCTGGCCCTGTTCTGTAACAATATGAAGGTACTTAATACCACTTAATTGCACACTCAACAATAGTTAAAATGTTAAATTTTATGTTATGTGTATTTTGACATATTTTTAAATTCAGTAAATATTTGCACCACATCACACCACAATTTTCTACACTTCACATTTCACCACTCTGTACCTCTCACAATCTGCCCAGTGTGACATTATCCACATTGGAATTTTTTGTTTATTTACATGTGGCCAGATGTTAAGACAGGAATCTTTCTGTCTCTGTTTTGACAGAGGTCCCCAATACTGAGCTCTAACTGAGCCGCAACTTTCCCAGAACAATGAAGGGTTTTACCAAGGAGATGATCATGATAGAGTTTTGTGGATCCCACCTAAGAGTGACTCCTACAAGGGGCAAGGCAATCTCAGCTAAAAGCAACAGGAAATGTAGATTCATACACAGAATTGAAGAAGGCATAGTCTTAGTCTGCAAGTGAAAGGAGAGCTGTGGAAAAAAGGGAGCAGTAGTGAATATCAGAGAGGCCCACAAAAGCCCCATGAGGAAGTAATCACCCTAAGCACTGACACAAGCCCAGGGAGCACAGACTGCATCATACCATTAACTCACCCAACCCCCATTCTCTTTTCAATTCAGATGCAGATTCACTAACAGTGACCAAAGCACTTTTTTATTGTCTTAGGGTTACCCCTCCAAAACTAAAGGGCCTACCTAGGATTGCTCAACTAGTTCAGTAGCACATTTAAACAGATAGGGTTAGGGGGCAGAGAAGACATAAAGCTCTTTAACCAATTGCTCACAAGTTGATTGTTCAAAGAGGACTTGTAATGGGGTGTACTACAGGCTGGGAGGCCCAGGGCCCCCAAAAGGGGGGATTTGTAACAGAGTCCAGAACTTGGGGTGTCCAGGAAGATAAGATATCCCCACCTCCACAAGTCTGGCTGGGGGAACGGAGATGTGGAACAGGGCCATTGAGATTTAATTTGCATATCAATAACAGCAGGGTAGCTTCATACCCATATGAAGAATGGTTATTTTGCATGTCAACATCAGCCTAGGTAGAGAGATGGGCATGACTTTGACCCACAAACAATGGGGAGGCAGCTCCTGGTTACAGTGCCTGCCTAAGAGCTTGGAGATGTTTCACTCAACACCACAAGGTCACTCCTGCCCAGACTAACTATGGCAGCCAAGAAAGACATAAACTGCGGGAGTGTTGGCAAGTGTAGCTGATTGTGGGAAGAGTTGGAAATGGGGTGATGGAGGAGGTTCGAGGCTGGGTTTTAAACTAAAGGCAGGTGTCCAGGCAGGAGTAGAGACAATGCAGCACCATGGACAAGGACAATGTGAGCCCATGTGGGAAGAAAAGGGGTGAAAGGACTCTTGCTGCTGGGCCAGGAGGAGGTTCCATGTGGTTTTGGATTAAGAACTGGAGATCGAGGTGACCCAGCTGAAGGTGCTGGGGACTGCAGGAGACCTGCCTAGCTGAGCATGGATTGCTGAGAGGAACCAGGAGTCTAGCTGAGCTATGGACTTCTATTTCTTTTTCCTGCAACAGTACCGCTGACTGGCCTGTTTGGAAAAGAGGGGAAGGAAGGACTGTGTGTGTTTGTGGGTGTTTTAAAGAGACTTTTGGATTTTAATAGTGACATTCCACCATTACTCTAAACCTGTAAACTTGTGAATAAATGGTTCCTTTCCTTTTTACCTAACTCTGGCATTGAGAGCCATAGTTCCTAACACCTGGAGGGAGGCAAGAGGAACCTAGAACAGAAAGACCCAGGGGGAAAGGGTTTGTTTCAGTAACACTACCTGTGCTCCCCAAACAGGTCCAATTCTGTAACAGTTTTCCCCCACAGGTTCCCTTTAGTAACTGCTTGCTCATTCGTGATCCATCACATACGTACACAACAGACTCCCGTCTCTCTGTCTCATTGCTGTATCCCCAGGCCCATAGCAATGCCTGGCCCAGGCACTTACTAAAGACCTACTGAGTGAACAAATGTTCTCTAACACAGAAGCAGGAGATGATAATATTGTTACTGTTTTAAATCCCTAAATGTTGGGGGTCTTCTTTATGCAGCAGGAGACAACTGATATAGGAGCCCTACACTTCAGCCATTCCCCCAAGCCAGAGCCCCTGCCTTTCCAGTACCCCATCTGGCTGCAGGTGGTCTTGGAGCTACTTTTCCCAGGCTGTCCTACCCTATCTAACCTCTAACCTGAGGCAAAAACAGAGGTGTATGAGAGATGCAGCATGAAGGACACTCTTTGAAGAAGAGGAAGGAAGGATAAATATGAAAAACTCAAAGCAAATATGGGATTTGATTTCATTTGAAGACATATTTATTTTTTGAATTGTTCACCAAATAAGTAGGGACACCAGAGCAGCAGAGTACAGATATATCGAAGCAACAGAAACAGCACTGCCTGAGTAGGGGATGTACAATGATTTATTGGAGTGTAGGAAAACTATAACTTCTATTCATATTTATTTTTTGTTCCTTCCATTAAATGCTTGCATATTTTATAATGTGTTTTAAATCAATGCACACATAATTTAGAAATAACAAATATACACATGTTCAAGTGTTTGCTCAATTTTTTTTCATTTTATTTTTTTTTTACTGCTAGGTAGGGTTACAAAACCATAGACTGTTAGAGGCCATATGAGAATGAGGTTTGGCCTGGGAGGTCCTGGGCCCCCTCTGGATGGGAGCCCTGGGCCCACTAGAAGTATATTACAGCACCCATCCACCTACAAAACAAGACTTTCCTGGATTCTTCCGCTCCACCACTGTAAAACTGCAGGTCTCCTTGTTGAAGATTTTCTGGCACTTGTTTGTGTCATATCTTACAGGTGTAGCAACACTGTCATTGAGACAAGAGCAAGGCCTATTAGAAGGGATAAGATGCCCAGCCTGTGCCTGAAGCAGCCCACACTCCAGCTGTCTGGGATGCCCCTCACCAATTTACTGTCACTCCTTAGCTTGCAACCCCAAAGTGCCGCCTTCAGGAACCTGGATTTGAACATGTAGACCACCCCTGACGTTGTTCCTAAGCTCCGTCCTGCGTTGCACAGGACATGAGTAAGTTCTGAGAGGCCCAGATGCAAGTCTGGGCTACTTTGGGGCCAGGCAGCTTGTTCTAGCCTGACTTTCCATGTTGTCCCTGCTCAGAAAGTAGCCAGCAGTACTGCTGCTTGAATGTGGGAAAGGAATAATTGTCCCATTCTAATGAACTATCAGATTAGGAGCTGGCTAAGCCAATGGGAACAGAGTCACTTCAGGCCAGGATCATGGGGCCCAGGGAGAAGCTGATGAAAACTGGGACCATCTCTCTAGGAAAGTCTACCCACAAAATCAAGGGTACAAACAATGTTAGGGCTCATCATTCTCTCAGAACCCATCCCTAAATCTCAGATTTATATTGTCCCTGACCAAACTGTACACAGAAGCGGCCACTACCAGGGCCCTTTGTGAGAATATTTCTTTCCAAAGGGTGACCATGTACTTATTTTAACAAAAGAGGACAGTTCAGTCTTCCTCTCAACAGATAATCTGGAAACCAAAGTAAGAACTAAAAATAGATTTTCCCAGGGCACCTGAGATGGAGGGCCTTAGTAGTGGGGAGGCCCATGGGCAGCTTGAGATCTAGAGAGTGCAGTGGGTCAAAAAAATTATCCCAGAGACTTCCAGCCAAGATGGAGGCATAGGTAGACACACTGTGCCTCCTCAAACAATCAAAATAAGGACAACAACAATTTTAAAACATAAACAGCCAGTACTGACAGAAAATCAAACTGTATGGAAGTCCGACAACCAAAGAGCTAAAGTAGACACATTCATCCAGACCAGTAGGTCGGGCAGCTGGGCAGAGAGGTGTCATGCACAGCAATGCGGCGGCTGGTTACCCCAGGTATGCAAGGCGACAGTGGGTGGACCCAGCGAGGCAGTGAATTGTGGAGGGGTGTGGCATGCAAGGCAGCTGGCAGACCAGGCGGTCCCACATTCGCGTGCAGATAAACCAGGCAAAACTGGGGAGTGGGATGGACCAGACTGCACAACCCAGGGTCCCAGCGCAGGGAAATAAAGCCTCAAAATACCGATTGAAAATACCAGTGGGGATTGAGGTGCCGGGAGAAACTCCCAGCCTCACAGGAGAGTTTGTTGGAGAGACCCACAGGGTCATAGAATGTACAAAAGCCCAGCCACATGGAAATCAGCACCAGAAGGGCCCACTTTACTCATGGGAAGCAGGGGAAGTGACTGAAATCCAGCAGAGAGCAGAGCAAGTGCCATTGTTCCCTCTCGGACCCCTCCCCCACATACAGCATCACAACCCAGCGATGGGGTTTCCCAGCCCTGGTGAACACCTAAGGCTCCACTCCCATACATAACAGGTGCATCAAGACAAAAAAAAATAAAATGGCCCAAATGAAAGAAAATTATCAAAGCTCCAGAAAAAATACAACTAAGCAAGGAAGAGATAGCCAACCTATCAGATGCACAGTTGAAAACACTGGTAATCAGGATGCTCACAGAATTGGTTGAATTTGGTCACAAATTAGATGAGAAAATGAAGGCTATGCTAAGTGAAATAAAATGTACAGTGAACCAATGACGATGGGAAGGAAACTGGGACTCAAGTCAATGGAATGCACCAGAAGGAAGAAAGAAACAACCCAAACAGAAAAGAAGGAAGAAACAAGAACTCAAAAAAATGACGAGAGGCTTAGGAACCTCCAGGACATCTTTAAACATTCCGACATCTGAATTATAGGGGTACCAGAAGGAGAAGAGGAAGAGCAACAAATTGAAAACTTATTTGAAAAAATAATGAAGGAAAACTTCCTCAATCTGGCAAAGGAAATAGACTTCCAGAAAGTCCAGGAAGCTCAGAGAGTCCCAAAGAAGTTGGACCCAAAGAGGAACACACCAAGACACATCATAATTACAGTAGCCAAGATTAAAATAAAGGAGAGAATCCTGGAAGCACCAAGAGAAAAGGGGACAGTCACCTACAAAGGAGTTCCCATCATACTGTCAGCTGATTTCTCAAAAGAGACATTACAGACAAGAAGGAACTGGAAAGAAGTATTCCAAGTCATGAAAGTCAAGGACCTACATCCAAGATTGCTCTATCCAGCAAAGCTTTCATTTAGAATGGAAGGGCAGATAAAGTGATTCCCAGATAAGGTCAAGTTAAAGAAGTTCATCATCACCAAGACCTTATTATATGAAATGTTGAAGGGACTTATTTAAGAAAAAGAATATAAAAAAATGTATAGTAAAATGACAGCAAACTCACAATTATTAATAACCACATCTAAAACAAAAACAAAAGCAAACTAAGCAAACAATAGAACAGGAACAGAACCACAGAAATGGAGATCACATGGAGGGTTAGCAACAGGGGAGTGGGAGGAGGAGAGAGGAGGAAAAGGTACAGAGAATAAGTAGTATAGATGGTAGGTAGAAAACAGACAGGGGGAGGGTAAGAATAGTATGGGAAATGTAGAAGCTAAAGAACTTATAAGTATGGCACATGGACATGAACTAAAGAGGGGGAATGTGGGTGGGAGAGGGTGTGCAGGGTGAAGGGAATTGGGACAACTGTAATAGTATAATCAATAAAATATATTTTTTAAAAAAATTATCCCAGAGAAAATTTAATCAAAAGCTATCTTTTGCTATTGCAAAAGGAAAAAATATCATGAAAAAAACTTGGTAAGCTGTGAGACAATTACAAGGAATCAAGTTGGCTTTGAACAGTAGAAAGAAGCGTGCACATTTCCTCTCTGTGGAGCAATGTGCCAAATGGGACAGGCACGTGAAAGGAAAGAGGGAAGAAGCGCTCCGAGTTCCAACTGGTGTTGATTACTGTCCCAGGCTCAAGGGACACAGTCTGGCATAGAGAAGACATTAATATATATTGAGTTAATAAATTAATATGCAGAATCTCATTTAATTTTCACATACACCTGATCACCCCCATTTTGCTATGAGGAAACTAAGGCTCAGAGAGATTAAGAAATGTATCCATGATCACACAGGTATACAAGGGAATGGAGATTCAGATTCCATTACTCTGACTCTAACATCAAGGCTCTTCCCACTTCACTCTTTTCTGCACTAGGTTCATGGGACCCCTTAGAAGAGAGTTGTATTGACAGGGCTATAGTGATGCAGCGTTGACAGGGGTGGAGGTTTCAAATCCAGGTGGTATGGATGCTTTGGCCACTTTGGAAGTAGGTGTGCTGCAATGTACCCACAAGTAGGGTGGAAGAATGGCTCACTAGCCCTTAAACTTCACAATTACACAGAGTCACATTGACACTAGACACAAAGACAATGTCAAATATCTGGAGCTACAAGATCAAGGTACATCTGTGATATGCAATGACCCAAATGAGACAAAACCTGGGGACCTACATGGGGCAGCCAGCTGGAAAGCCTGATCTGATATCCCATTTGTTCCATTAAGCACTTAGCATGGGGCATGCTTAATTAAATGTATTTGGAACTTTTTGGACACTCAGATGTCTGATTTATGTCTAGTGCTTGCTCCTCTACTCGCTGGTGGTATCATAAGGCTCTCTAAGGTACTTGTTACAATTCAGATTCCTTAGGCCCCTATAGCTTCTGATTCCGTAGGTCCTGGGGAGGGCCCCAGGAATCTGTATTTTATCAGGTTTCCCAGATGAGTCTGTGATCAGGCAAGTTTGGGAAACACTACGGACACCAATTCTTCTTTCATCAAAGCCACTTCTATTCCTCCAAAACATTATAGGGCAAGACTGAAGTGAACATGTCAAATGGATTTTCCAGGGGTGGTGGGGAGTGGAGTAGCTGTATGGATGTGGCTACTGAGGAAACAGAAAAATTAGGACCACACTGGAGGTACACTCTGTTCTGTTGGCCCAAGGGCTAGACCTTTGGTGTCCACAGCAAGCCAGCAGAAGACATCTGTACAATCTTAGGACTGACACAAGTTACACTTAAGCAGTAAAGAAACTAAGGTTTAGAGTATGAGGAAAACCACAGAGTGTCCTTTATACCTCATACCCATTCCCTCTGCCTGTATTCAGACCCACTGCTGTTCTTGCAAATTGCCACAGGCCAAGGCTGAAGTAAAACCAGCTAAATTCTAGAATAGCTTCAGACCACTGGTATCATTTCCTATATTTAACAACCCATCTGGATGTAGGTATTTAATAATAAATATATTTATCAAGTTCTAAAAACAAAGGGAATAAGATTGAAGTGAAAGCAACTCAAATGTCTATCAACAGATGAATGCATAAATACAATGTGGTATATATATATATATATATATATATATATATATATATATATATATATAAATAAAATGGAACATTCCTCAGCCTTAAAAAGGAAGGAAATGCTGAGGCATGCTACAACTTGAATGATCTTTGAGGACATTCTACTGAAATAAGTCAGTCACAAAAAGATGAATACTGTACAATCCCATTTAGGATTGTCAGATTCATAGAGACAGAGAGTAGAACGGTGGTTGCCAGTGACTGAGCAGAAGAGGGAATGGAAAGTTATTTATTGGGTAGGGAGTTCTGTTTGGGAAGATGAAAAAGTTCTGAAGATGAATGGTGAAAATGGTTGCACAAAAATGTGAATGTACTTGCCCTGGCCAGTGTGGCTGAGTTGGTTGGAGCATAGACTAAAGGTCATTTGTTTGATTCCTGGGCAGGGCATATACCTAGGTTGCCAGTTTAGTGTGAACCAGAATCTCTCTCTCTCCCACCCTCTCTCTCCCTCTCTCTCCCTCTCCCTCTCCCTTTCTCCCTCCCTTTCTCCCTCCCTCCCTCTCTCTCCCCCTCTTTCCTTCTCCCCCTCTCCCTCCCTCTCTCTCTTTCCCTCTCTCTCTCAAAGCAATGAAAAAAGCCCTGGCTGGTGTAGCTCAATGGGTTGAGTGTGGGCTGCAAACCAAAGGGTCACTGGCCCTGATTCCAAATCAGGGCACATGCCTCTGTTGCAGGCCATGTCACCCAGTGAGGGGTTCCTGAGAGGCAACCACACACTGATGTTTCTCTCCCTCTCTTGCTCCTTCCTTTCCCCTCTCTCTAAAAATAAATAAATAAAATCTTTTTAAAAAATAAATAAAAGCAATGAAAAAAATGTCCTCAGGCAAGGAAAATAAATAAATTGTGAATGTACTTAATGCCACTGAATTTTACACTTAAAATGGTTAAATGCTAAATTTTATATTATGTATATTTTACTACAATTAAAGGAGAAGTAGCACTGAAAACTAGCCCCCCTTCAGGATGAGATTTTGAAAGAGGGAGCATCTGTACCTCAGAGAGCAACCCAACAGCAGCTGCACCCCTTATTGGCCCTGCTGGCTTGGTACTTACATGCTACAGCAGCTAATTCCATCTTTGCCACAAAAACACTCCTCACAGTGCTCAGTCTTCCACTCTGAGTTCAGTGGGTGAACGACTCCACTGAGATCCTTGCATCCTAAAATAATACATGTGGCATCATAAGTGGTGTCCTCAAGTCATGCAACTGGAACAAGGCTCATGGGACATGGGGCCGGCCCCTGTCATCTGCACCCCTCCTAGAGAGGGAAAAATCTAATTGTTTTTAAGGGAACCTAGGAAAAGTGTTTCTATGTTCTCCCACAGCTAAGTTTCAATACTGTCAAGTTCCTGCCACTGACCATTTTTTTCCTACAGCAAGCTTAAATCCTTCCAGATTTTATTTCAGTACAGACATTACAGGAAAAAAAAAATAAGGCCTTCCTCTTTAATCAGATAGCTATTATGAACCTAGGGTTACTTGGGGCCAAGTTTTTTGTTTGTTTTGTTTTGTTTTTTTTGTTTTTTTTTTTTCTGATGGATTATCTCTGGATAAATGTCTTATTTTTGTACCTCCCTTTGCTTTGCTTCTCAACCCTAAATTAACATGTAAAACATTTTGGGTATTAAAAAAAAATCTATGCCTAAGTCTTACTCCACAACAGTAAAATCAGAATCTCTGGTCATGGGGGCCAAGCTGCCACACTTTTAAAAAACTCCCCAAGTGATTCAAATATTCAGCCAAGGGTGACAACCACTGCTTTAATTCTTGGTGGTCCAAGTGTACTTGAGGAATTACTATCAGCACTACCTGAGGCTGGGTTAGACATGCAAATTCGCACTCTCACTCCAGGCCCACAGAATCAGAACCTTTAATTGAACAAGATTCTCTGAGGGTTTACCTGAACATTGAAGTTTGAGAAGTACTACTATGGAAAAATTGATGGTTCCTCACCTGGGCATAGGGGGTCAATCAAGAAGCTTTTAAATACATAGCTCCTACATCAGAGATTCTGATTTATGTGGTCTTGGATGGTGCCTGAGCATTGGTAGTTTTCAAAAACTCTCCAGGCACTTCTCATACACCTAGTGTTGAGAACTGCTGTCTTATATAAATGGCAAATTGAAGCCCCTCATTTTATACCATTTGATATCTACCCTAACCCTCCTTCCCATGTAGATTTAAAGGCCTTGATCTGCCAACAGGTTATATCTACCAGGCTGCAGTAAAATAATAAACTTGAAAAGCCAGGACTTACCATTAAATGAATCACCTGGAATGTTTGAATTAGGTATAATATAGCAGTTGGCATTGCATAAAGTCACCAAGTTGGTCAAAACCATGAGGCTGCCCAAAAGAGCATTCTGTAAAGTAAATAAGGGTCAGGAAGGAAAACAAATTAATTCAGAGGGTAGTCATTGACTGGGTGTCCTGTAGGATGACCCTGCTGGGTTCTGGCAGGTGATTTAAAGCTGGAGCCTCTACCATCAAGTAATCAAGCAAAGGAACAAGACCTACACAAGTTACTAAAATAAATTGAAAAGGGAGTTAAATGTGAGTTGAAGGTCAGAGACCAATAAAAATAATGATAGTGTGCTATTTTATCACAGAGGACGTTCGGGGAAGCCTTCCAGATAGTTCATTTTTTAGCCTCTTTGCAGAGTATATATAATTTAGAAGACAGAAATGAGGGAGTGGAAGAGAGCTTCAAGAAGATAATAAAATGTTAACAAAAAGATTAAGAAAACACAATAGGAGACTTGATGGAGCTGAATTAGCTGGAGTTCTTAGACCATGAGGTTCAGAACTTAATTTTCCAGGTCATACAGGCATTGTTGATGGCTGCATGAACATATTAGTTCAGCTAGCTGATACTGAACTTTTGTCCTGCTGATAGCAGGACAAAGAAAAGTATCAAGTTGCTTTTGTCATCATTTGGAGATGAGCAAACTAAATAAACAAACAAACTTCAGGTGGGAATTTTCAGGAACCTTGTAAAAAGGAGGTGGGGTGAGAGTGCTTGTTCTGTAAGATGTCAAAAATTAATTATGAACTGATGTTACCTGAAGTAGTGCATTACTGATATAAGAATAGAAAAAGAAGTAAAGGGAATGGCATAGAACCCCCAGAAAGTATATTTATAAATACATACAAAAGTTTATTATAAGATAAACTTAGTCTTTGAAATATTTAGACAATGATTATTCAATAAATAATAATAGAACAAATGGTGGGCTATTTTGAAAAGAAACAAAGTTAATTTTTTAATTCACTTTCCACAAATAAATTCGGAAAGGATTTGAAGGTTGAATTTTTATAATAAAATCATGAACTAACTTTGTATGGTGACAGATTCACCTGAAACTAATATAGCATGCCAACTATAATTTAAAAACTTTAGTCATGGCTGGTATGGCTCAGTTGGTTGGGCATTGTCCCACAAACCAAAAGGTCTGGGGTTCAATTTCCAGTCAGGGCACATGTCTGGGTTGTGGGTTTGGTTCCCGGTCAGGGTGTATACAAGAGGCGACTGATCAATGTTTCTCTCTCACATTGATGTTTCTCTCCCTTTCTTTCTCCCTTCCTTCCCCTCTCTCTGGAATCAATTTTTAAAAAAGTAAAGACCATAAATCACAGAAAATATAAGTAAATATTTATCTTATTCTAAGTATAAAAAAGAAATTGTTTTGAATATGTAAAAGTTATAAGTCCATAAACAAAATTAAAAAACAATTACCAAATTTGGAGAACAGCATTATCATATAAAGAATTTCTGTATATCAATGGGAAAAATAAAAATATCCTAGTAGAAAAATGGCAAGGAAAATAAAGTGGCATTTCTCACTCACACACACAAATACAAATGATGAATAAACATGTGGAAAAGTTCAACTTACTGATGAGATAAGAAATGTAAATATGTAAATAAAATAGAACCATAATGTGATGACAAAAATAATTATTTAATTTCTAATCTCCCGTAGGAAACAAAGGTATATCTGGGAAGTGAATTGTATAAGAATAGTTTATGTTGGAATAATCTTTATGGAGCACAATTTGATCATGTATATTTACATTCTTAAAACAGTTTACATTTGACTTCACCTTTTTCACTTCTAAGGTTTGATCCTAAGAAGAATGGCACACAGAAGGTGATAGACTTCTCCTCAAGGATGCTCACAGTAAGAGGGAAATGAAAATAATAAAAATGCCCCAAAACAGGGCTGTTTGAAAACATGGTAATTCAGGGGAAAAAAAGAACTGGTAAGTTAGGAGGTAAGAGACTATGAAATGACATAAATGATCACTATTATGACTAAGTGAAATAAGGCAGGTTACAAAAAGGTTTGCATGGTGTTATTCCTATAATGTAAAAAAGCTCCACATAGAGGGAAATGCTCAGAAAAAGATTAAAGTTTTTGTACCAAATTTTAACAAGTGGTTTTTGAGCTATGGGGTTTTTCTTTGGGCTTTTCCTTTTATTTTCTAAACTGTCTCCAATGAAATGCATTGGTTTTATAACCAAAAGAAATTAATCAATTCCTACAAGAAACTCTCAATATACTTAGCTCACATCAGAACTTGAGGTCACACTTGCTCTCTGTGTTTTATTCTTTTGCATAATATTCAGCTTAAGATGATCATGGAAACCTGAAATTTTTCTCAACATTAAATTAAATTAAATTAAAAAGCCAGCATTATTGACAGAGTCTGTGCTCCCTTCATACAGAAAGAGGGTTCCTGTGTGGTGCTGGTGGTCACAGGAATCTTGGAGGTCCTGTTTTATTTAGTCACAGAACAGAGATATGAAAGGGCACAAGCCAGAGCTGCAGCCCAGGGTGAATGAAGGGTGCAGAGTTCCCAGATCTCCTGCTGCTCTGAGCGAGTCATTCTGACGATTCAAGGATAGAGTCCAAACAGGGTGACAGGAGACAGCAAAGTACAGAGTTTTGAGATTAACCACTTGCGTATAACCTCCATGGGCTGGCTCGCTCTCTCTCTCTCTGTCTGTCTCTCTCTCTCAGCCTCAGTTTCCTCCCCTGTAATAACAAAGATTCTCCTGCTTGGGTGGGCATCAAAGTAACCCAGGCTTAATAACAAATACAATCTCAAGCTCATTGAAGAAGGGCAGGGCCAAGGCCTTTTCATCTTTACCAAGTCCCCCAGGTGAGAAGCACAAGAAACATGATCAAAGCTGGTGCTGCTTTAATGTAGATATGAATCCCTGGGAAATCTTGTAGAATAAAATGCAGACTCTGTTTTGTTGGGACTCAAAGAGTCCAAATTTCTAGCAAGCTCCCAGGTGATGCCCATGCTGCTGGTCTGAGGACCACCTCAGTAGAAAAGCTCTACAGTTTTTTCCTGTTCCCATATTGTTTCTCCATGTCCCTTCCCTCCCTTTCCTTCCTTTGAAGCTTTCAGTAAAGATGAGCACCTGGTATGTGCAGGAAAAGCAACAGTGCAGCTGTGAGGCAGGCATTGTTGCACTTTCTGGATGGTATGGCTTCATGCCAGGCTTAGAGTGGAGCAGTGCCTAGAAATAGTGTCCCTTTAGGTAAGCTGCTGCTCCTTGGGTCTTCCACACACAATCAAGAGTCAGGTGTCTTTAAGGGTTCTAAGCAGGGCAGGGATGTTGCCAGCTCTGCAATTTACAGTCTACTCTGAGGCTGGAGGAGAGACCTGAATGGAGTAGCAGGCTCCCATCCCACTTTTTTTCTACTATTCCCAGCTTTGTCTTTCTGAGACAGTTTCTGAGGAGGCTTTTCTACTCCTATTCATTGACCACTTCCTCCCTCTACTCCACTGCACCCCCAGAGCAGCCCAGCTCCTCCCCTTTCACTGGCTTTAGCAAAGGATGCTTTACAAAAGGCCAAGTTTGAAATTAAGACAGAAAGGTAGAATAGATGAATTCTCATAGATTTTGATGCAAAATTTTCTCTTAATACAACATGATATACTAAAAAGAGCCTACGGGGATGGTTCTAAAATTTTGCTGAATATTAAAATCACCCAGGCACCTTTTTAAAATCCCAATTCCCAAGGACACACTGCGGACCAATTAATTCAGAGTGTTTGGTGCAGGAGTCAGATGTCAGTATTTGTCAAACATGCCCAGGTGATTCCACTGCGCAGCCTGGTTTGGGAGCCACTGGCCTAGAGAGAGGGACACCTGGGTTCCTGTTCCAGCTGCCCACAGGGTAGACTGCTTCTTCCCAACAGGAGGCTCATTTTCTCATCTGTAAAATGATTCAGTGCTGTAGCTCTGAAATTATATTAATTCACAAATCACTCAAGAATTAGAGACACACATAAAACCTAACTGAATCCCAAAATTACTGGAAGAAACAACAGCTTTGATCTTAGAGAAGAGAAATAGCGCTAAATTCATTAAGAGTTTTCTCAAGCTCCCAGCCTCTCATACTCCACGCACTGAATTGTAAGTGATCTATAAAATATTCATAATTAGGCTCACATTTATCATTAAATTATATTCAGTAGAAACACACATCACAGCACATTAAAATAAGGAATATATTGTATATACTTTTTTCTTTTACTGGTCTTTATGTATGAAACAACAAGTTACTTACCATTTTAATGAGCTAAAGTCCTTACAAGCATGCACATCCAGGGAAAGTCACAGCAAACTTATATAGGAGAGGACTACCACCTATCTGGCATGATTAGGAAAGATGATGTGCCAAGGAAATACCTGGTGTTTACTGAGGATTGACTGTCAACAGGAAACTGGTTTCAGATGATTTATGAGTTATTCAGAAATAGATCTCCACCCTAATTATATGTTTACTCTTGTCATTTCCAACCCTGATATGCATTTGCCCTCGACATGAAATAGCAGAGAAGAGAACTCCCCTTTCCTGAGCCTCCCCCCAAGCTGGGTGGATGACTAGGCACATGATATGCTATCTTATTTGATTTCACAGAGAAACAGAAGTTCAGGACACCAATCACACAGCCAGGACATAAAGCTAGACCTCACAGGGACATTACAATTGTTCCGTGGGTCAGCCCAGAGGCCTCACAGGGCACTCCTCAGGTCTATTCTGAAAGAACAGACATGCCCTCTGTGGAAAAAGAAAGCAGCCCTGTTTCCTTTGACAAGCCACATGTGCTCAGCTTGAACTCTCTATACCTCTTCTTGAATCTTAAGTCTGTACTCTCCGCTGCACCAAGCAAGCCTTCTCTTAGTTCAACTGTGATCTTCAAAAAATCCCTCTGCTTGCCCTCATTATGCCCAAGGTGGCTCTGGGTATTGACAACAAGCAGAACGTCCTGGTATATTTAAGAAGTTTACCATTTGCATGAGTCAGCCCAGGCTGCCATAGCAAAATACCTCAGAAGGGGCAGCTTAAACAAGAGAAATTCATTTTCTGACAGTTCTGGAGTCCTGAAGTCTGAGCTCAAGGTATTGGCAGAGTTGGTTTCTCCTGACATCCCTCTCCTTGATTTGCAGGTAGCAGCTTATCCCTGTGCCTTCACAAGATCTTCTCCTGTGTATGTCTGTGTCCTATCTTCTTCTTCTTTTTCTTAATGAGGACTCTAGTCATATTGGATAAGAGCCCAAACTAATAGCCTCATTTTAGTTTAATAACCTTTTTAAAGAACCTACATCTAATACAGTCACATTCTGAGGTGCTGGGGGTGAGGATCTCAACATATAAATTTGTGGGGAAAGAATTCCATCCATAAGACCATTTTATCCCAAAATGTTTTCCCCATGACTTGCTACAGTGCCTAAAATTCTACCCTGGGTTCCCTCTCCCCAGAGATGACAGCTCAGTCCTCTTAAAGAGCCAGTTGGTTCTCAAAGCTCTTCCAAGCTGGCCACAGTGGTTTCATCCTGTGCCATCCTCTACCACCCCTAAAGCCAGTTTTGCCACATCCTAATACCATGTGAGTTAGCTGTCCTGCACCCTTGAAAAGCTGCCTCACCACTCACGAGGGACACCACAGCCTCCTGCACACTTCTGCTTTCGCCCACTTATGTTTAAACTGCCCATGGACTCTAAGTCCTGGAAGTCAGGGGCACATTTGTTATGGCTGATGACCCCTCAGTTTCTTTTGAAACACCACCTATGAAGAACTTCTCACAGTGTAACTCCCAGCATGCTATATAGTGGCTAGAAGTATGTGTTCTATCACCTTTGTTACAGGCATGTGACGAGTTCCACCATCATACCCCCACAGCAGGACCCCTCAAAGAGGATTCATGGAAACTGACATCATGTAGACTCCCCTGGGAATGATGGTAGAGGATGTCACTCCTAGGACAAGGGTCTCTGCGGTCCAGTATGCAGTGTCAGCCATGTGAGGGGCAGTGACTGTGAGCAGCAGGTCTTGCTGGAGCCATCAGCAGTGGGGTTTGGGGTGATTCATCTGGTCTTGCGGCCTCCAAGCCTGTGTCTCTGGCCTTCCACAAAGCCTATGGGCTGACTGACATCTTTATAAATTCCTCCCCTGCTCACACTGGAGCAGGTCCTGTCGTTCATAACTAAGAGCTCTGTGACCAAGGCAGTGAGATAACTTGTTCCTGCCTATGTCCTTCCCAATGACTGGTGTAGTGCCCAGGACAATGCAGCCATGGAGAACAGAATCAAACCTGGTTTGACACAGGAATTCCACACTGTAACTCAGTGACAACTAAAAGGAGCTCATCTGCCACTCAGCTAGGTGCTCGCAGGAAGGCTGTCCCTACTTGCCCTCCCCCGACCCCAGGAGCAAGAACTTGGGCTTGTGATGGGCAAGGGATGCTGTGAGCAGTTTTGGGTGCTGCCAATAGGGCCCGGGAAGAAAAACAAAATGAGCAGCAGTTTCTGCATGAATTGCAACCAGCTTTATCTCAACACGATTAATTTTGATCCTGTTTAAACTTCTACCCTAACAGACAGAACAAGCATCTAAGTGCATGGACAAAATCTCTGCTTGTTCTGATCAGTGTGACCCCACCAAGTTGTATCAAGCACCCAAGAATCCCATATATAAATGTCAACCCATCAAGGCCCCTTCATCACACTGGGGAGGGCAAGGGAAAGTGAACGACACCTGTGGAGAGGCTGCCCTGCCGCTGACTGTAAGAGGGGTTTTCCCTGTGGAGTCACCAAGTGCGCCTGCTCTACAGGTGAGGAAAGTGAAGATCCCTCATTATCCCACAGTTCATAAAAGAGTACCTACATTAGAACTAAGATCAGCTGGCTTTCAACCTTTACTCTCTCCTGTACCTCACTGTCTCTGTTGACCAGTCTCCTCTTTTAGGAAACACTACCTGAGGAGCTGGGGGACTGCTGAATCAGCAACGATATTTAGTGCAGAGGTTAAGGCAAATGTAGATTCTAATCCAAGTTCTTCCCCCACATAGCTGTGTGGCCTTGGGCAAGTTTCTTAACACCTCCGGCCCTTATTTTATCCATTTTTTAAGTGGGGATGATGATCTCTCTCCCAAAGGGTTGACATAAAAAATAAATGAGAAATGTATCTAAAGCATTTAGCCCAATGCCAGATAAAGGGTGATGTTGTCATTTTTATAATGGCAGCACCTTGGAGCAACAGCAGTTTGCTGCCCTGGGAGTCATGGCTGAAGCCTCCCCTTCTCTGGGGAGTGTTAATGATGCCCCGCTCGGTTCTGTCTTTGTGGTGTGCCATCTGCCTTCTCACTGGGGGTTGTTGCACAAGCCACAACCATGAGGCCACACTTTAGAAATACACCCTTCCCATTGTGTAGTTTGTAGCTGGTGGTTTTGGGAAAGAGGAATGGTAAGAGCAGCTGTCTCCTACAGGTGGGTGATCTTGGTACATGTGGGTTTTTACTTGCTAATATTCTCTCAGAAGTCCCTTCAATTTGACATTTTATGAGATATCTTGTGACATTCTGTCATATTTGCTAAGCAACTCACCTTTTCTGATGATTTGCACACCTCACTTTCCTGTAGTTTGATCCTCTTCTGTAATTTCACAGGTGGGACTTTGAGAAAAGATGGGCAAAGTATTGGCATTTACAGGAGTTTCGACGCATTTGCTTGATAAATATTTGTTGAGTGCCTTTCAGTACCTTCTGACTGCACATCAAATCTTTCCTTTTAAGTCCCAATCCAGGATTTTCTTATTTTCAGAAATACAACTTTCTTTAAATTAAGCAGGGGAGATTCATATTTGCTAAATTGATAGGTGCCTGGAATTAACATAGATACCCACCTCCCATGGGAGACAAATGCTACAGGAAAAAAACAAAACAAAACTCCTGGACCTTTATGTGTATCTATTCTTTTAGCCCAGTTGATTTTACAAATGAGCCTTTAAAATATTTCACTGTAACAATCTGTAATATATCTATTAAATAGCAAACATTGTAATCAGTAGCATCTCAGAGCTGGAGGTGCCCTTGGAGAACTGTGTGTTCTGACTGTGTGGACAAGGACTGAGACTGAGGGAATCTAGTGACTAGCTAGTAAATTGTAGAGTTCCATACATTGTCAGAAGGAAATGACTATGGTCTCAGGGAGCAGGGCAAATGACAGCTGAAGAATGAGAATGGGTATACCTCAGGTGTTTCCCTCCATGGCTATTGTGAAGACTAGGCTTTTCTTTTCATTCTTTTTTCTTTCTAAACTAAGCTTTTCTTGCTATAATTATAACAAAGAATGTTCAGGAGCTCCAGGTGGACACTATTGATCTAATTGTTAACCCCATGGGATGAGCTGTCTTTGAAATGGGAAACACTGTTTTGCCAGCAGAAGCTCAGATCTGCTGATTGACTGACCAGGTAGCAGTGGGAGAGAATATGCCATTCTCTCTCCCCACCTAAAACCTAATATGGTACTGTAAATGGCCTTTGGAAGCCAGGCTTTGAAATGGAGTCTTCATAATTAATGGACGTTGCTCATGTTGATAATTTGTCACAGAGCCTATAAAGCCAGACAGAATGGTCGAGACACATTTCCCACTATGCTTCAGGCACACTGCTGTATCTTCTCAGTTGGTCTCTTGGAGAACTTTGGCTTCTGTGGTAAGAGGGTTTACCTCACCTGACTGCAGTTTGCCATACAAAGGAGGGTAGACTCCAATAGGATGTCAGCCAGACTGTGAGCTCCTCAGCACCCTGCCTTCCACTGTGCCACCTTATGCCCACCTATGGGTGAATCCTACATGTGCCTGCCCCAGCTCTGCCCACATAGAGCTGCTCAGCATTGACAGCCACAGAGCCCTAGGCTGAGGCTGCTGCAGGGTTGGGTTCCCAGGATCAGTGGGGCCTGCACTTATCAGTCTTCAAGCTGATTGCTCATCTGTCATGCTCTAGTCCTCCTCCAGAGCTTTTCCAAGTGGTTATCAGTCTCTTTAACCTCCCGCCCACCTGTGCCTCCCTCATATCCCAAAAATAATCTCACAGAGAACAGAGATGAGAATTGCCCTGCCTGTTCCCTACTCATTAGACTGCACTTTCTCATATTCCTCCAACCCTCCCTCTGGGTCCCTTCCCTGTCCCAGTCATGACATTTGCTCCCCACCCACACACACATATATATATATACACACATATACCTTCCCAGGGACTTCCTCCAGCTTCTCTGGTGTCAAGTGGGCTTGCAAGGCAGATGGAAAGTATCCAGCACATGTGAATTGTCAAGTTCCCAACCAGGGAAAGAGAAATCCAACCCCCTACCAGTTTTCATTGTAGAGTCTGACACTTGTGATATCCTATGGCAGTACCAGGTTCTGCCATTGTCAAAATTTTGTCAACTGTATTAGAAAAAAAATAACTCTAATGAGCATCTGCAAAAGGAAATGTTTTGGGTTCAAGTGTTCAGTCCATAGGTGAGCTGGCTTCTAGATTTAGGAACTCAGACTATGTGAGACCGTATAATAGAGTTTTCACTCTCCAGAAACCAGAAAAATAGGGACCAATGCTCTTACTTGATTTACATTAAATGAATATTTCCATTGATTTCAATACAATAAGGCAAATCCAAGTCTATATATATGCCAAAAGATGCAGCAGAGGGTCTTTTACACAATCAGGGATGTTCTAAGGTTAACCCCCTACACTGGGCAAGGGTGACAATGAGACATAGATTCTGCAGTTCCAAGGGAAACTTATAGTGGGACTGTGAGGCCACTAGTAGAACGGCAAGAACTGTGGTAGGTATACGTTTCCCCAGGTCATGAACGCTATAAATGCCATGAGTCTTGTCTGCCTTGGGCAGGTATCAAAAGAATGTTCTTGAAGCTAAGAAGCCAGGGACCTGGAAGCCTGTGGTAAATAATTCCCCATCCCCCATCCTCCAAGTCAATGGGAAAGCTTATCTAGAGGAGCATGAAAACAACAGATGAAACCCAGAAACAAAGAAATGGAGCCAAAGCAAACATGTCTGTGATTAAGCACTGAGAAACCTAACTAGATTTTGTTCCAGAGAAAAGCACACCCTGGCCTCCCCAAGGAGGCTCAGAAGGCTTGTTTGTCAAGTGAATTAAAGGCTATTTGGTCAAGGGTCATGTGTTTATAGCTTAGAGCAATTGTGCAAAGAACCCCAAAACCTCTGCCGCCCTGACCTTGATGTACCCTTTGTGAAGTTGATGCTTGCCTTCTTCCGAAAATAAGGTGATGACAATAAGACTGTGGCTGGTGACAGATAGTTTTTTTCCTCCTTTCTGTGGTCATATTTGAAAAGTTGAACAATTAGCATGAACCATCACCGACCCAACAGTACAATTGCCAGAAGTCTGTCTAGAGTCTCTGTTGTGACAGATGGTAACTTTTGTTTCTGTGTCTAGTGAAGTGTGGAGGGGCCAAGATGTTCAGCATGGTGGTGAAGACACCCAGGAGTCTCAGGGCCATGGCTATTTATCCACCAGTATGTCTGAACTGATGCACACCAGCACCACCAGCCTTGATTCATACTTGTCATACAGCTACAAAGAAAACGTGGTCACCATAATCAAAGAGAAGAGTCAGTCAGCAGTATTCAGTCTTATTAGTAGCAGTGCCTTCTAGAATCACCTCAGGATTGATGGCTAAGTGGCAGGAACAGAGCATTAGTGTTTTGTGGAAGGCAGCAGAAGGTATGCTCAGAGACTGAGTTATCTTTGCCAGCAATTTATTTAGAAAAGGTTTGTTATAGAATTATAACAAATGTATAAGCCAAGAGGATACAGGATAATATCTCTTAATAAGCCAAATAAAGAAATAACATACTCCAAAGCAATGATAAATTAATCACACTATTGTTCAGGCAAGGGGGGCAGTAAAGGAATAAAGTCAAAATTTAATAAAAAGTGTACTGTTTAATACTCTGAGGCACTTGTGAGGGTGGGCTAACCAATCAAATGCTGATTTCCAGCTGCCCATGCTAAAGTAAAAGTGCTCTGTTGCTAGGAAATAAAGACTCCAGTGTGGGTAAGCAGGCTGATTTCTTTCAAAGCTGCTATGCAGTTTGTCTCCACTGTCTAGGAAAAATGCTTTGCAGAGACAGAAGAAGCAAATAAACAAGGGTCTTCAGAGAGTTTTCAGTTAGTGAAGAGTTGCCTGACCATCCAAAAAAATTGCGTTCTAGACTCTTGATAAAAATGGCAAAAAATTCATAGACTTATTAGATCTTGGGAATTTTTTATGTGAGCATAATTAGAGAGTTTATAACTTATTTATTGAGTCTCATATAAATATGGACAAATTGGTGGGGAAGGTATTATTTTATTATTTTTGTTTTTGTTTAATTTTTATAGGAATTTATTTGAGCCAAATTGACATGCTGGGAAGCAAAATCTCAAATGCTCTTGGGAAGGTATTATTTTGCTGAGAAGTAAATATCTTACAGAACAGACCCAGGGGGATGCTGAACAATATAAAAGACCCCCCTTTTTCTCCAGGGGTTCCTCCCCCATACTAGGTTCGCTTTGCCTGCTGCCAGAGGAAAGACGTCTCTCAATGCCAGAGATTAGTGAAAAGGAAAGGAATTATTATTTATTAAAAAGTTATACAGACTAAAGTTCTTTAGAATACTCACAAACCCACACAGTCCTTCCTTCTCCCTCTGCCCATTCTGGGGTACCGTATCTCAGGAAAGAGGTAGAAGTCTGTGATTCAGGCTCCCGGTACCGTCCACATGGCAAAAGGGGAGCACTTTCAAAGCTGTGTGGTCCTGACTCTCACCCAAGCCTCATGGTTCTAACCTCTGCCAAAGCCATGTGGTCCCAACAAGACACCCAAGCCACATGGTCCACAAAAGATGCCAAATGGCTGCTGCAACTGGGTTTTAAATCCCAGTGCCAATCTTCCTTTGCAGCCTCATTTCTGGCTCCTCCCACAATTGGCCATAGCTGCCAGCATTTTGGGCAGGTGTGGCCCTGTGGTGTGGAGCCAATCATCTCCAAGTTCTTCTGGACCCCATTACAAATCCCTATTTGGGGCCTGGCTGTTGGCTGCACCCTGTTACAAATGATCTTGGAAAACAATGTAACTTACCTAAGTTTAATTATTTAGACAGTTGGCATTCAGAAGTATAAAAAGAACAGATAGAGTGCCTTAGACACAATTGGGCGCAAATTGTAGGGGTACTCAGGAGTTAAAGCTGTTAGCCTTAGCGATAGTTGGTAGGCTTAAGTGATCAATGCATGTGGAAAGCTGTTATTCCAGGAACTGGAATGTGTGACCTGTGTGATTCCAGGAGGTTGAGCAATTTAACCTTTGTGCCCCAGGGGGTCTGCAAGCAAAGGAGGTGGTATTTGAGCTATTGCGTTACAGGGATGGAATGTCTATGACTCAGATACAGATGTTGATCAACAGATTAAAAAGTAGTAGGAAAATTGCCTCCAGACTACAACTCTTAGCCCACTAACCTTTTTTACCCCAAGCCCTCTACCTACACTTTCTTCTCCTTATAAAAAGGTCAGCTTGAGATAAAATGTTAAGATGGCCCTGGCTGGTGTGGCTCAGTGGATTGAGCACTGACCTATGAACAAAGGGTCACTGGTTCAATTCCCAGCGGGGCACATCCCTGGGTTGTGGGCCAGGTTCCCCGATGTGGGGTGTGCAAGAGGCAACCACACATTGATGTTTCTCTCCATCTCTTTCTCCCTCCCTTCAACCTCTGTCTAAAAATAATAAATAAAATATTTTTTTAAATGTTAAGATTTTTTTTTCCTTTTTCAATGTGTGGTTGCCTTTCTAGCACCCCCTAATGACAGTTGCCAGAAGAGAGAGGGGTTGGGGAAGATGGGTGAAAATGGTGAAGGGATTAAGAAGTACCAATTGGTAGTTACAGAATAGTCATGAGGATGTAAAGTACAGCATAAGAAATAGTGTAGTCAAAGAATATATATGCATGACCTATGGACTTAGACAACAGTGTGGGGGGATTGCCTGATGGTGGGAGGAGGCGGGGAGTAGGGATGGAGAAGGGCAATGGGGGAAAATTGGGATAAATGTAATAGCATAAATAATAACATACAATTTAAATTTAAAAATAGTACTTAGAAAAATATTAGCCAATGAAGCTCATCCTTTGCTCTTACCCTACTCTACTTTCTGGTATCCCTGTGCTGAGAGTAGGATATTTCCTGCAATATATCAGCAAGAAGTGACTCAATGCTCAACTTTTAATTTTAAAATAGAATTTCACAGCTCATGGCAGAGACAATAGCTTTAGAAGAAAAAGGCTTTTGGAGCATCAAGAAATCCAATTCTTAGCTTAAACACTCAGCAATAAAAAAATACTTAGCATCTGCCAAGACTAGATTATCCTGTAGGTCTTCAAAAAAGAGAGTTGGAGAGGGGATCAATAGAGTGAGTCAATGATGTGGGTGCCTGTAAGGGAGCTTTCTGTCCTATCCATTACCCAACCCCAAATGGGCAGCAGAGGAAAGAATGAAGATAACAGAGCCCCCAATAAGTGGGAGGATCTTCAAGTAGGGGTGGGGAAAAAGCTGTGCTTATTTTGTTTGGGGACCAGGAAGAACAAGAGAGGTCTTTGAACATCCCTATACCACTGGGCATGGTGACAGCAACAGTATGGAGGAGTACAGTCTCCAGGTCCATCCATACTGAGTAAAGGGTAAAATTTTGTCCTTTTTTATGGCCCAGTAGTAGTCCATTGTGTAAATGTCCCATAGTTGTTTTATCCACTCATCTACTGATGGACACTTGAACTGTTTCCATATGTTGGTGATTATAAATAACAATGCAGTGAACATAGGGGTGCCTACATTCTTTTGAATTATTGTTTTGGATTTCTTCGTATATATTCTAAAAAGTGGGATAGCTGTATCAAAACTTTAATTTTTGGAGATATTACCATACTGCTTTTCATCAGTCTACATTCCCACCAATAGTGCAAAATGTTTCCTGATGCAGACGCTGACTCATGGGGTCCGCCACATTGTGGATGAGACACGAGAAATTCACACAGACTACTGAGTCCTGTGGAGGAAAAGGGACAGCATGGCTTCTCTCTCAAGGGGAGAAAAAGCCTTGGCCTCTGCCATGACAAGCCTTTATTAGGTTTACATGAAGATCCTCATTTACTATGCACAGGTTCACTTTAAGTGGTTACCTTTTACAGAGAACAAAGGAGCCAATGCCACTAATCACATCACAGAAGAAGGATATTTGCAAATGAAAGGGAAAAAGTGGTTGAACCCGTTACACTCATCCTTGGAAGGTTTAGCATGGATTTTAGGAAGCTACTTTGCAATAGATGTTTGCTGCCTCAATTCAGCATGGGGGAGTTTTAGCAAAAGCAAGTCTCCAAGCAGCCTAGGTACATTGCGGGCCTGATTCCCCATGAGAGAACCTATCCATGGGCACGGGTCCTGTCTGGGTCCACACCACAAAGAATGGTCTCCTACAGTTTCCTTCTCTCCACATCCTTGACAGCATTTGTTGTTTGTTGATTTATTGATGATAGCCATTCTGGTAGGTATAAGGTGATATCTCCTTGTGGTTTTAATTTGCATTTCTTTGATGATTAGCGATGTTGAGCATCTTTTCATATGTCCATCAGCCATCTCTATGTCCTCTTTGGAGTAGTGTCTACTCAGGTCCTTTGCCCATTGTTTAATTGGATTGTTGGTGTGTGTGTGTGTGTTAAGTTTTGTAAATTCTTTACATATAAATTTTGGATATTAACACCTTACAAATGTATTGGTGAAAGTGTTCTCCCATTCTCTGGGTTGACTTTTTATTTTGTTGATGGTCTTGTTTGCTGTGCAATAACTTTTTAGTTTGAGGTAGTCCCATTTGTTTATTTTTTTTTCTCTTTTGTTTCCCTTGACTGGGGAAGACAGATCCAATAAAATTTTGCTATGAACAATGTCCGAGATTTGGCTGCCTATGTTTTCTTCTAGGATTTTTATAGTTTTGAGTCTAATATTTAAGTCTTTTATCCATTTTGAATTTATTCGTGGTGTAGGAAGGTGGGTTAGTTTCATTCATCTGTATGTATCTGTCCAATTTTTCCAACACCATTCATTGAATAAACTATCTTTAGCCCATTGTATGTGCTTGCTTCCTCTGTCAAATATTAATGGAGTATAAAGGTGTGAGTTTATTTCTGGGTCTCTTTTCTGTTCCACTGCTCTATGTGTCCATTTTAGGCCAGTACCATGCTGTTTTGATTACTATGGCCTTATGCTGTAGTTTGATATTAGGTAGTGTGATTCCTCCAACTTTGTTATTCTTTTCAGGTTCACTTTTACTATGCAGGGCCTTATGTTGTTCCATTTAAATTTTTGAAATATTTGTTCTAGTTCTGTGAAATACATAATTGGAATCTCAATAGGAATTGCTTTGAATCTATAGATTACTTTGGGTACCACAGATACTTTAATAATGTCAACTCTTGTTATCCATGAACACAGTATGTGTGTCCATTTATTTGCATATTCTTCAATTTTTTTCTTCAGTGTCTTAAAATTTTCTGAGTACAGGTCTTTTACATCCTTGGTTAGATTTATTCCTAGGTATTTCACTCTTTTTGTGACAATTGTGAATGGGATTGCTTTCTTAATTTTCCTTTTGCTGGTTCATTATTGACATATAAAGGTGCAACTGATTTCTGGATATTAATTTTGTGTCCTGCTATGTCACTAAATTTGTTTATCAGTTCTAGTAGTTTCTTGTGGACTCTTTGGGGTACTCTGTGTTCAGTATCATGTCATCTGCAAATAATGACAGTTTTATTTCTTCCCTTACAATTTGTATGCCATTTATTTCTTCTTCTTGTCTGATTACTATGACTTGGATTTCCTGTACTATGTAGAATAAGAGAGGTGAAAGCAGACATCCCTGTCTGTTCCCAATCTTAATGGGAATGCTTGTAATTTTTGCCCATTGAGTATGATGCTGGTAATGGTTTTGTCATTATGGCCTTTGCTATGTTTAGGTATGTTCCCTCTATTCCCACTTTGCCGAGAGTTTTTACCATGAATGGGTGCTGTATTTTATCATCTGCCTTTACTGTGTCTTTTGATATAAACATGTGGTTTGCTACTTCATTTTGTTTATGTGGTGAATTACATTTATTGATTTGCGAATGTTGTACCAACTTGCATTCTTGGGATAAATTTCACTTGATCATGGTGTATGATCCTTTTGATGTATATCTGTATTTGGTTTGGTAATATTTGTTAAGGATTTTAGCATCTATATTCACCAGTGATATTAGTTTATAATTTTCTTTTTCTTTCTTTTTCTGTTTATTTCCTTCCTTGTACTCACTTCAGGCTTTGTTTGTTATTCTTTTACAAGTTCCTCTAAGTGTAAAGTTAGATTGTTTATTTGAGATTTTTCTCATTTTTTTGAGATAGACCTGAAGTGCTATGACTTTTCCTCTCAGGATTGCTTTCCCTGTGTCCCAAGATTTTGAATTGTTTGTTATCATTTTTATTTGTTTCAAGGTATCTTTTGATTTCATACTTTATCTCATTGCTGACCCATTCAATGTTTAATAACATGTTATTTAGTTTCCATATCTTTGTGTATTTTTCAGTGTTCTTGGAATTGATTTCTAGTTTTATAGTGTTGTGATCAGAGGAAATGCTGGATATGATTTCAATATTCTTAAATTTACTGAGACTTGTTTTGTGTCCTAACATATGGTCTATCCTAAAAACATTCCATGTGCACTTCAAAAGTGTGTATATTCTGCTGTTTGGGGGTGAATTGCTAGAAGATATCAATTAAAGCCATTGGAGTGTGCTGTTTAAGACTGCTGTCACCTTGTTGATTTTTCTGTCTGGAAGATCTATCTACTGAAGTCAATGGAGTGTTGAAATTCCCTACTATCACTGTATTTCTGTTGATCTCTGCTTTTATGTTTATCAAGATTTGCTTTACATATTTTAGTGCTCCTGTGTTGGGTGTATAAATGTTTACTAGGGTTATATTTTCTTGTTGAATTGTTCCTTTTATTATTATGTAGTGTTCTTCTGGGTTGCTTAACATAGCCTTGATTTTAAAGTCTAGTTTTTCAGATATAAGTACAGCTACCCCAGCTTTTTTTCCCCTTTCTATTTGCATGAAATATCTTTTTCTATCCCATACTTTTATTCTGTATATATCTTTTGACCTGAGGTGGGTATTTTGGAGACAGACCCATATATATGGGTCTTGTTTCCTTATCCAGTCAGTTACTCTATGTCTTTTGGTTGTGGCATTTAAGCCATTTACATTTAAGGTGGTTATTTATAGATACACATTTATTGCTAATTTATTTTGAACTATTTTTCTCTCTTCTTCTTCTTCTTCTTCTTCTTCTTCTTCTTCTTCTTCTTTTTCTTCTTCTTCCTCTTCCTCTTCTCCTCCTCCTCCTTCTGCCCTCCTCCTCCTTCAATCAAGCTCATTAACATTTGCTGCAGCAGTGGTTTGATATTAAAAAACTCCATTTGCATTTCTTGTCTCAAAATCTCTTTATCTTTCCTTCATTTTTCAATTATAGTCTTGCTGGATAAAGTAGCCTCCATTATAGGGCCTTGCTTATCATCAATTTGAATATTTCATGCCAATCCCTACCTGCCTAAATATTTGTTTTTTGTTTTGTTGTGGTCTTTTTTTTTCTTTTGAGAAATCAGATGTCAGCCCATTTGGAGCTCCCTAGCAGGTCACTACCTGTTTTTCTCTTGTGGTTTTTAGGATTCTCTCCTTGTCTTTAAGTCTTGCCATTTTAATTATGATGTGTCTCAGTGTAGGCATTTTTTGGGTCCAGTTTGTTTGGGACTCTCTGAGCTTCTTTGGCTTATATGTATTTTTCCATTATCAGATTAGGGAAGTTTTGGTCATTAGTTGTTCAAATTGGTTCTTGATCCCTTGCTAAGTCTCTTTTCCTTCTGGTATTTTCATGATGCAGTTGTTGTTATGCGTCATGTTGTCCCAAAGTTTTCTTAAGTTCTCCTCATTCTTTTTAATTCTTTTTTTTTTTTTTTTTTGCTGCTCTGCTTGGATGATTTTTTTCCCTACCTTGTCACTGATGCAATCTTCTGCTTTATCTAAGTTACTGTTTTTTCCTTCCAGTGTATTATTTATTTCAGATATTGCATTCTTTATTTCTGACTGGTCCTTTTTTATGGTTTCTATGTTTTTTCATGCATTTGAGTATCCTTAAAATCATTACTCTAAATTTTGTGTAGGATACATTGCTTGCTTCCTTTTCACTTAGTTCTTCTTCTGGAGAATTCTCTTTTTCTTTCATTTGGGGCCTGTTTCTTTCGCTTCCTGTTTTGGCTGCCTCTTTATGTTTGTTTCTATGCATTATGCAGATCTACAAAGACTCTGATGCAGGCCTATGTCAGATGCTGCCTGTTACTAGCCATGTGCATCCTGTCTGGAGCTATCTGTGATCCATAACTGCTGGGTCCCTCTGCTGACCCTGTTCGTGTGCTGAAAGAACCAGGCTGTGCACCAAGGCCAGCTTTTACCAGTGCTGAGCCTGTTGGAGGGCCAGCCAAAGTCTCAGAGCTTCCCAGAGTTCCCCCTTTGTTGTTAAACTTAATCAGTAACATAGCTTCAAACTGTACTCAGCAGCCCCTCTTAAGCTTCACAGGGTGGGCCAGAATAGTTCCTGCAGGCAGGGCTGTTGCTTCCCCTTAGGCTAATGCCATTTGGAGGGAAATGATCTGCCTGAGAAAAATGGCTTCTGCAGTGTGGGGAATAACTCAGCACAGGGATCTTGGTGGCTGTTCCTTCAGTTCTCTCCCCAGAGCCACCACCCAGACTCTCCTCAGGCACCTCTTGTCCACTCTGCTCTCCATCTGCTGGAGCTGAGGGTAAGTGGCTGCAAATGAAATTTTGTGTATTGGCCCTTTTAGAGGCTCTGGAGTCTACATCCATCTCTCCCTGGCAGGTAGAAACCCTGCTGCTTTCCATAGCTGAATGCTCTGCTTTCTGTAGGCTGGGGAGCCCAGCTTGGAATTTAGACCCCACCCTTTACAGGGGGAGCACCCAGCCACTGAAATATCCCTCCAGAACTTCAGTGGCTGCCTGTGGGAACCCAGCCACCCCTCTCTCACCAGTTATGCACTCCCTAGTAGTCTTGTTGTTGTGAATTGGTTTCTTCTGTCTGTCCTTGGTTATAAGGCTTCTCTCCAGCTAGTGTTCAGTTGGGTATTCAGGATGACTTCTCTACAATTTAGTTGTAATTCCATTTTAGTCTGAGGAAGAAGTTTGTATAACTTCCACTTACTTCCTGACATCTTGGATATTGAGTCCAAATGATATTGAGAGTACTTTTATTAAAGCTGGGGACAGTGAAACAAAGGAAGAATTTAGGGTAGAAGGAGCAACAGGAGAGAGCCTAAGCAGTGCTCTGCTTTGACTCCCTAGAAATGTCATAGGAAAGAAGTAAACCAAGGTGGGGCTGCTGTTAGCTCATTGAGAAGTCAGAGAAAATGGGAGCTTTGGAGACAGGATCAAAGGGTAAGCACAGGACTTGCTGTCACTGTCCATAGCTCTCCTGGTTGAAAGTCTCATGGGGTCCCTTAGAATTTAGGGGAAAGAAAGTAAAAAGTTCATGCCTGAGAAGGGGCAAGAGCATGCTCTAGTGAAAGCCCCCACAGGGTCTTTGTCTTGAGCCATTTTATCTCTCTTCTGGGGATGAGACTCTTCAATAAGTGTTTCAGCAGAATATTCATTAGACTTCCAGGTATGTATATAAATGCTAATGCATCAAAATGAGTATATATGGCAGCTTGAGATTTATTCTTTAGACTGTTTTACTTTTACCTTTGTTCTGTCTGGCTTTAATCAGGTTCTTATTTGTTCTATTGACTTCATCTGGCTTATACAAATGGCATTAATTTGGTCTCTGTTCTCTATCTCCATGACCAGGGTAATTTACGCTATATAGTCTCTGGTTAGGGAAGAAAGTTATAAAGCATTTGCTCTTAAGTGTTCTTGGTTAAGGGAGGTAAGGTCTTGCAAATCACTAGCTGACTGTAATTAGCTTAAATTGTTTGGCCTTTGTTTAATTATCTTATCTCAGTTTCCCCATTCCACTTTCCTGGGAATTTTCCTAGCTTTTTATTTTCCTGCCTCATGGGTACAAGCAAGAGTCTAGTGTGTGGAGGGATACTTTGAAAACATTTCTAGATATGTTGTCATGCCCTCTAAGTTCCATTGCTTTGAGGCCTCCCACCCATTGAGTCAGGGAGGAAGAGTGCCATCTTAAAAAAGAGTCATTGTTTTGCTATGAACCCCAATGGTGGTTTCTGTTTTAAGTTCCTACCAAGAAAATAATCTTGAAGATCATGAAAAGATAAAGCTGGCATCATTTGCCAAGCAGTCTTATGACCTTATTAAACATGACTTCTGAGCAAATGTCCCCAGGACTGGAAAATTACTGGAAAGGCAAGAACAGAACATGACTAACCACTGCCCACGGCCGCAGGCAAAAGATAACATTGCTGCAAACTGCAGCTTATGCAAAACCAGCTGTAAACTCCAGTGTTGCAATCTCCCTAACAGACCAGCAGCCATACAACAGCAACCCCACCACCACCCTTTATAATCCAATAAGAGCTCAAAACCCCAACCCCTCATGGCTGGCATGATTCTCCACACCTGGCCCCTTCCCTCTCTTAGGAAGTGAATAAGACTTTGCTCTGCATTTTCCTCTCTTTGTGAATTCTTTCACAGCTTGCATCAACAGCCACCCTAACTTTTTGTGACCTGTATGGGGACATTCTCTATTTCTCCTTCTCCTCCACCTCTGAGACTTGTGAGTGGGGAAGCAGTGGGCAGCAGAAGCTCATCCCCTCTAACCCTGTCTCTGTGAGGACTGGAGAGAGTATTGTGACATTTTATGTCTCTCTGGACTCTGCAGACAGCCTCCTCCTCACCCCCTACACAGCCAGTGATTAGTAAGTCTCTCTGAATCTCAGGATGAAAACATTCTCTTTTTTGAAAGTGATAGCTTAGTCCCCTAGCTCATTGTCATAAACCCTGTCATCAGGTCTATCTAACACTTTTCCAAGGTTCCAGCCATGAGGGACACCTCTCAATTGTCTCCTTGCTGGTCTTAATCTGCACTCAGATTGAGGGACTCCTGACTCTGGGACAGATTTTGTGGTTGCAGTCTGACCTCAGACTCAGGGATGCTTGACTCTAGTGGCAGGTTTCTAGGTTGTTTGAGTCAGGAACACCCTACTCAAACCTTGTCCCCACTCACCATATTCTTGCCACTGATATCCTTCCCTTTTAACCTGAAGGCTTTGGGACTTACTGACCTGAAGCCCAAGCACTTGATTTTCTATTGCAATATGGCCTGGCATCAATATAAACTAGGAGATCAGGAGGTCTGTCCCACAAACAGATCTCTTAATTATAATACTATCCTCTAATTTGACCTGTACTGTTGCCATCTTGAGAAATGGTCTGAGGTTCTTTATATCCAGGCCATTTTTGAACTCTTTCTCATCCTAACCTCCATGCTGCCTGTTGCATGCTCTTACTTACACCTACTTCTCTTTCTCCTCCATATTCCCAAATTCAGGCAATCTTCTCCTCTCTGCACCTCCTCCTCCTCTAAATCTTCCTTCTGCCTGTTTGCCTAACTCTTTAACACTCTCTGCATCTCTTTTCCCTACTTCTGTTCCTCAGATCTCTCCCCCTATTCCCCACTCCTGATTGTGTTTCTGCTGGCCATACCGATTCCAACAATCCCTTTTCAGGAACCTGCTAAGCCTGTGATCCAGCTCCCTCTCCATGAGGTTGCTGTATCAGAGGCCATTATTTGGGTCCAGGCTCCCTTTTCAATATCAGACCTCCCTGAAATTGAGGTCAGACTTGGCAAATCCAGCAAACTTACTAAGGAGTTTGAATATCTCACCCTCTCACATGACCTCTCCTGGAGACATAATCACATTATCTTTTCTACATGTACCAATTTGGGAGAGAGAGGCCATATTTGGGCCAAGGAATGGAAGTGTGCAGATGACCTAAGTTGGAGGCAGCCTAATACTTATGTTCCCGGCATCATGGCCATCCCTGAGATCAGGACCTCAGTTGGGACTACCAAGATAATTCCCCCAACCATTGTAAATGGTACCACATGGTCTTCTGCCTCACAGAGAGAAAAAGCAGGCCAAGACTAAGCCTGTTAACTATGGCAGGATTAAGGAAATCACTCAATGGCCAGATGAGAATCCTGTTCTTTTCCTCTCTAGCCTCTTGGAGAATTTTCACCTGTGCATTTATCTAGCTCCTGATTCTAGAGAGGGTCCATCTATTCTAGCAATGCACTTCATCTCACAGTCAGCCCCCGATACTCAACGCAAACTCCAAAAGCTAGAAAAGGGCCCTCAGGCCCCACAGTGAGAGTTAGTCAATATGGCTTTCAAAGTCTTTAACAATTGTGATGAGGGTAAATAAGAGGAGAAAAGGGAGTGGGACTGACAGCAACCGTGGGAGCAAAAAGAGGTTTTCCAAATGGTAGCCTCCACAATTGAGGGAACTTTTCGGGGAAGGACTTACTTTGAAGCAACTCCCCTTCTGCAACAGGAAGGTACTCCTAGAGGGGCTTCCTCCATATTCATGGACCTCCTTGGCCTCCTCCAGACATTGGATTGACGAGCCCTGGACCAGGCATTGGACCAGGCTCTACTTCACACTGTAGACTTGGCCGAGCTTTGGCTAATTAATTTCTTAATTGATACCAGAGCCACTTATTCTGCTTTCCCCAAGGTTTTGGGCCCTTTGTCTTTCTCTCCCCTCTCCATCATAGGGGTTGAGGGAAGGCCTCAGGCCACTCTGCAGGAGTAGTCCTACAGAACAGGTGGGCCCTAGAGTTTCTAATGGCTAACCTGGGAGGGACCTGTGCTATGCTTAACAAGGATTGCTGTTTTTTCATTAACCAATCTGGAAAAATACAAAACTATTTTAAAAATATGGTTGACAAAGCCAACAAGTTCACTATAAAGGGGGCCTTGGGAGGATTTGAGGCCCTTGGGAGAGTGCTGGGTTTTTAAGGCCAATATCTGGTCCTGGTTTTCCTAGTTAACTCCCTAACTAGGACCTATAGCAGCCCTTTTCTTTATTCTCACCTTTGGGGCATGTCTCCTCAAACATCTCATATCCCTCCTTCAAGGCAGAATGCAGGCTCTGGGGAATTCCCTTCACAAGTGGCCTCTGGCCAAAGCTCTGTCTTTTCAGGCTATTAAATTCTACTCTCTTCCCTTTATTGACCTATACTCAGACCCTCATGTAGGGACAACTCTGTATCTTAACTAGCAGGAAGTAGCCATAAGATGAGAACTTCATCCATACTCCCCAAAATCTAGTTTGATCATTAAAAATAAAATAATTTTAAAACTAGAGGGGGAACTGAAAGGACAAAGCTGGCACTATCTGCAATCATGGCACCATATGCCAAGCAGGCCTATGACCTTGTTAAACATGACTGTCATTTTACTCTTCTGAGCCTATGTCCCCAGGAATAGAGAATTACTGGAAAAGCAAGAACAGAACCTGATTAACAACTCCCACAGCTGCAGGCAAAAGATAACAATGGAGCAAACTGCAGTTTATGCAAAACCAACCAAAACCTCCTGTGTTGCAATGCCCCTAACAGCCCAGTGGCCACAAAACAACAACCTCCCCTAACCTTTTATACTCTAATAAAAGCCCAAAACCTCAGCCCCTCAGAGCTGGCATGATTCTCCATGCCTGGTCCCTTTCCTCTCTTGGAAAGTGAATAAAAGTTTGCTCTGTGCATTTTTCTCTATTTGTGAATTCTTTCACAGCCCATGTCAACGGCCACCCTAACATATCAGGCCTGATACAGAAAGACATTCAAAGTCCCCTAAGATGAGGTTAGCCCATGTCCACATTTATGTTTGTGGTTCTACATTATTATTATTATTATTATCTTAATATTTATGAGTTTATTTGAACCAAACTCATGACATGCCAGGAATCAAGATCTCAAATACTCCTGTGGTACCACATTATTGACTTTTTTTTGGAGTGTTGGAAATGTTCTAAATTTTTATATGGTGGTGGGTATGTGGATGAAAAGGGGGTTCTGGGGAAAGCAACATCATAGAGTGATCTGATCATGCATTCCTGACTGGAGTGGAGAAGAGCAAAGGGGGGGAAATTGGGACAACTGTAATAGAACAACAATAAAATATTTAATAAAAAAATAAATTCCTGACTGAGCAGGTCATAATGGTTACTCACACCTCAGGCATATAACTTTTAGAATAAAAAGCTTATCTTTCCCTTAAGGAAGCCCTGTACATTGTTTCTGTGCATCTAGGTCAACAAACATTTGAAATGCCTTTTTCAGACCCTTCAGAAACTTAGCCACGCTCAAGAGAGCACATAATATTGTTAACTACCCTGTAGTTTAATTCTTGCCTTGCTTTCTCCCACCTATATATAATCTTCCTTATATTGCCTTTTGAATTTCAAATGCATAAAAGAAATTACAAAATTGTTATCTTCAAAAGCATTTGAGATTTTCCTCTCTGGCATATGTTGTCAGTTTGGCCTCAAATAAACTCTTATAAAAATTCTTTACAAGTTCAGGCATTTCTTATGTCAACAATTACATGATTCTACACATTTTTCAAAACTCATCCAACCAGACACTTAAAATAGGTGAGCTATATTGTATGTAAATTAAATCTCCAAAAAGATTTTTTTAAATGATACAAGATGCAGTAACTAGTGAATGGAAGTTTAATGAAATACAGAAGGAGGACTAAAATGGGACCACATATTTAACCTAACAAGCTCAGTGGAGGCCCACATGGTGGGCCTTACAAACACAGGGTGATCCGAATGTAAAAATTCATAATTAAAAGCTGGTCATGGTGGGTAGTCATATTCTAGGCCTGTAGCTTCCTTGACAAAGGTCAGTCTTTACCTTTGACATTGTCTATTGTCTTTGTGCATCTACAATAACATATCTTTAAAATGTCAGAGTTATTTTCTTTTCCAGACGTATGGAAGGCACAATCGCCAGCATGAGCATATAAGACCACATTGCTATCTTGTTGCCCACATACTATCTCTATGTCCTGTGACTATTAACTATCCTGTACCCATCAATGTAAAAGAAGTATGTGTCTCTCTGTTTTGCTTTTTATCCAGTCTCAGAGATTTCCCCAATTTGCTTTCTCCTGCCCCTCTAATCTACCACCAATTAATTTCATGTAACCCTCCTTATGTCTTTTCCTTTGAATCTAATGCATAAAATAAGCTGTGCAACTGCCATTCTCCAAAGTGTTTTCTCAGTCCATTATTTTGCTTCTCAGCAATTGTCATTTTGGATCAAATAAACTTTAACAGGACTTTTTCTTGGGCTAGACATTCTTTTGGGGCAAGAATAATATTTCAACATATTCCCTCTAAATAGCTTATTAATTACCAGAGGAAAAATAGCAGTTTCAAATGGAGACTAAGTGATAACACCTTAATCAAGTAATCAAAGCTAATTGCTAATAATATGGCAAAAATGAACTTCCTGCTATGATGCCTTAATGATCTTTTTTGTGCAATGTTTGCCAAAAAATGCACAACTTAACCTAATCACAAGGAAACAGCAAACAAACCTATTCTGAGGTATGGTGTATTTTGAAATGGATGCAATTGATAATAGCTACAAAAACTGTCAACAATAAAATAAGGTCATGCCCCCACTGGATTTATGTCTTAAAACTGGCACACACCAGCTCCATCCTACATAGCGACTAATTATACCTTACAATAACCCCTAGTCTTATGATACTCTCATTGTAATACACTAGTGTGCTAAACAACATATTCTGAGCTGCCATGGTCAGAAATGGAAAGCCCATGTGAAAACACAGAATGGCCTACTGAGCTCTTCTGATGAATCTATACCCCTTTCCTGAAAAGATTCTGAATATTTCTCTCTCTTATTGACTTCCCTAGCCCCCAGTTAAATGAGCCGCAGTAAAGAAGGAAATTCCACTAAAGTGGGGTTGCTCTGCCTGTGGCGTAGCCTACTCTCCATCTCACTGCTTCACTAATAAAGTCACCTTCACTTTAAACTCTATGCTGTGTTTGAATTCTTTCCTACATGAAGCCAAGAACTCATAGTGGGTCATGGATCTTTGGGTCCCTGTAGGGATTCCCCCAGGAATGCCTACATCATCTTTGCAAAATAACTGGACCATACTCTTCAAAAACATTAAGGCTGTGAAAGATGAAGAAAGGCTGAAGAGATATTTTAGATTAAAGTCAACTAAAGGAACATGACAAACAAATGCAATCTTTGACCCTAGCTCAGATTCTGGACTCAAACTTTACCAATTGTCCCAATTGTCCCAATTGGTAAAGTTTGACTATGGACTGTGGATTAGATGGTATTATTTTATCAATTTTTAGGTTTTCTGATTTTGATAAATATACTGAGGTTATATTTGAGAAAAAGTCTTGTTCTCAGGACTTTTATCCAAATATATCCAAACAAGTATTTTTTATCCAAACAAGTATTCAGGATAAAAGAGCATGAGGAATGCAAATGACTCTTAGATTTCGCAAAAAATGCATATGTGTGTGAAGAGAAACACAGACATATAAAAAGACAGACAGAGGCCGAGGACATAAAAACTCAAATGGGAGAAAAAGGTTAAAAGTTAGTGAACCTGGATGAAGACTATGCAGGATTCCTTTGAACTATTCTATAGCTTTTCTGTAAATATAAAACTATATCAAAATGAGAAGTTTTAGAAGGTGTCCTCTTAATGGTCAATACACACATAAAAAATGATCAACATCGTTACTCATTAAGAAAGTATAATTCAAAACCACAGTTATATACCAATTATAACACACTAAAATGGCTATAATCACAAAAACACAGATAATAGCAAGTGTTGCTAAGGATAATGAGATATATGAAATTAATGGCAGTTCCAGTGACAGTTAAACATAGAAGGCTTCTGGCCAAGATGGAGGTGTAGGTACAAATGCTTCACTTCCTCACACAACCTAATGAAGAATAACAACTAATTTAAAAATGATAAATAACCAGAAGTGCCAGAAAATAAAACTGCATAGAACTCCAACAACCAAGGACTTAAAGAAATATTCACCCAGACCAGTAAGAGGGGCAGAGACGGGAGACAGGCAGCTGAGAGGAGAGGATGTGTGGCAAGGCAGCGGACTGTGTGGGTGAGGCAGTGCTGGCTGAATGGAAAATTAAAGACTCAAAACTACCTATAAAATATTGCAGTGGTTGTGAGGGTGGGAGAAACTCCCAGTCTCAAAGGAGAGTTTGCTGGAAAGTGGGGCTAGCACAGAGCAAGCTAGTGGTATTGTTCCCTATCTGACCCCTCCCCCACAGACTGCACCACAATGCAGGAAAGAGGGTTGCCTCCCCCCAGTGAATACCTAAGGCTCTGTTCCCTTAAAACATATTAGGTGCACTGAGACGAAGAAATATGGCCCAAATGAAAGAATGGATTGAAACTCCAGAAAAAGAGCTAAGCAACAAGGAAATAGCCAACCTATCTGATGCAGAGTTCAAAACACTGGTAATCAGGATACTCACAAAACTTATTGAGCTTGGTAACAAAATGAAGGAAGAAATGAAGGCTACCCAAACTGAAATAAAACAAACTATACAGGGAACCAACAGTAAAGGGAAGAAAACTATTACCCAAGATTAAAGATAAGGAGAGAATCTTAAAAGTAGCAAAAGGAAAAGAAAGAGTTACCTACAAAGGAGTTCCCATAAGACTATCAGCTGATTTCTCAAAAGAAACCCTGCAGGCAAGAAGGGGCTGGAAAGAAGTTTTGGAAGTCATGAAATGATGCAGACTCCAGCCCTCTGGAGTCTGTGTGTTGTGGATGTGGTACACAAATTCACACAGACTACCAAGTGCTGTGGAGAAAAAGGGATGGCACAGCCACTCTCTCAAGGGGAGAGCACCCCGACCCTTACCTGGACAGGCTTTTATTGGTTTCCAGTCAAATTACATCAAAGAAGGTTCTCATTATTTCTAGATTTAGTTAAGTGATTACTTCTTACAAATAACAAAAAAGGAGAAAAAGTTGCAAATGCAAGGGAGTGATAAAAGTGATTGATTTTGTTATATTCGTCCTTGGGACATCTTAGCACAGACTTTAGGGAGTTGCTTCAGAGATATACATTAAACATCTGCAGTCTTAACTCAGGGTGCGGTAGTTTTAGCAAAAGCAAGTCTCATAGCAGCCTAGGTACAATGCAGGCCTGATTCGCCATGGGAAAGCTGATCTGCACACCTGGCTCCTGTGTGCTGCCTCACATTGATCAGTTTTCTGGATCAATACTGGGCTACATTTGCCATTGCCATGCTGATCGGTTCCCTATAATGAAAGGCAGAGATCTGCATCCAAGATTACATTATCCAGCAAATCTTTCATTTATAATGGAAGGGCAGATAAAGTGCTTCCCAGATAAGGTCAAGTTAAAGGAGTTCACATCACCAAGCCCTTATTATATGAAATGTTAAAGGGACTTATCTAAGAAATAGAAGAAGGTCAAAACTATGAACAGTAAAATGACAACAAACTCATAGTTATCAATAACTCAATCTAAAAAAACAAAAACAAAAACTAAGCAAACAACTAGAACAAAAACAGAACCAGAGAAATGGGGATTACATGGAGGGTTATCAGTGGGGAGGGGGAAGGGAAGATAGGGGAGGGAAGGTACAGGGAATAAGAAGCATAATTGGTAGCCATAAAACAGTCAGGAGGAGGTTAAGAATATTACAGGAAACACAGAAGCCAAAGAAGTTATATGTACACCCCATGGACATGAACTAAGTGAGGGGAATGCTGAAGGGCAGGGTGGGTGCAGGGCAGAGGGGGGGATAAAGGGGAGAAAAAATTGGGAAAACTGTAATAGCATAATCAATAAAATATATTTAAAAAATATAAAAGTTAAACATAGAGTTACTATTTAAACCAGAACTTCCACTCCTAGCTACTGTTAAAGAAAAAAAAAAATAAACCCCCACAGGCCCCAAATGGTGTCTCTTGTGCTAAAACCCATGATACCAAACCATGATTAACTACCAAACTTAATTGATATC
The DNA here is from genome assembly GCA_004027475.1 of Anoura caudifer. Classification (NCBI taxonomy): domain Eukaryota; kingdom Metazoa; phylum Chordata; class Mammalia; order Chiroptera; family Phyllostomidae; genus Anoura; species Anoura caudifer. The sequence goes on along the minus strand of PVKU01002488.1, from coordinate 72,583 downwards.
AACCTCTGCCAGAAAAATAATCTTACTTAACAGGTCTAGAATTTTCTGCTCAATTCGAAGAAGTCATCTGTCATATGGGATCTCCCCATTCCTTCCCTTACCCCCAAAAGAGAAGGAATCTACGTAATATTCTTCTCCAAGAACAAGATGTCATGGTTTTAAAATAATCCTTTTTTTCTTTTGTCAATAGTTCCCTTGTCCTACTCTTCTGCCTATAAAATCCTTCTTTTTTCCACAACTCCTCAGAGCTCCTTTCTAGTTGCTAGAAGGAATGCTGCCCAATTCATAAATCATTTATTAAAGTCAATTAGATATTCAAATTGTCTTTATTGAATTCTGTTCTTTTAATAGTACATGCTCAAGATAACTCAAAACAGGTACTGAAATACATACTTATAAATAACTATTTATAGCAGCATTATTCACAACATTTAAAAGGTATAAACTACCACATGTTCATAAATGAACCAAAATGTAATGTATCCATACAGTGGAATATTATTCAGCAATGAAAAGGATGAAGTATCAATACATTAACAGAACATGGATGAATATTGGAAACATTATGCTATGTGAAAGGTACCAATCACCAAAGATCATGTTATATGATCCCATTTGTATGAAATTTCCAAAATAAACAAGTGTGTGTGTGTGTGTGTGTGAAGGCAGAAAGTAAAATAGTGGGGGCCAAGGACCAGGGGGATGGTGGACTGGAAAGTTATAGCTAAAGGTACAGGATGTCCTCTTGGGTTGATAAAATGTTCTAAAATTGAATTGTGAATATATTAAAAACTATTGAATTGCACACTTTAAATAGTTGTATGGTATATGAATTCTATCTCAGTAAAGTAAAACAAAGTGTTCTCTTTTGTTTTATAAATGATTCCAGTTTGTATGATAAATCATATGTTCACACTACTTAAGCTTTAGGTATAATTTAAAAACAAGCCTGATTTGATCAAGAATTTTGCCTTGGCAGGGTTTGAATCCTACCTCTGGCACTTTTTAGTTCTGTGATCTTGGGAAAATTATTTAACCTTTTTGTACCTCAGCGTTCTCATCTGTAAACTGATAATAACAGTACCTAACATAAAGGATTGTTCTAGAGATTAGAATGAATCAATATACAAGGTCTTCCTGGAAAAAGTCCAGCCATTGTTAATATAACGAGAACAATTTGTGGGACATCGATGTTACCTGGCAGCCAAGGAGAATAGACTGGAGTACTGAAATGATAACTTCATTGTACTATTCAGCTGGGGCAGTAGATGCATTGAGTGAACATGTGTACCTTGTGGCCATTGCATTCAAAATGACTGAGTGAGTAGAGCAACAAATCTGCATCAAGTTTTCTGTTAAGCTTGAACATTGCTCCATGGAAACTATTTGGATTATTCAGAAGGCTTCTTGGGATAATGCAATGAGTGTGGCACAAATAAAAAAGTGTGGCACAGATGCTTCAAATATGGTTGAGAATCTGTTGAAAGTGACCCATGTTCTGGAAGGCCCAGGACAAGCGAAACACCTGAGAATGTTGGTGTATATGGACTGCAATTAACAAAGATCGGTAACAGTGTTAGAAATAGAATCTGATCTGGGGATTCCAGAAACTACTATGTTGGAGATTTTGATGCAGAATACTGGCATGAGATGCGTCATGGAAAAGTTTGTTTCACAGTTTCTGCTACCAGAGCAGAAGGAACATTGTGCTGCAGTTGCTAATGACTTGATTCAAACTGCTACCAATGAACCAGAGTTCCTCAAGAAGGTCATGACTTTGACGGGGATGGAGGCATCATTGTCCTATGCACAATGTTTCTTGTATCTTGTATCTTCTTCACTGAATGTCTCTATTCTTTTCTATTACATGGAAGGGTACTTTCTGAACAGACCTCATATAAAAGTGTTTCAAGTAGTAAAAAGAAAAAAACAACTTTAGGGTATATAACCGAAGTTTCTGCAGAGAAGAAATAGAAAGCCTATCCCTTCTAACATGGAGGAATTAAGAAAGGAAAAAAACAGGGTTAATGATAATAATTTCAACTAATGATGGCTAATGTTTATTGAGTGCTAAGTACTTTATAAATAATTGTCTTTAATTCTTACATGTATGTATAAGGAAATAAAATCTAGCATTCTGTCCCCATTGTCCATTCTCTTAGGAAAAGCAATGGTAAAACATATGGTTCCCAATCCCCTTTTTACTCCAAAGTCCAGAGGGGGAAAGTGAATATAAGACACTTTGGAATATTACCCACCATGCACTCCCAACTTCCTTCTCCCTGATAAGCTCATTTTGGAGAGGCTAGAAAGCCTCTGTTTTCCAATCTCCCCTGAAGCTACAGGTAAACATGTGATTTTACTTTGGCCAATTAGACACAGTATACGTTTCCTCTAGATCTCCTGAGAAAGACGTTTTGTCTTCAAATAAAAGGGACCAGTACAAGAAGAGAGATGCTAGTGTTTTTTTGGTCCCACCTGTTCCTTCCCTGAATATATGTGTGATGCTTGTGGCTAGACAGTCATCTTATGGTGATTACATGGCAAGAATTGAAAAAAATATGCTAAGGATAACAGGAAAAAAATGGAAATGACATCACTGAGTTACCAAACCATTCTTTATTCCATCTGCTCTTGGACCTTGTGGATAACTTTGCAATTTATATCACTGCTGGTTTGGACCAAAAACATTTCCAATGGATACAGCATGTTAGATTAAGAAGAAAACCAAAAGAAAAAGGGCTCTGTCCACTTGAAGTCTTGTCAGAATGCTGCTGCCTTGGGGCTGTCTTATAGCAGCTAGGAGGGTGAGAGCACCGCAATGGCAGAGAGAACTGGCTGGGTACCATGCCTGTACATGTCAAGCTAACGATATCGAGGTTAGATAATGATATTGATAACGATATTGATCTCTGTGCCCCCAGGAGAGGTGAGAACACAGAACACAGTTGCTTTGTTGGGAGTGAAATTAACCTTGCTGAATGGGAACAACAACCAGAACTTTAGGTAAGCTACAGCACCAACAAGAGCACAGTGGAGCCAATTCAGTCATGGAAGACTACCACCCTGGATGCGTCAAGAGAACAGCTCACTAATTCACCAGCTACACCTAAATGTCAATAGGCTCAGAAACTCCAACAGACAGACATGATTCCATAACCATAGACCTGAAAGACACTGAAGACAGTTCTAAGGACCCTACTCCTATTGATAGCAGATCCTGTGAGATTCTCACCCCTCTTTTTGTTCCATACTCTTGGAATTAGACAGAGGAAGGGAGGAACAAAGAAATATGAACAACTGTGTATTTCCCTGGAAAAACCTGAGTCATCTTGAAGAGGCTATTTGAATTAGAATAGAATGACATTGGCAGGTTTAAAGTTCACCTTCACTCCTGCAGCTGCTGTTTCCCATCTGGATGGAGGTTTTAAAGAAAGATTAAACCCACTTAACAAGCATAAAGAAGTGTTCTGGTGGGTTTGGGGAGCACATGTGCAAATTTGGGGTCTGCTATAGTTTTAGTACACTTCTGTGAGTATAGCCAGGTCTTTCCGTTTGGGCTTTCTATTACAAGTGAGCTAGAGGCCCAGGTTAGAATAACAATAGCTTAAAATTTTCAAACCCTCACACCCAGTTGCTTTACATGCACAGTCTCATTCTAATCACCAAAATAATTCAGGAAAGAGGGTATAATTTTTCATTTCATAAATAAGGAAGCCAAGGCTCAGAGAGGTGAGTTGCTAAGAGTACATTACTAGTATGTGGTAGGAGTTGAACACTAATCTTCCAGATTCCACAGTGTGACAGAAAGCATGTTAGATAAGACACGATGAAGCACATAGGAGTATGAACCTGGAGGGAAGATCTACCCATTGGGTTCACGCACTCAGGTCATTATACATAATTTATCGTTCCATAGGAAGCATTTGAGGAGAGTGTATGTTGCTAGGAAACTGAGTCTCTTTCCAGAGGTCTCCTGGGGGGATAAAAGGACCCCAGAGTAGAATTGTTAACGGATGCATCCAGCAAATGAGACCAGAAGTCCCAAGTCTCTCCTATCAAAGGGTTCTCTTTGAGTCACTAGATTAAAAAAGACCACATGGCCAGAGACAATGGAGAACTTGTGTTTCTTCCCAGAAACACAAGAACTTCTCCAAAATCTTGGCTCTGTAATCCCCATAACACTGACATGCCCTGGTGAAGATGAGAAAACTCTGCAAAAGAGCTGAGAATGAATTCACTATCATCCATCCTGTTACTATAAGTAGTTAGCTAATTATTAATAAGAAAGAGAGCTTGAAATAGCTTCTGGGTATAACCCCAGGATAACAAAGAAGTTCTGTCCCTCACCTAGCAACCTGAGCTTGCTCCATGTACTTCCATGTTCTTTCTCCATAACCATGTGGCCCCAGGCTCCAGGTGGGAGCCTGGATACCACAGCACAGCAACAGATTGCATCCAGGAACATAAGATAAACTGGCTTGACTGGACTAAGTAAGCTTCATGACACAGAAACTCTTACAATGGTCTTTGTTTTGGCCTTGCTAGAGACATAACTAAACTCTTTTCATGGTGGGAAGGACAAAGATGGGACATAGGGGCAGCCTTCCACTTGAATAAACTTTACCACACCACAATCTCCTGTGTGTGGGTTGGCAAAATGATTTTCTCTTGATTTGTGAAAGAACTCTACTTCCACTAGCAATAATCCCAGTCAGAGAAGGACTTGAAATCAAAATTAAGTTGTATGGAAAGTAACAAGCTATAATTCTTTTGTTCTTCATTCTTGGTACTGTAATATTGTGATTTGTAATAACAAATAAACATATACAGTCTTTATCCCTATTTTTGGTACAGAATTCCTAAAGCACTTGAAATTTCCTAAGTGATAAGAACAGTAAAGTTGTCTTTTGTTATTCATAACAAGCCCCTTTCCACCAAGCCAGAGTTTACATTAATGAGATAGATTTTGAGAAGCCCCTAGAAATAAGGATTGATTGCTTGAAAAACCAACCCTGTTATTAGAGGGTTGGAAATGTCAATCCTACCACTTAACCTCAGGGGAGGAGACAAGGACTGAAGATTGAATCAATCATCAATGGCCAATGATTTAATCAATCATGCCTATATAATGTCATCATAAGAAACATCTAAAACCTGTAACAATTTTTATGAGTTTATCTGAGCCTAACTGATAACAATTGCTGGAAAGCAAAATCTCAGTAGATTTAGAAAATCTCAAGAGAAATTACAATTAAAGGAAGCATAAAGGATTTACATGAAATTCATTGGTGATAGATTGAGGAGGCTGGAGAAAACAAAGCATGCAAATCTCTGGAACTGGATAAAAAGTAAAACAAATAGACACACACTTCTTTTACATTTGTGGGTAGAGGAGGGTTTACGGTTAACAATTAACGTGATAATAATAACAATGAGGGGATTGTGGTCTCTGCTCTGCTGCTGGTGGTTGTGCTTTCAGAGGTCCAGGGATAAAAAGAAAATGACTTTGATATTCCAAAGGTATCTTATCATAAATGCAAAAAGCAAACAAACAAACAAACAAACAAAAAGACAACAGACTGACTCAGTTAAGGTGAAGATTTACCTGTGTCAGGAAAAAACACCACCCTAGGACAAGACTACCTGCCACGAATTGTCTTTAGTTAGGAAATTTTAACTCAAGACCATTTGATGAGGTTACTGTAGGTCTCTGAGATTGTAAGGTCACCATGTTGGCCTCCCCTAGGCTTGTCAAGTTTAGTACATGGCTCTTTTCATCCATGTAATGAAGCCTCCACAAAACTTTGAAAAGATGTAGTCCTGAGAGCTTATGAATTGGTGAATAGTTGCGGAGGTGCTGAGAGAGTGGCACCCAGAGAAGGCCTGAAAACTTCTTGCCCCTTTCCACGTACCTGATCTTATGCATCTCTTCCATCTGGCTATTTCTGAATTACACCTTTTTATAATAAACCAGTAATTTAATAAGTAAAATGTTTTCCCGAGTTCTGTGAGCCTCTCAAGCAAATTAATCAAACCAGACAAGAAGGTTGTAGAAAACTTCAATTTATACATATGTTTTGCTTTTGTGGTTTTTTAATTTTTTGTATATTTTCTTGATTACACTTTTATATTTGACTCATTGTTTTTCTCCCCTTTCTCCCCTCTGCCCTGCATCCCATCTCTTGTGATTCCCCCCTTTAGTTCATGTCCATGGGTCACACATATAAGTTCTTTGGATTCTCCATTTCCTGTACTATTTTTAAACTCCCCCTGTATATTTTGTACCTACCAATTAGGCTTATTCCTTGTACCTTTTCCTCCCCTTCTTTCCCCTCCCTCTCCATGCTGATAACTGTCTAAGTGATCTCCATTTCTGTGATTCTATTTCTGTTCCAGTTGTTTGCTTAGTTTGTTCTCCTGTTTGTTTTTTTAGGTTCAGTTGTTGATTGTTGTGAGTTTGTTGTCATTTTACTGTTCATAGTTTTGACCTTCTTCTATTTCTTAGATAAATCCCTTTAACATTTCATATAATAAGGGCTTGGCGATGATGAACTCCTTTAACTTGACCTTATCTGGGAATCACTTTATCTGCCCTTCCATTCTAAATGACAGCTTTGCTGGATAGAGCAATCTTGGATGTAGGTCCTTGACTTTCATGACTTGGAATACCTCTTTCCAGCCCCTTCTTGCCTGTAAAGTCTGTTTTGAGAAATCAGCTGACAGTCTGATGGGAACTCCTTTGTAGGTGACTGTGGCCTTATCCCTTGCTGCTTCTAGAATTCTCTCCTTCATTGTAATCTTGGCTAATGTAATTATGATGTGCCTTGGTTGTTCCTCCTTGGGTCTAACTTCTTTGGGACTCTCTGAGCTTCCTGGACTTCCTGGAAGTCTATTTCCTTTGCCAGATTGGGGACGTTCTCCTTTCTTATTTGTTCAAATAAGTTTTCAACTTCTTGGTCTCCCTCTTCTCCTTCTGGCACCCCTATGATTCAGATGTTGGAGAGCTTAAAGTCATCCCAGAAGTTCCTAAGCTTCTCCTCATCTTTTTTGAATTCTTGTTTCTTCCTTCTGTTCTGGTTGAACGTTTATTTCTTCCTTTTGCTCCAAATCATTGATTTGAGTCCCAGTTTATTTCCCTTTTTTGTTGCTTCCCTGTATTTTTTCTTTTTCCTTTTTAAAAAGATTTTATTCATTTATTTTTAGAAAGAGGGAAAGGAGGTAGAAAGAGAAAAACATCTGATGTGTAGGAGATACATTGATCGGTTGCCTCTCTCACACCTGGCCTCCAATCCAGGCATGTGCCCTGAGTGGGAATCAAATCAGTGACCTTTTGGTTTGTAGGCCAGCACTCAATGCATTGAGGCACATCAGTCAGGGCCTTGTATATTTTTCTTTATTTTACTTTGCATAGATATCACTTCTTCCTTTATTTTTCAACCATACTCAATCATTTCTGTGAGCATCCTGCTTAACAGTGTTTTGAACTCTGGATCTGATAGGTTGGCTATCTCCTCATTGCTTAGTTCTATTTCTGGAGTTTTGATCCGTTCTTTCATTCGGGCTATTCTTTTGTTTTGACATGCCTGTTATGTAGTAAGGGGAGTAGCCTTAGGTATACACCAGGGTTAAGCAACACATGTTGCTGTGTTATGGTGCTATATGTAGGGAGGGTTCAGAGAGGGAACAATGTCACTAGCTTGGTTCTCACTGTTTTCAGTCACTTCCCATAAGCAAATTGTGTCCTTTCAGGTTATGCCTTGGTGTTGATTCTCAGGTTGGTGACTTGTTTACTTTCTAGGACCCCGTGGGCCCCTCCAATGAACTCTTATGTGAGACTAGGAGTTTATCCTGGTGCTGCCAAACCCTCACAGATTTGTACAGCCACAAGTTTTGAGGATTTAATTTACTGCACTGGAACCCTATGTTGCACAGTCTGTCTTGCTTCCCAGTTGTTCCTCCCAGCTTATCCAAACATGAATGTGGAACTGTCCAGTCCACCTTGCCTGTCCAGTCCACCTTGCCCACCCAGTCCACCAGCCATCATGTTGCCATGCTTCTTCTCTGCCCCAGCTTCCAGTCTCTGCTCCATCTACCAGTCTGGATGAATGTTTCTTCTTTAACTCCTCAATTGTTGGACTTCCATACAGTGATTTTCTGGCAGTTATGTTTAATTTTTCCTTTTAAATTGGTTGTTATCCTGCTATGGGTTGTGTGAGGAAGCAAAGTGTATCTACTTACAGCTCCATCTTGGCCAGAAGCCCAATTTATGCCTTTTAGAAGCATAGGTAACAACTTGGATTTACCATTGGCATCTGAATTATGAGGGTGGGGGTGACGTGTTGAGCGAATGACCCTTTAACCTTATGGGGGTGGTGTCTAATGTTATCTCTAGGTAGAGAGTGTCAGAATTGAGTTAAACTACAGTTCACCTAGCTGGTGTCAGGAAAATCAGGGATTGCTTAGTGAGTGAAACATCTTCACCTCAAACATGTACACATTTGGTGACCAAAAGGGAAGTGTAGAGTGCAAGGGCTTCATCTGAGTGAGCTACAACCCCTTGTGATTTTAATGCCCCCAGTATTTTTGGTTAAAATTATATCATATAATTATATAATTAAATTAAATTAATTAAATAATTTAAAATTAAATAATTTCTTTAGTCCTTTGTTCACATTTCAACCCCTTTTTCTTTTAAAAAAAATTTTAAGTATGTTTATTGATTATGCTATTACAGAGGCAAAGTGTATCTACCTACACCTTCATCTCGGCCAGAAGTCCTCCCATGGGGGCCCTTTGAATAGACTCCTCTGAGAGACCAGCAGTTTCTTCCATTACCCAACCCACACTGGTTTTTACAGGCAGAAGTTATGAGACTTTGTTTTACCAGGTCTGGAACCCTGGGCTGTGCAACCTGGCCTGGTCAGGGATCTCTCTCTTCCCAGGTTTTCCTCTCAGTTTTCATCCACCACATGAATATGGGGCCACCAATGCTGCCAGCCACTGCCACTGCTGTCTCACTGTCACTGCTGCCACACCGTGTCATCTCCACCCCTCCTACCCATATGGAAGAGTATTTCTTCTTTAAACCCTTAGTTGTTGGACTTCCATACAGTTTGATTTTCTGACAGTTCTCATTTTTTTGTTTTGAGGTTAGTTGTGCTCCTTCTTATGATTGTGCAATGAGGTGAAGCATGTCTACCTACACCTCCATCTTGGCTGGAAGTCCTCTATACCACCCTTTCCGCTACACTCCTTTTATTCTTAGGAATATATTCGTAAGTTGCTGATGTGGTCTCTCTTTGTCAAATAGGAGGAAATAACTTTAGAGTTGGAGGAGAATTTTTGAGTTTGTTTTGCAGAAGAAAAGAATGTCTTTGAGGTAGCTGCAACCAACTGCTAGTGCTCAGGAGTCTAATGCAAAACAAAAAAAGCATTATTTGTGACTGAAGAATCACAGACTTTTCTCTCAGTTCCTCAGAACTCTCCCTTCCCTTTCCTCTCCTTTAAAATTCTTCTGCTTGCTCTAGAACTTTGGAGATGGTCTTTGGACATTAGTCTGCACCTTTCTCAGGCTGCTGACATCCTGAATAATGGAACCTTTCCTTTCCATCCAACGCTTTTCTCTCGAATATTGGTTTTTGAGCAGTGAGCACCCAAATATGTTTTGTTTTTTGTTTTTGGTAATAGTTGAATCATAAAAAAAAAGATATCTTCCTAATTTTACTAAGAGTTGTTTTTAATTAAGAGTAGAATTTCTATTTTTTTCCACATCTCTTTCTGGCAGCTGTGAGATGACCATATGGTTTTCCTCTTTAACTTTTTTTTGATCCCCTTCACCCATTTTACATACCTCTATTGCCCCCTCCCTCTGAAACCTTTGGCTACCATTAATCTGTTTTAAGTTCTGTTTTTGGTTTTTATTTTAGATTCCACATATAAGTGAGACAATATAGTAATTGTCTTTCTTTGACATATTTCACTTAGCATAATATCTTAAGTTCCATCCACATTGTCACAAATGGGAATATTTCATTTCTTTTTACGGCTTAATGTTATATATACAAGGTCTGTCCAGAAGGTATCCAACCATGTAATATGAAAAATAGAGACATTTATTGAAGAAGATACAAGATATAAGAAACATTGTACATAGGACAATGATGCTTCAGTCCCCTTCAAAGTAGGCACCTTGGGACTTCACACAATTCTCTCAGTTGCCATCAGCTATGTTGTATTTTCCTGAATCTCATCAATTATCTGAAATCTCTTCCCTTTCAAAGGTGATTTTAATTTGGGGAAAAGCCAGAAGTTATAGGACACCAATCTGGGCTGCAGGGGGGCAAAGTCACTTGGGTGATTTGTTTCACCAAAAAACTTTGCACAAGAGGTGATGTACGAGCGGGCATGTTGTCCTGATGAAGCTGCCAGTCACCAGTTGCCCATAGCTGCAACCTTCTGACTCATGAGTGGATTCCATGGAGGAATGTTCAAGTTTAACACAAAATTTAATGTAGATTCATAGCTCTATTTGTTCAGTCATTTTGAAAGTGATGACCACAGAGTACACATGCTCATTCAACAGTGTGCACCACAACCATTGACTAGTACAGTGAAGTTGTCATTGTTCACACCTGCACATTTTGGTCTATTCTCTTTGACTGCCAGGCTATATCGATGTCACACAAACCATTCTTGCCATATTAACAATGGCTGAACTTTTTCTGGATAAATGTAATATATATTAATATATAATATATATTTTCAAATTACATATATTATATATTACATATATTGTATAAATATATAAACAATCATATCATATATGGCTTTTGATTTTTGATTTTATGACTACATAAGTGTTTCCATTTCTGCAAATCCTCATCAGCACTTGTTATTTCTTGTCTTTGATAATAGCCACTCTAACAGGTATGAGGTGATATCTCAATGTGGTTTTGTTTTGCATTTTTGTGATGATTAGTAACACTGAGCAACTTTTCAGTTACCTTTTGGCTATCTGTATATCTTTGGGATTCAGATGTTCTGGCCATTTTAAAATCAGGTTATTTGTTTTTTCTTTCCTCTTTTCCCTATTGAGTTGTATGAATCCTTTATATATTTTGGATATAAACCACTTATCAGATATAATTTGAAAATATTTTCACCCATTCCATAGGTTCTCTTTGTCGATGTAAGAAACATTCAAACCTGTAGAGAATTTTTTTTTGTGAGTTTATTTGAGCCAAACTGACCACAATTACTGGGAATCAAAACCTCAATGAGTTGAGAAAATGCTCTGGAGAATGGTAGTTTAACACCTTATTTTATACATTACAATCAAAAGAGGAGGTGTAGGGGCTTTCATGAAATCCACTGGTGATAGATTAGGGAGGCAGGAGAAAGCAAAGTGGGGAAACATCTAGAATTGGATAAAAAGTAAAATGATGGACACTTCCTTTTTCACAGGTGGGTACAGGATAGTGAATACTCAACAATTAACATGATAACGATAACAATGAGGGGATTTGTGGTCTCCCCCTGGTGTGGTGTCTATGTTTTGAGGGGACTGGAAAAAGAAAATTTGATATTCCAAAGGTATGTTATCATAGATGCAAAGAGACAACAGTCAGGATCAGTTAAGGTAAAGACTGGTGACCTTTGTTAGGGAAAAATACCAGCCTAGGACATGACTACCTACCATGACCTGTTTGGGTTAGAAATTTTTTAAATTTCAAACTATCCTGTGTTACTTTAGGTGTCTGAGTTTACAAGTCTGCCATGTAGGCCTCCTCTGAGCTTGTCAGGTTAGGACATGGCCCATATCTTCCACACTTTTTCATTTTGTTGACGTTTTCTGTAAGGTATTTGCCGAGGAAGAACGAGAATGAGCCAGAAGTAGGGCAAGCAGAGGTTTATTGGGGAGCGCTGCCGGGCGAGGTTCACTGGTCCGGGGAAGCGTGGGCCAGAGAAGTCACACTCCTTTGTTCTTGGGAAGGAGTTTTGTACAAAGAAACGAGGGTGAGGGGTAGTGTGGCGATCGGGGATTGGTGAGTAAGGGGTGATGCAGGTGGGGTGAGGCGTCACATGAAATTGGGGATGCTTAGCTACAGCTTTCGGCTTCTTCACACAGGAACTGGCACAGCCTCCTTTGTTTTCCCCGCCAACCTTACAATTTCCTTTGCTGTGCTTTTAGTGTGATATAGTCCCATTTGTTTATTTTTGCTTTCGTTGTCAAATCCAAAAATATCATTGCCAAGATCAATATCAAAAAGCTTACCACTTATGTTTCTGCTAGTTTTATGATTTCAGGTTTTACATTCAACTGTTTAACCCATTTTGAATTAATTTTTGTGTAAGATAATGGCCTTTGTTTGTTTGTTTGTTTGTTTGTTTGTTTAGGATCTACATTCATCAGCAATGTTGGCCTGTAGTTTTCTTTCTTTGTTGTCTTTATCTGGTTTTGAGATTAGGGTGATGCTGGCTTCATAAAAAGAGTTTGAAAGAATTCTCTTTTCTTGGATTTTTTGGAATAGCCTGAGAAAGATAGGGGTTAGTTCTTCCTTAAATGTTTTGTAAAAGTCTCCTGTGAATCCAGTACAGGGCTTTTGTGTGCCAGTGAAACTGAAAGACACTGGAGTTTGGGCTGCCTGTCACTACCAAACCCAATAAGCAGAGACAGGGATTAAATCCTTATGGGCACTTTATTCACATGGCAGGTTCACACCCTAACAGACCATCTTGTCTTTTCTTTCTAGGACAAAGTTTTTATAACAGGGAATAAACAAGGTGTACTGAGGGGTTTTGGAATTCAAGGAAAAGTTGATTATATTGAAAAAACAACCTCAGCATTCTAGCCCTGGGCTGTGGTCTTAAGCTGTGCCCCAGGCGGTGGTCTTTAGCTTTGTCCTGGGTGGTGGTCATCTCACCCTGGAGTAAAATGGCTCAGCCATCATCTTGAATTGCTTGCAGAACTCCTGAGGAATGAAGGTGGAACCACTTATGGTCTCCTGGAGTCAGGGTGAGTCATACCTTCAGTTCCTGGAACAAAAGCTTTTACATGCATTGATTACTCAGCTTATTAGCTATTACTTAAACTAAAATTTTCCAACTTTTTTTCCAAAGATTTTATTTATTTGTTTTTAGACAGAGCGGAAGGTAGAAAGAAAGAGACAGAAACATCAGTGAGTGGTTGCCTCTCATGTGAGCCTCACTGGGAACCTGGCCTTGCAACCCACATGTGCCCTGACTGGGAATTGAACTGGTGACCCTTTGGTTCACTGCCCATGCTCAATCTGCTGAGCTACACCAGCCAGGGCAAAATTCCCCAGCTTTTAAGTCCCCTATCACCAGGACTTTTTTTATAACTACTTTGATTTCACCAGCTTGTTGTTGTTCTGTTCAGGCTTTCTGCTTCTTCTTGATTCAGTTTTGGAAGATTATATTTTCACATTTCTTGACATGTAGTAGTTTGAAGTTGTATTTCTGTGGTATCAATTGTAATTTCTGCTCTTTCATTTCTGATTTTACTTATTTGGGTCCTCTCCCTTTTTTTCTTGATGAGTCTAGTCAAAGGCATGTCAATTTTGTTATCTTTTCAAAGAAAAAACTCCTAGATTTATTGATCCTTTCAATTGTTCTTTTAGTCTATGTTGTTCAATTCTGCTCTGATCTTGGTTATTTCTTTCCTTCTATTCACTCTAGGCTTTGTTTGTTGTTGTTCCTCCAGTTCTTGTAGATGTAGGATTAGGTTGTTTATTCAAAATGTTTCTATCTTTTCTAAGTAGTCCTGTATCACTACGAACTTCCCTCTCAGGACTGCCTTGGCTTTGTCCCCTAAGTTTTGGACTATTGTTGAGTTCATTTTCATTTGTTTCTAGAAACTTTTTGATTTCTCCCTTGATCTCATTATTAATCCATTCATTAGCCTGTCTTTTTGACATGTAAGATGTCAACTTATATTATTAGTTTCCCTTATGTTACTGTATATAGTTAGCTAATTACTAATAAGGAATGAAACACATGAAATTGAACATTCAGCTTAATAAACTAGGGAGCATAAACCTGCTTGATTAGCCAGGAAGCTAAAGCATTTACAGACTCATTCACATGCCCTAGAGGACTGCTGCTGAGGAAACTTAATCCAAAGAGCACAGGAAGTGTCCCCCAGTACTGAATTGTGGGGAACAGGAGAAGGTGCTTGACCATAGAAGCCTGTCAGTCTAACTAGGGGATGGACCTATTAATAGCCCAGGAAAGCTTGGGAAGTTTATTGGTTATTTTGAAAAAACTCCTTGTTAGGAACCCAGGGGAACAAAGTAGCTCTCTCTAACTCTGTAACCCACATCTGCCCTATTTATTGGTGCATTCTCTCTCACCCAATAATGATGACAGGGGACTCAGAGTTGGAAAATTTTAGTTTAAGGTAAATAGTTATAAGCCTAGTAAGTAATGTGTATGTTAAAGTTTTTGTTTCAGAAACTACAGATAAGGCCTGTCCTGGCTCCTGGGAAAACAGCCAGCCTCCTGGGGCACACTGCTAAAGATTACCACCTGGGGACAACTGGAGGCATCAGGGCCTTTGTGTTCCAGGGACAGACAGCCAACCACCCTCCCCTGGGAAGAGCTAACTGCCCAGGACAAGAATACTGCAGTTTCTTTTACCTAATCCTCCCTGGATTTCAAAACTCCTCACTGCATCTTATTTATTGCTTCTTATAAAAAGTCTGGCCTGGAAAGAAAAGGGGAGATGGTTCTTTTGGGTGCGAACCCACCATCTTCTCAGATTGCCAGCCATCTGAATAAAGCGCCCATAAAGATTCAATTGCTGTCATTGCTTATTGGGTTTGGTAGTGACAGGCAGCCCAATCACAGGTGTCTTTTCCAGTTTCACTATTAACATGCCCTGGAGTTATTAACCACTGCATTTACATGAGAAAAAGATTATAACTTTGGAGGAAAAATAGATGGTAAACATTATATGTAGAAAATGCCTGTATTTGCCTAGAAATTCATAAGAAACAATAGCAAAGAAACTATTATAAGCAATACAATAATTCAATAAGAATGGGATGGCATACTATCTCTAAAATTATTTTCCTCAAAAACAGCAATTATAATGATACAGGGTGCAGCCAAGGGGGTGTGTGTGCAAAAATAAGGATTTGGAATGGGGCCCAGAACTCAGGGTGTCCAGGAAGTATTAGAAAGACATATAAGATGTCCTCACCCCCTCCCCCACATGTGAGTTGGGGGAAGGGACACATGGAGCAGGGACATGCAGAGCTGTTTTGTGCAGCCACAGCTTTGCAGCTAATCCATGGCATGGTCATTTAACATATCTATAACCTTTCACTGGTTGTATATATATGTTAAATAGCTGTGGCCATGCTCTGAGCAGAGGGATGGAAAGGGACTCCCCCCACCAAGATGTAACTGGGGGGCAGGTCCCCCGAGTTACAGAGCCTGCATGGGAACTTGGAGAAGATTGGCTCCATGACATGGGGACACACCTGCCTAGACTCACGATGGCAGCCCTGTAAACTTGGAATAATACAGGAATGCTGGCAGGTGTAACTGATTGTAGGAGGAGTTGGAAATGGGGGTACAGAAGAAGATTGGCATAAGGATTTAAACCCAGACACAGCAGCCATTAGGAGTTCCACATGGTTTCATGAGAGTGCAGACCCCCTCCCCGAAGCTTTGGTGGAGAGGGGGACCCATGTGGCTTTGGCCAGAGTAGAGAACCCTGCAGCCCTGTGAGGGAGAATCACCATGCAGCTTTAGCAAAGAACCGCCACTCAGCTTTGGCAGAGTGGCGACCCCCCCTCCCCATGGCTTTGATGAGGGGAGAGTACCACACGGCTTTGGCCAGAGTGGGGACCCCTGCAGCGCAGGTAGAAGAGGACCACACAGCTTTGGGGTGCTCCCTTTGGCTGAGTGGCCTGGGAAGCAGGAGAGACTTTGCCTGGAAGAAGGGTGAAAGAACTCTTGCCAGTAGGCCAGGAGAAGGTGCCACATGGATTTGGATTAATTAGAGATCCTGCCTGGACGGTGACACAGCTGACGGTGACCATGGGGGTAGGGGAATTCCCCGAAGAATCTTGGAAGCTGCAAGAGACAACTGACGAAGTGATTCATCTTACTGCAGAATAGTATTAAGATTAAAAGTTGACCTGGCTGGTGTAGCTCAGTAGATTGAGCACGGGCCTGAGAACCAAAACATTGCCGTTTGATTCCCAGTCAGGGCACATGCCTGGGTTGCAGGCCAGTTCCCGGCAAGGGACGCACGAGAGGCAACCATACATCGATGTTTCTCTCCCTCTCTCCTTCCCTTCTCCTCTAAAGATAAATAAATAAAATCTTTAAAAAAAGATTAAGAGTTGAGACTTCTCGTTCAATATGTTTCAATATATAAAGAGCTTAAAAGGCATCTCTCTCTCGTCTTCACAAAAAGGAAAAAGCTAAATGAACTAAAAATCAGCTGTTCTCATATTCGTCTTGAATTGAGGTCACAGGAAAAACTACTGCCTTGAAAACTGGTGAGACAGAAAGTATTGAATAAATACATAGAATCACTCCTCACTGGGAGCATCGGCCTCATGGCAGGAGCCCTCAGGGGGAGCTGATCTGGGTAGGAACACTTTATAATTGATAAATTGCTTATGGCTCAGTGTAAACCAGCCTGAGAGTTAAAAACTAAGGTTTAGGGAAGTCCCCATACTTGTTTGTTTGTTTTTTTTTTTTTTTAATTTTTACTTTTTGATAAGAGAGAGAGAATTTGTTGTTCCATTCGTTGATTCTTGTAGGTGTCCTAACCCAGGACTGAACCTACGAACTTGGTGTATGGGGATAATGCCTTAATTAACAGTGCTATCCACCCAAGGCAAGCCTATATACTTTTATAAGAGTTTTACCTCCAGGAGCCTCACTGGGTTCTCACCGTGAAGAGTCCAGAAAATTCCCCTGTCCTAATGGCAGAGGGATAGGAAATATAACTGTTTTGAGATAAGGCCAGAACTCTTTGTTCTCCTTTAACAAGGTATGCCCTTAAGGGAAACTATTTTACCAAAGCCTGACAGAGGGAAAAGGTTCAGTTCAGGCTCACTGAAAGACTGAAATCTGATTCTAGGATTATAGAATGCTTCCCTGTGCTGAACACCTTACCACCACATCAGCAAGGCTCCTATATAATAACAGCAGGTGACAGCTGAAAGAACTTCCCACCTCAGTCCCCTATTTAAAAAGTCTCTGGGAAAACCCAAAGACCACAAGAAAAGACAAATACAAGGATACTGGAGAAAATGTTAGCCTCTGACACCTATAGCTACAGCAAGTAGTAAGCATAGCTTACTTACCTCCTAGCCAGAGAAACATAAAATCTCACTCTAAAGGCTTACTCACCCTGGTTCCTTTTACTGATTCTTTTTTAAAAATATATTTTATTGATTATGCTACTACAGTTGTCCCATTTCTCCATCATTCCCCTCCACCCTGCATACCCCCTCCCACCCACATTCCCCCCCTTTAGTTCATGTCCATGTGTCATAAGTTCTTTAGCTTCTACATTTCCCACACTATTCTTGCCCTACCCCTGTCTATTTTCTACCTACCGTCTATGCTACTATTCTCTGTACCTTTTTCCCCTCTCTCCTCCTCTCACTCCCCTTTGCTAACCCTCCATGTGATCTCCATTTCTGTGTTTCTGTTCCTGTTCTACTTGTTTGCTTAGTTTGCTTTTGTTTTAGTGTGGTTTTTAATAGCTGTGAGTTTGCTGTCTTTTTACTGTTCGTATTTTTGATCTTCTTTTTCTTAGATAAGTCCCTTTAACATTTCATATATTAATGGCTTGGTGATGATGAACTCCTTGAACTTGACCTTATCTGACAAGCACTTTATCTTCCCTCCCATTCTAAATAAAAGCTTTGCTGGATAGAGGAATCTTGGATGTAGGTCCTTGACTTTCATGACTTGGAATACTTCTTTCCAGTCCCTTCTTGCCTGTAAGGTCTGTTTTGAGAAATCAGCTGACAGTCTGATGGGAACTCCTTTGTAGGTGACTGTGCCCTTATCCCTTGCTGCTTCTAGAATTCTCTCCTTCATTTTAATCTTAGCTAATGTAATTATGATGTGCCTTGGTGTGTTCCTCCTTGGGTCCACCTTCTTTGGGACTCTCTGAGCTTCCTGGACTTCCTGGTAGTCTATTTCCTATGCCAGATTGCGGAAGTTCTCCTTTATTATTTGTTCAAATAACTTTCCCACTTGTTGCTCTTCTTCTTCCCCTTGTGGTATCCCTATAATTCGGATGTTGGGATGTTTAAAGATGTCCTGGAGGTTCCTAAGCCTCTCGTCATTTTTTTGAATTCTTGTTTCTTCCTTGTTTTCTGTTTGGTTGTTTCTTTCTTCCTTCTGGTCCACTCCATTGATTTGAGTCCCAGTTTTCCTCCCATCTCTATTGGTTCCCTGTGCATTTTCCTTCATTTCACTTATTGTAGCCTTCATTTTTTCATCTAACTTGTGAGCAAAATCAACCAATTCTGTGAGCATCCTGATCACCAGTGCCTTGAACTGTGCATCTGATAGGTTGGCTATCTCTTGGTGGCTTAGATGAATTGGCTGTGGGGCTTTGATTTGTTCTCCCGTTTGAGCCATTTTTGTTTTTGTTTGTTTGTTTGTTTGTTTTTGGTCTGGTTGCAGCTGTCATGTAGTAAGGGGCAGAGCCTTAGGGTTTCCCCAGGGTGGGGCAGCCTAGTAACTGGGTAGTGATGCTGTATGTGGAGGTGGGATCCAACAGGGAACAGTGGCACTTGCTCTGCTCTCTCTCAGATTCCAGTCCCTTCGCTGCTTCCCCTTCACCTAGGTTATCTGAGCATAAATGTGGGACCACCTGGTCAGCCAGCCACCTTGCATGGCCTCACTGGGTCTGCACTCTTGCCACCCTGTGCCTGGGGTCCTCTAGCCACCACCTACACACCTGGGATCTGCCAGCCACTGCTGCCTGTGTGCTCGGGCCTGCCAACCTCCACTTTTTCCTGCCAGGACTCCGCCCCTCTTACCGATCTGGATGAATGGTTGTTGGACTTCCGTACAGTTCAATTTTCTATTAGTTCTGTTGTTTTCTTGTTTCTAAATCTTTGTTGTCCTTAATTTTGGTTGTGCGAGGAGGCACAGTGTGTCCACCTACACCTCCATCTTGTCTGGAAGTCTCTGTTTCCTAAAGTTTTATGACCCTTTGGCATCATGCTATCTGTCTGACCCTGACTCAGAGTAAGGCATTATAGTTCTTTGAATGTTATCTATTCCTTGACCATTACTGCCTGACAATGATTGATGAGCTTTCTCTACATGCCCTGTATTCCTATGCAAACTAACCCCAATAAAAGCCCAGGACAAGAGGTGCTCAAGGCCCTTCTCCTCTGAGAGATTAGTCAGCCTTTCCTCCTCAAGCAGATCATGTCTTGGTAGATTTATTCTCATCCACATTGGCCAAGACAGCTCTGCTGGATGGAGCTCCCCCATTGGGGATAGTGGACCAGTGAGAGATATTTTTGTGAAAGCCATGGAGATGCTGAAGTGGCACATACATCGCCATCTGAAATCTGGACTCCTTTGGTTAATCTAAGATACTGTGTCTGTCTTCAATTCTTTCTCAGTATTACCTACACAGCTGACTGAATCATAGTTTCTGTACAACTGCAGTTCAGATGACTTGAGAGAAATAACAGTACACTAAGTGCAATGCAGTAATCTAAAGCTTACAAAGAAAACACCCTGCCATCCCTTTTGTGTGTCTATTAACATTCTCAGGTGTAGACAAAACCAAAATTTGATCTTCCAATCCATGCTCAGTCCTACACAGTTTCATTGAACAAAGCTTATATAAATGGCTGTACACAAACATAGCCTTTGTTTTATGGAACTTCCCTTTTGACACCATCAAATGTGTTTCAAAATATGTTTTGTCTTGTGTAAAGGCAACGTTGGACAAGACATGATGAGAAGAGTTTGTATTTACAAATTGTAGTCTCTACTGATAAGCACTCCCAAATCTCACCTGGTATGCATTAAACTTAAGTATGTTCCAACATGGCACTTTGGCTTTCCATACAGGACAAGCAGGCTGACAGTGATCAATATATCCTCCAAAATACATTTTTCTCATAAACTTAGGCAACTTCCAGATTTCAAGAAATGTAAGACACTACTTTGACGTTTCTTTGTTACAATGCCTTTCTCTCCTTGGAACTGTATATTGCTCTCTCCCTAGACAGATCTCTAGCCCTGGCCCTAGCCCAAAACCTAACCCTAAACCTAACCATACCCCTAGCCCTAAACCTAACCCTAAGCCTAATACTAAGCATAACACTAATACTAACCTAATGCTACCCCTAAACCCAATCCTACAGCTAAACCTAACCCTTACCCCAACCCAAAACCTAGACTTAACCTGAAACCTAACGCTAATGCTATCCCTAAACCTAACCCTAACTCAAAACCTTTGCCCTAGCCCTAATTTAAACCCTAACCCTAACCCTAACATTAACCCTAGCCCCAGCCCTAACCCCATCCTAAACCTAAACCTAAACCTAAGCCTAACCCTAGTCCTAGCACTATCCCTTGCCCTGGCCCTAGCCTTAAAACTACCCTTAGCCCTAACTATAACCCTAAACCTAACCCTAACCATAACCTTAAACCTAATCATATCTGACTTCTAAAGAGACCTTTTCTAAGCTTCTCATAGCTCTACAGATGACAGAGTTACCATACAATCTACAAAGACATAAGAGCACAACTTAACAGACATTACTGCCCAAATGGTTGTTTCTGTCCTCATATTATGCGCAGTATTACCTACACAGAGGGGAAAACCATTCACTTCTGTGTAAGTGCACTTCTGATGACGTGAAGAGAAATAACAGTACACTAAATGAAACAGTATTAATTTTAGACATATCCTACATCTTACGAAAAAAACTCACACTTCCATCCCCTGTCTGTCTATTAACATTCTCAGTTGTGGAACTAAACAGAATTTTATCTTCCATTCCAGTTTAGAACTAACGATTCCATGCTTAGTTCTAAACTGTTCCATTGAACAAGCTTATATAAATTGCTTTACACAAACATAATTGTTGTATTGTTGAAGTTTCCTTTTGTCACCATCAAATCTATTACAAGAAAACATGATTTAATTTGTCTAAAGGCAACGTTTTACATTGCAAAGAGGAGAGTATATATTTCAGAATTGTAGTCTCTGCTGATAAGCATTCTCAAATCATGCCTGGTATGCATGAAAGTTAAATGTGTTCAAACACTGCACTGTGGCTTTCTGTGCAGGAAAAGAAGGCTGAGAGTGATCAGTAGATCCTCAAAAATAATTTTTCCTTGTAAACTTAAGCAACTTCCAGATTTCAAGCAATTTAAGGCAGTACTTTCATGGTTCTTTGTTACGATGCCTTTCTCTCCTTAGAGCTGTAAATGGCTGTAGCCTTAGCCCAAGCCCAAGCCCAACCTTAGGCCTAACACTAATTCAGCCAAAGTTAAAACACTAACCCCCAACCCAGCAGTAACTCAAAATTAACCATAATGCTAACCTTAACCCTGGACCTGGACCTAATTCTAGCCCTAAAACTAACCTGAACACTAACCCTAAACCAAAACCCAGCCTTAACCCTAACCATACAATAAACCTAGCCCTAAACCTAACTATAACCCTAACCCTAACCCTCGCCCTATCCTTAACCTTAAACCCTAGCCCTAACGCTAACCCTAACCCTAGACCTAGCCAGATCCCTAACCCTAACCTTAAACCTGAGATGTAGCCCTAACCCTAACTCTAAACCTAACCCTAACCTTACTCTATCTCTAACCATAGCCCTAACCATAACCCTAAGCCTAACCCAAGTCCTAAACCTAAACCTAACCATAAATGTAGCCCTAGCCCTAGCCCCAACCCTAATCCTAAAACTATCCCTAACCCTAACTGCAACCCTAACCCTAGCCCTGGCCATAAACTTCACCATAAACCTAATCCTAATCCTACACCTAGCTCTAACCATAACGTAACCTTAACCCTAATCCTAGACCTAGCCTTAATCATAAATAGAAACCTAGTGCTAGATGCAAAACTAACCCTAAACCTAAACCTAACCTATTCCTAAACCTAGACCTAACACTGGACCTCACCCTAGGCCTTTCCCAAACCCTAGCTCTAACCCTAGACCAAGCCCTAAATGCAACACTATCCCTGAACCCAGCCCTAAGCCCTAGACGTAAGCCTATCCCTAGCCCTAACCCAAGCCTATCCCTAGCCCTAACCCAAGTCCTAGACCTAGCCCTAACCCCAGCACTCACCCTAACCCAAAACCTAAACCTAGCCATACCCTAGCCATACCCCTAATCCTAATCCTAACATTACACCTAGCCCTAGCGCTAGCTCTAGCCCTAGCCAGAGCCCTAGCCCTAAACCTAACCCTAATTTTAACCCTAACCATAGACCTAACACTAGCCCTAACCCTAATGCTAGTCCTAGCCCTAGCCATGGTCCTAACCCTAACCTTAGCCCTAGCCCTAAGCCCAACCCTAACCTTAACCCTATCCCTAGTACTAACAAGACCCCTGGCCCTAGTGCTAAACCTAACCTTAAACCTAATCCTAGACATAGCCCTAAACCTATCCCTAACCCTAACCCTAACACTAGCCCTAAATTTAACCCTAACCATAACGCTAACCCAAAGCCTAGCTCTAATTATAATCCTAGCCCTAACCCTAGTGCTAACACTTGTTCTATCCCTCGACCTAGACCTAACCCTAACCCTAACAGGAACTCTAACCTTAGCCCTAGCACTAACCCTAAACTTCAATCTGGCCCCGGCCCTAACTCTAAACCGATCCGTAACACGTAACCCCAAAACTCACCCTAATCCATGACCCTAAATCTAACCCAAATACTAGCCCTAACAATAACAGTGGCCTTACCCCTAAACCTAAACTTAAACCTAGCTATAGCCCTAACCCTAACCCTAAACCTAGCCCTAGCCTTAACCCTAAACTTTATCTTAACTCTTGCTCTAGCTCTAACCCTAATCTAACCCTAACCCCAACCCTAACCCTAACAATAGCCCTAAACTTTAGCCCTAAACCTAGCCATAGCCCTAATCCTAATCCTAAACCCAACTCTAACCTTAACCCTAAACTTAACCCTAAATGTGGCCCTAGCCTTAACATTAACACTAGGCTTAACCATAACCCTAACCCTAACCCTAACCCTAACCATAACCATAACCATAACCATAACCATAACCATAACCATAATCCTAGCCCTGACCTTAACCCTAACTTTAATCTTAACCCTAGCCCTAGCTGTAACCCTAACCCTAATCTAATAGTAACCCTACCCTAAACCTAAACCTATCCAAAACCCTAACCCTGATCCTAATCCAAAACCTTACCCTAGGTCCAGGGCCAGCATTAGGTTAGTGTTATGCTTAAAGTTAGGGCTAGCGTTAGGGTTAAGGTTAGGTTTAGCATTATGGTTAGGTGTATGGATAGTTTTAGGGTTAGGATTATTTTTAGGGTTAGGTTTACATTAGTATTGGGGTTACGGTTAGTGTTAGTATTAGGTTCAGGGCTCTTGTTAAGGCTAGGTTTTTGTTAAGGTTATGGTTAAGGCTAGGGTTCAGGTTAAAGTTAGGGTTTGGGCTAGAATTAGGGTTAGGGTTAGTGATAGGGTTATGGATAGAGTAGGGCTAGGGTTAGGTTTAGGGTTAATATTAGGATTAAGGTTATTGTTGGGTTTATGTTTAGGATTAAGGCTAGGATAGGTTAAGGTTTAGGGTTAGTTCTAATGTTAGGGTTAAGGTTAGGGTTAGGTCTACAGCTAGTGTTAAGTCAAGGTTAGGATTCAGGCTAGGTTTATGGTTAGGGTTAGGGTAGGCTTCGACTAGGGCTGTGGTTAGGGCTAGGGCTAGGATTAGGGTTTGGTTTAAGGTTAGCATTAGGATTTAGGGTTAGGGATAGTTTTAGGGTTAGGGCTAGGGTTAGTTTGAAGGTTAGGGTTAGGGAAGTGCTGTGGTTAGGGTTAGGGTTAGTGTTGGGGCTAGGGCTAGGTTTAGGCTTAGGTTAATGTTTAGGTTTTAAAGTTAGGATTAGGGTTAGGTTTAGGGCTAGGGCTTAAGGTTAATTAATGTTAGTGTTAGAGTTAAGGCTAGGTTTATGGTTAGGGTTATGATTAGAGTTAGGGTTATCGCTATGGCTAGGGTTAGGGTTAGGGATTGTGTTAGTGTTTCTGTTAGGGTTAGGGTAGATTTAGGGTAAGGTTTAGGGCTAGGGTTAGGTCTCTACCTAGGAATATGGATAGGGCCAGGGCTAGGATTGGTGTTATGGCTAGGGCTAGGGTTACAGTTAGGGTTAGAGTTAGGGGTAGGGGTAGGGTTAGGGCTAGTGCTAGGGTAAGGGCTAGGTTTGGAAATAGAGATAGGGTTAGTGTTAAGGGTGAGGCTAGGGCTGGGCTAGGGCTACAGTTAGGTTATGGTTAGGGTTAGGGTTAAGGTAAGTGTTATGGCTGGGGCTACAGCTAGGCTAGAACTAATGCTAACATTATGGTTAGGATTTAGGGATTAGCGTTAGGGATAGGTTTAGGGTTAGTGTTAGTGCTAGGGCTATTTTGGGGTGAGGGTTGGGTTATGTCTATGGCTAGTGTTATGATTAGGGTTAGGGTTATGGTTAGGACTTTGGTTAGCGTTACAGGTAGGGGTAGGGTTAGTACTAAGCATCAGGCTAGGACTAAGGCTAGTGCTAGCATTCTGTTTACGGTTAGGGTTTGGTTTAGGGTTAGGACTATGGCTAGGATCAGGATTAGAGTTAGCATTAGGATTCAGGCCACAGTTAGGTTTAGGGTGCAGGTTAAGGCGAGTGCCAGGGTTATTGTTAGTGTTAAGACTAGGATTATGGTTAGGGTTAAGACTAAGACTAGAGCTCAGCATAGGTTTAGTGTTAGGGTCAGGGCTAAGGTTCGGTCTGGGTCTTGAGGTAGGGTCCAGTTAAGTTTAGGTTTAAGGTTAGGGATAGGGCTTGGGTTAGTGTTAGGGCTTGGGTTAGGATCACACTTAGGGTTTGGGCTATTGCTAGAGTTAGGGGTAGGGTTATGGCTACAAGTAGGGTTAGGGTTAGGGTTAGGATTAAGGTTAGGTTTAGTGCTATGGCTATGGTTAGGATTATGGCTAGTTTTTGGGCGAGGGCTAGGGCTAAGTCTACCACTAGGGTAACATGTAGTTTCAGTGACAGAAAGCCGTTGCAACAAACAACTGTGAAAGTACTTTATTAAATTTCTTGAAATCTAGAAGTTGATTAAGTTTACAAGGAAAATATATTGGAGGATAGAGAATGGATTGGAAGATAAAATTCTGGTTGCTTTGACACCTGAGAATGGTAATAGATACACAAGGGAATGGCATGGTGAGTTTTCTTTGTAAGATGTAGGACACGGCTAAAATTAAGACTGGGTTACATTTACTGTACTGTTATTCTCTTCATGTCATCAGAACAGCAGTTACAAAGAAGCAAATGGTTTTCTCCTCTGTGAAGGTAATTGTGGTGGATCCTGGCCAGCAGGATCCGTGTATGTTGTGGCTGCTCGTGAACAAATATACATGGACAACAGAAGTCCTGTGGAGAAAAAGGGACGGCATGGCCACTCTCTGAGAGAGAGAGAGAGAGAGAGAGAGAGAGAGAGAGAGAGAGAGGGCCAGAGAGCTCAGTGTCTGCCTGGACAGGCTTTTATTGCTTCCCTGGGTACATTACATGGAGGGTAGTCCTCATTTACTATACACAGGTTCACTGCAGGGGATTACTTTTTATAGATAACAAAGGAAAGAATGTTAATGCTAATTTTTCCAAAGAGAAAGATGTTGCAGACCCAGGGGAAAAGTGGTTGAACTGGTCACACTCCATACGTGGAAGGTTTAGTACAGACTTTAGGAAGTTCCAGTAAGCACTTGCTGCCTCAATTCAGAGTGAGGGAGTTTTATCAAAAGCAAGTTTCATAGCAGTCTGGGTACAATGCAGGCCTGATTCCCCATGGGAAAACCTATCTGCAGGAGTTGTCCTGTGTGCCCCTCGCTCCCCACTGGTTTTCCACGTGAGGGCTGAGTTACATTTCCATGATACATGAAACGATTCCCTACAGGTAATACTGGGACTAATATGAGGACACAAAAAACCATTTGGGCAGTGATGTATTTTAAGTTGTGCTCTTATTTTTGTAGATTGTGCAGTTACTTTATTACTTGTAGAGCTGTGAGAAGCACAGAAATAAAGTCTCTTTACAATGCAGATATGGTTAGGTTTAGGGTTGCGGTTAGGGGTACGGTTAGGTCTAGGGCTAGGGTTAGTGCTAGGGTTAGGGATTGGGTTATGGTTATGGTTAAGGTTTGGACTAACACTAGGGGTAGGGCTAGATCTGGGGCTAGAGCAATCTGTAGTTTCAAGGAGAGAAAGGCATTATAGCAAGGAAATGTGAAAGTACTGTCTTAAATTTCTTGAAATCTGGAAGTTGCTTAAATTTATGAGAAATACATGTGTTGGAGGATCTACTGATCACTCTCAGCATTCTTGTTTTTCTGAGAAAGCACAGTGCAGTGTTTGAAAACACTTAAGTTTAATGCACAGAAGGTGAGATTTGGGAGTGCTTATCGGCAGAGACTACAATTCTGAAATACAAACTCATGTTTCTATTTCAGAATTAGAATACAATTCTGAAGGACAGAAACAACCATTTGCATGGTGAAGTTTTTTGAGGTGTGCTCTTATGTTTTTCTCAATTGTGTAGTAATTTTGTTACTTCTAGAGTTCTGAGAAGCATAGAAATAAGGTTCTCTTCAGAAATCAGGTATGGGTATGGTTAGGGCTAGGGTTAAGTTTAGGGTTAGATTTAAGATTAGGGCTACAGCTAGGGTTTGGCTTAGGGTTTAACAGTTAGGGCTAGGGAGAGTGTTACAGTTAAGGCTAGGGTTAGGTTTAGGTTTAGGATTATGTTTAGGGTTAGGTTTACAGCTAAGGCTAGGGCTAGGACTAGGGTTAGGTTTAGGTTGAGGTTTAGGGTTAGGGCCTGCTTTAGGGTTATTGTTAGGGTTAATATTAGGGTTAGGTTTATAGTTAAGTTTAAGGCTAGGATTAGGGCTAAGTCTAGGGTTAGGGTTAAGGTTAGGGTTAGTTCTGGGGTCAGGTGTAGTGATAGGATTAGGTTTAGGTTTAGGTTTAGGGCTAGCACTGGGATTAGGGTTAGGATTAGGGCTAGTGCTCTGTTCAGGGTTAGGGTTTGTGTTAGAGTTAGGGATTAGGTTTAGTTTTAGTGTTAGGGTTAGAGTTAGGTGTAAGGGTTAGTGTTAGGTTGAGGGCTGGGGTTAGGGCTAAGCTTATTGTTAGGGTTAGGGGTAGGACTAGGTTTAGGTTTAGGGTTAGAGTTACAGCCAGCGTGAGGGTTAATTTTAGTGTTTGTGGTAGGGTTAGGTTTTGGGTTAGGATTAATATGAGGGTTAGGATTTGGGGATAGGGTTAGGACTAGTTTTAGGTCTGGGGCTTGGGTTAGGGTTAGAGCTATGGTTAAAGCTGAGGTTAGGGTTTGTGTTAAAGTTAAGGGTAGTTTTATGATTAGGTTTAGGTTTAGGTTTAGGGTAGGGTTATGGCTAGGGCTAGGGTAGGGTTAGAGTTAGGGTTAGTGCTAGGGAGAGTGCTAGAGCCAGGGGTAGGATTTGAGTTTGAGTTAGGGGTAGCATTTGGGTTTAGGGTTAGGGTAAGTGCTAGGGAAGATTTAGTGTTGGGGCCAGCGTTTATGGTTAGGGTTGGGTAAAGTTTAGGGTAGCGTTAGTGTTAAGGTTAGGGTTAGGATTACGGTTGGTGTTAGGGCTAGGGCTAGGGTTAGTTTAGGGTTAAGGCTAGGGCTGGCGTTAGGGTTAGGGTTAGGATTTGGGCTAGGGTAAGAGCTAGGACCACATCTAGGGCTAGTGCAATGTACAGTTTCAAGGAAAGAAAGACATTGCTGCTAAAAAACATGAAAGTACTGCATTAAATTACTTGAAATCTAGAACTTGCTAAAATTTATGAGGAAAATGCATTTAGGAGAATCTACTGCTCCCTCTCAGCCTGCTTTCCTTCTTGAAGAGCAATAGTGCAGTGTTTGAACATGGTTAGTTTTAATGCATACCAGGTGAGATTTAGTAGTCAGCAGAGACTACAATCGTAAATAAAAACTCTCCCAATTATGTAATGTACTACATTCCCTTTACACAAGACAAAACAAGTTGTTTTTCATAACGTTTGATTGTGTCAATAGAAAAGTTTGATTAAAAAAGAGCTACATTTCTGTAAAGCCATTTATATAAGCTTTGTTCAATGAAAGCATATAGGACTGAGCCTGTATTGGAAGATAAAATTGTGGTTACTTCCACACCTGAGAATGTTAATAGAAAGACAAATGTGTTATCAGGGAGAGTTTTCTTTGTAATCTTTACACCACAGCTAAAATTAATAGTGTTGCACTTGTTCTAATGTTACATTCATGTCATCAGAACTTCAGTTACGCAGAATTGCATGATTCAGTCAGCTGCGTAGGTAATACTGGGAAGAACATGAGGACAGAAACAGCTATTTGGGCAGTGATGTTTTTTAAGGTGTGCTCTTATGTTTTTCTAGATTGTGTAGTGGCTGTTACTTATAGAGCTGTGAGAAGCATAGAAATAAAGGTCTCCTAGAAGTCAGATATGGTTCACCTCATGTCTCCTTAAGTATGGTGTTGTAAAGTTGGGTAAATGCTGTTTCCTCATGGACAAGAAATAAGTAATGGAAACTTCTCTGCTGAGCTATTAAACACAACCTGCGGAACAACTTTGTACATGAAAATGGCCTCAATATATAACCTTTTT
Source organism: Anoura caudifer (assembly GCA_004027475.1). NCBI lineage: Eukaryota > Metazoa > Chordata > Mammalia > Chiroptera > Phyllostomidae > Anoura > Anoura caudifer. The sequence goes on along the minus strand of PVKU01002488.1, from coordinate 43,667 downwards.
GTGAGAGACTTATGTCCACTCTATTGAGTAATGTACAGTTTCAATGAGAGAAATGAATTGTAGTGAAGAAAAGTGAAAATACTGTCTTAAAGTTCTTGAAATCTGGAAGTTGCTAAAATTTACAAGGAAAATGTATGTTGGAAAATCTACTGATCACTCTCAGCCTTCTTGTCCTGCTCAGAGAGCCATACTGTAGGGTTTGAACCCAATTAAGTCTAATGCATGCCAGGTGAGATTACGAAGTGCTTGTCAGCAGAGCCTACAATTCTGAAATACAAACTCATGTTTACATTTCAGGATAGGAATACAATTGTGAAGGACAGAAACCACCATTTGCGCAGTGATTTTTAAAGGTATGCTCTTATGCTTTTCTAGATTGTGTGGTAACTTTGTTATTTCTAGAGTCGTGAGAAGCATAGAAATAAAATTGTATTCAGAAATCAGAATTGGGGAGGGTTAGGGGTAGGGTAATGTTAGAGCAAGCCCTGGGGTTAGGGCTAGGGCTTAGGGTTTAAGGTTGGGGTTAAGGATTAGGCTTAGGGTTATGGTTTATTAGGGTTATGGTTAGGGCAGGGGTAAGGTTAGGGTTAGGGATAGGGCTGGTATTAGCATTAGGGTTATGGCTAGGTTTAGAGCTAGGGTTAAGGTTAGGGCTAGGGCTAGGGTTAGGGTTATAGCAAGGCTAGTGCTAGGGCTAGGTATAGGGTTAGGCTTAGGGTTAGGTTTAGGTTTTAGGGTTAGGTAAGGGGTAAGGGTTACAGCTAGGGCTTAGGGTTAATGTTAGTGTTAGAGATAAGGCTAGGGTTAGTGTTAGAGTTATGGTTAGGCCTGGGCTAGGGTTAGGTTTTGAAATAGGGTGAAATTTAAGGCTAGACCTAGGGTTAGGAATAGGGTTACATTTAGGGTTACATTTAGGGTTAGGGCTTGGTTTAGGGTTAGTGTTTAGGCTCCAGTTAGTTTTAGGGTTAGGATTGGGTTTAGGGTTAGGTTTATTGCTAGCATTAGGGTTAGTTTTAGGTTTAGGGCTAGGGATAGGTTTAAGGTTATGATTAGGTTTAGGGTTAGGGCTAGGTTTATGGTTAAATTTTTGTCTAGCATTAGGGTTTGGGTTAGGTTTAGGGTTTAGGTTAGGGTACGTTCAGGGTTAGGGCTAGGATTTGGGTTAGGGTTAGGGCTAGGGTTACATTTGCGTATGGTGTTAGTGTTATGGTTAGGGTTAATATTAGGGTTAGTGTTAGGGCATGGTTAGGATTAGTGCTAGGTTAGGATTAGGGCTAGGATTAGGGCTAGGGCTACAGTTAGGGTTAGGGTTCTGTTTAGGGTTAGGGCTTGGATTGTGGCTAAGATTTGGACTCTTGTTAGGTTTAGAATTAGGATTAGGTTTAGGGCTAGCACTAGAGTTAGGGTTAGGGTTAGGGTTAGGACTAGAGCTAGGGTTAAGGTTAAGATTAGGTCTAGAGTTAGGGTTAGGGTTAAGGTTAGGTTTAGGACTTGGGTAGGATATGTTTAAGGTTAAGGCTAGGGTTTCAGTCAGGGTTAGTGTTAGAGCTAGGGTTAGGTTTTGGGTTAGGTTAGCATTCGGATTGGAGTTGGGGTTAGTGTTAGGGTTAGGATAGGGTTAGGGTCAGTGCTAGATTTAGGTTTTCATCTAGGACTAGGGCTAGAGCTAGGGCTACGTCCAAGGCAACATAGCATTTGAAGGACAGAAACACATGTAGCAAAGAAAGCAGACAGTACTCCCTGAAAGTACCATCTTAAATTACTTGAAATCTGGAAGTTAGGGTTAGGGTTAGGAATAGGAATATGGTTAAGGTTAGGATAGAGTTATGTTTATGTTTAGGATTAAAGTAAGGTTTAGGGCTAGGGTTAGGGTTAGGGTCAGGATTAGGATTATAGCTAGGTCTAGGGTTAGGATTAGAATAGGGTTAGGGTTAAGGTCAGGGTTATAGGTTAGGGTAGTGTTAGGATTAACATTAGGGCTAGGGCTACTGTTAGGTTTAGGGTTAGGTTTAGGTTTAGGGTTAAGGTTAGAGTTATGGTTTGGCTTAGGGATAAGAGTAGTGCTAGGGTTAGGTTTAGGGTTGAGGATAGGTTTAAGTAATGGTTAGGGTTAGGGCTAGGGTTAGGTTCATATTTAGGGTTTTGGTTTGGGTTAGGTTAGGGTTACAGCTAAGGTTAGGTTTAAGGTTCGGGTAAGGGTTTGGCCTAGTATGACGGCTAGGTTTGAGGCTAGATTTAGGTTTAGGGTAGGGTTAGGTTGAGGATTAGTTTTAGTTTTAGGCTAGGGTTATGGATAGGACCAGTGTTAAGATTAAGGTTAGGACTGAGGTTAGGGCTAGGGTTATGGTTAGGGTTAGGGTTATTGTTAGATTTGGGATTAGGGTTAAGATTAAGGCTAGTACTAGGTTTAGGGTTAAGGTTATGGTTAATGCTAGGGTTAGGGTTAGAGTTAGGGCTAGGGATTGAATTATAGTTAAACTTAAGGCTAGGCCTAGGGTTAGGGTTAAATTTAGGGCTAGGGCTAGGTGTAAGGTAATGGTTAGTGTTAAGATATGGGCAGGGTTAGGGTTAGGGAAAGGGTTAGGGTTAAGTTTGGGATAAGTGTTAAGGTCAGGGCTATGGCTAGGGTTAGGGCTGGGGTTAGGCCTAGGTTTAGAGCTAGGGCTAAGGTAGGGTTAGGCTTAAGTCTAAGGCTAGAGTTTGAACTAGAATTAGGTTTAGGGTTATGTTTTGAGTTTGGGTTAGGTTTAGATCTAGCACTAGAGTTAGGGTATTGTTAGGGTTAAGCCTAGGGTTAGGTTTAGTGTTAAGTTTAGATTTTGGGTTAAAGTTAGGTTTAGGGCTAGGATTAGGGCTAAAGCAAGGGTTAGGTTTAGGGTTAGGGCTAGTGTTAAGGTTATATGGTTAGGGTAGGGCTAGGGTTAGGTTTAGTTTTATGGTTACATTTTGGGTTAGGTTTTGGGTTAGGGCCAGGGCTAGGGTTAGGGTGAGGTTTGTGGTTAGGGAAAGGGCTATGGTTAGGTTTAGGGTTAAGTTTAGGGCTATGGTTATATTTAGCTTTAGGGTTAATGCTAGGTTTACCGTTAGGGTTAGGGTTAGGGTCAGGGTCAGAGTTAGGGTAGCGTTTGGGCTAGTATGGGGTTTAGCAGTAAGGCTAAGTCTAGGTGTAGGGAGAGGGTTAGAATTATGGCTAGGGCTAGGATTAGGGTTGGGTTAGGGTTAGTGTTAGGGTTTAGGGTTCAGGTTAGGGATAGGGTTAGGGATAGGACTAGCATTTAGTGTTAGGGTTAGGTTTAGGGTTAACGCCAGGGTTAGGGTTAAGGTTTGCATTAAGGACAATGCTGGGGTTAGGTTTAGGGTTATGTTAGTGTTAGGGCTAGGGGTAGGGTTAGTCTTGGATTTGGTTAGGTTTTAGGGTTATGTTTAGGTTTAGGGTTAATGTTAGGGCTCTGGGTTCATGTTAGTGTTATGCTTCTTTGAGATGAAAGGAGATAGATAGATAGACAGATAGATAGATAGATATAGGTATAGGTATAGGTATAGATATAGATATAGATATAGATATAGATATAGATATAGATATAATCAGTTAAGGCCATTTGATTTAGGCCATTATTCAATGTTGCAATATCTTTGTTATTATTTTGTTTGGAAGATCTATCCATTTCTGACAGTGGGGTGTTAAAATCCCCCACTATAATTGTGTTGTTGTCAATATCTTTCTTGAATTCCTCCAAGATTTTCCTTATGAATTTGGGTGATCCTATGTTGGGTGCATGTATATTTACAATGTTTATGTCTTCTTGATGGATTCTTCCCTTGAGTATCATGAGGTGACCTTCTGTGTCTCTTTTTAAGGCCCTTTTTCTGAAGCCTATTTTGTCTGATATGAGTATTGCTACCCCACCTTTTCTTTTCTGTCCATTTGCTTGGAATATTTTATACAGCCCTTCACTTTTAGTCTGTGCAGGTCTTTTGTTCTTAGGTGGGTCCCTTGTAGGCAGTATATGTGTGGGTTATGATTTTTTATCCATTCAGCTATTCTATTTCTTTAGATTGGAGCATTTAATCCATTTATATTTATGGTTATTATTGATAGGTACTTATTCATCAGCATTTTTCATACCTGTGTTCCTCCCTCTCTCACTCTTTTTCTTCCTTTTCTTAAAGCCCTCCCTTTAGCATCTCCTGTAGTGCTGGTTTAGTAAGTAGTATTCTTAGAGACATTTCTTGTCTGGGAAGCTCCTTATTTGGCCTTTTATCTTGGTTGAGAGACTTGCTGGATAGAGTAGTCTTGTTTGCAGGCCTTTGTTTTTCATTACTTGAAATATTTCTTGCCAGTGCCTTATGGCTTGTAGTGTTTCCATTGAGTAACCAGCAGATAGCCTCATTGGGGCTCCTTTGTATGTTACTTCCTGTTTCTCCCTTACTGCCTTTAAGATTCTCTCTTTGTCTTGCAATTTTGCCATTTTAATTATGATGTGTCGGCCTCTTTGTGTTCCTCTTGACTGGGACTCTGTGTTTCCTGGATTTGTTGACTTTTCTCTCATCAAATCAGGGAAGTTTTTCATCATTACTTTTTCAAACAGGTCTTCTGTCCCTTGCTCTTCTTCTCCTCCTTCTGGTATCTCTATTATATGGATATTGTTATGTTTCATGTTGCCCTGCAGTTCCCTTAACACCTCTTCATTGTTTCTGAGTCTCTTTTCCTCTTCACACACAAGTGAAGTGAAAGAAGAAAAATTAAAAATACACTATGAAAGAGAGAACACAGAAAGCCAGTCAAACAATGCAATGAAACAAACAAAACAAAAAAAGCTGAACAGAAAGAAAAGAGATAAAAAACAATATTAGTAAAATAAAAGAAGTAAAAATAATTTAAATAATAATAATAATACAAATAAACAATAACATGCAAGTTCTCTGGCATAGTGAAAGGAAATTTGTCTCAGTTTCTCAGCTTTTGGGATTATCCTTGTGATCCCTCCTTGGGTCTGACTCTGGTCCTTCCACAGCTTCAGGTCTTATATTCTCACTTGGGGAAAAATAAATAAAAAAGGAAAAGCCTCCTGCTAACTTTAAACTGGCCAATCAAGTTCTGCTGGTCTTCCTGGCTGCAGAAGGCTAAGGTGGGGTGGGGTTAGGTTTTCTCACTTCCTATGGTTTTGTGAGGATGGGGGCCAGGTCTGGGCCACAATCTTCACAGTAGCCTACAGCCCAGTGCCTCCATTCACTGCTGGGCCCCCACTGCCTGTCTGTGCCAGGCCAGAGCCTTCAATCCACCGGTTGTGCTGTCCTTGAAGTGCACCGATTAGGGGCAACTCATACACCACCTTCTCGCTCTTTGCTGTCATAGGTGCTAGGGACTCTCAAGGTCTCTTTGGGATAGTTCTGCTCTCCCACTGAGTTAAGTCTTTCCAGGGACTGCTAACTCCCTGAGCCCTGCAGCTCTCCTCTGCAGGGGGACACCTACTTCTTCCTCTTTGTGATCCAGGCCAGCTGTGTGGGGATGGGGACACTGCTGCTGCTGCTAGAGCACCAGGGATGTGTTTGCAGCTGCAGCTGCAGCTCATGTGGTGAAGGGTGCACAGATGTGGTTGTGGTGGCCAGTGCAGGGGCATGTCTGCTGCAGAGACTGGGGTGGGGACATGGCCATGGGCACTGGGGCTGTGGGGATGGGGGTGTGGCCACAGTAACAGTAATGGTGGGTGTGCCACTGAGGCTAAGGCAACTGTGGGGGCACAGCCAGGGTGAGGATGGTGGCTGCTGTGGGAGAATTCCCCGAGCAGCCACTGAGAGCCAAGTGCCTGGCCTCTCAAACACTCCAACTTTCCAACCAGACTGGAGGCTATCCAGGTTGGGGTCCATCATGGCCCAACTCTTCTCCCTTCTCCACGTGTCACCTGGCTCACCAATTTCTCTGGTAATGACCCAGCCAGCATCCAAAGTTTCAGTGGATGAACACATCCCCTGTGCATCTCCCACTTCATCTTTATTCCCCCCAGCGACTTCAACTATCCAGGTCCATCCTGGTGCTGCACTATCCTCCCTGTTTAGCAGGGGAAGGAACTATTGATTTGGCTCTCTTCCAAAGATCCTGTGGCAGGTGCCAGCAGGTGCTGGGCCTGGGGCTGCAGCAGTCCTGGTCCCCACATTGGTCCCAAGGACCATCCCATCCCAAAGCAATCCCCTTACCGTCTGTTTTTCAATGTCCCCTATAATTTAGCCTCCAACCTTCATACATGCTGGGATTCTGTTGGCTGTTCACTCTGTTCCTCAGAGGATTGGCTAGGTGTTCCTCCTGTGCACAGAGGGAAGTGAACTCTGCTCCCAGCTACCTCACCACTGTCTTCCCTCAAAAAATCAAATCATACATTTAAAACTCAATCTTTTTTAACCTTGTGTCCATCTGTTCCTCCACACATGTTCTGAAAGCCTGGAAGTTTTGGAGTGAGCTCAAGATGCTAGTTCTTTCGTGGGTCATGATAATGTTGCTTACAATAGGTCCCTTCCTGGTTCACTGAGTATGAAAATGACAATCGCTTGTCCCTCCAGGGTCTACCAGAAGTGTCCCATATTGTCAATGGTACTGAGTTTCCTTGCAGAACTATTGTGTAGATGACTAGCTATCTAATCAACTATATGGCATTCAATACCAGTCAACATATCCTGGTGCAACATTTTATTAGGTGAACACTGGCCACCTTCTCAACAAAAACTGAACCTGCCCATCTCCAGATTGTGTGTTGGGAATATCCCCTCATCACCATGGGCTTTAATTTGCTTATATGAAAAGGAGGTGTTAGTAAATAAATCTATGTAACACCAGCCATGACAGGTACTTATATGGTGCCTAGTTCTGTAGAAGATATGGCTAGACCTGCTGTTGCTGAGCAGGTTTATTAATTTCTACTCACACGGGACATCTGTCTTTTCTTCACAGGCTTGTTGCCATTCTGAGTCTGGAAATAAACAATGAAAGCATGTATGTATTCTGAGATGTCTCCATGGGGTCTGATTTCTTATCCTATCTGTGGCCATATTAGGGATCTTTGAACATGGTAATGAAGCTCTAGGCCAACTCAAGTATTTGCAATAAATTCAAATCAATTCCTCTTGCAAAAATGCATGTAATACACCTGCTACCTCCCAGCATGTTGTGGCTCATTTAGCATAACTCAGTGAAAGAAGTGGACACAATCCTGGGCTTTAGTTTTAGTCAAAGTGTCAGACAGTCACCTTAGACATCAATTGAAGTCTCTTTTTATATGTCACGGATGGTATCCTCATAGCCTTCTGTGCATGTGAAAGCATTTCCAAATGCTGACCTGAAAGATGGGTCACAAGACTATGTACAAAATTAACTGATTTTGTATGCATAATAAAGTATTCATATATCTACAGAAGATGGCTTTGGAAAGAGCATATAAGTGTATATAAGAAGGGTCTGGCTTAACCTGCACTTGGTCTAAACCAGTCTGAAGATGAGACTTCTTTTCTTTCTGCTGCACTGATTGGCCTAGCCCTGAGGCCATCCACCCTCAAATTTACCATCACTGACCTGTGCCATCCAGAGAACTTATGACCAGAATTTATGAAGTTAGCTCCGCTCTGTTAGTTGTACAAAGACTGATGAGAGCACCCTGATGAGAACACTGCATTTCCTAACATCAGGGTCTTTTTTCACTCTCTCTGAGCTTAACTGTTACACCATTGGAAGATATGAAGTACTGGCGAAGCAGAGAATTTCACATTCAAATGTGAACCTGCCACTGATAAAAGATGAGAACTTAAAGTAGAGAAGTTGTTTATTGTATTCTCCTTCGTAAGACCATGATTTAAAAAACACTTACCTTGAAAGGTCATTTTTAACAATTTAAATTAAATGTATTGGTATGACATTAGTTATTAAAATGACAAAGGTTTCAAGTGTATAATTCTATACTAAGGCATATGTATACTGTGTTGTGTCCACCACACACACTCAAGTCTCCTAATGTTTCCTTTGGAAGTTAAATGTGGATAGGTTTGTTTTGTTTTGTTTTGTTTTAAGTACTGTAATTTTAAAATACCGTGTTGTTATCAACTTAAGAACTCCCCTTGGCCAGGTGGCTCAGTTGGTTTAAGTGTTGTCCATTGTACCAAAATGTTGTGAGTTCAATTTTTGGTGAGGACACTACCTATGTTGCAGGTTTGATCCCTATTTAAGGTGCACAGGAAAGACAACTGATTAGTGTTTCTCTCTCATACTGATATTTCTCATTTACTCTCTATCTCTCTCCCTCTCTTTTGCCCTCTTCCTCTGTTTCCCTTCATTTCTCTCTAAAAACAATTAAAAGCATATTTTCAGTTGAGGATAAAATATGTTCAAAATGATACAAATGACCGAAACTGCGACATTGGACCAGATTGATATTGAAGACATTTATAAACCACTTAAAGCAAAAACTGCATTTTATGCATATTTTTGTGTATATGGAACATTTTCTAAGACAAATCTTATAGTAGGCCACAAATCAAGTCCCAGTAAATTTAAAAAATAAATGTGACCCCAATTGTAAGAAACTTAAAATCGACTATTAAGAAAATAAAGCAGACTTCCAAGCTAGAAGGGAATGGCAAGGAATATTCCAAGTAATAAAAAACAAAGGCCTGCAAACAAGACTAATCTATCCAGCAAAGCTCTCACTTAAAATGGAAGGACAAATAAGGAGTTTCCCAGACAAAACAGGCCTCAAAGAATACACATCCTCCAAACCAGCTCTGCAAGAGGTGCTAAAGGGTCTGCTTTAAGAAAAGGAGGAAAAAGAGTGAGAGAGAGGAACACAGATATAAAAGAAGTAATATGGCAATGAATAAGAACCTATCCATAATAACCATAAATGTAAATGGATTGAATGCTCCAATCTAAAGAAATAGAATAGCTGAATGGGTAAAAAATCATAATCCACACATATACTGCCTACAAGGGACCCACCTCAGGACAAAAGACCTACACAAACTCAAAGTGAAGGGCTGGAAACAAGTTTTTCAAGCAAATTGATGGGGGAAAATAGCTGGGGTAGCAACACTCATATCGGACAAAATAGACTTCAAACAAAGGGCCATAAAGAGAGACCCAGAAGGTCATGTCATATTACTCAAGGGAAGAATGCACCAAGAAGACATAACATTGTAAATATATATGCACCCAACGTAAGAGCACCCAAATACATAAAGAAAATCTTGAAGGACTTCAAGAAAGATATTAATAGCAACACAATTATAGTAGGGGATTTTAACACTCCACTGTCAAAAATGGACAGATCTTCCAAACAAAATATCAACAAAGATATTGTGGCATTTAACAATGATGTAGATGAAAAGGACTTAACTGATATATAGAGAGCCTTTCATCCCAAACAAGGAAAATACACATTCTTCTCAAATGCACATGGAACATTTGCAAAGATAGACCACATGATAGGACACAAAACAAGCCTCAACAAGTTTAAGAAAATGGAAATCATATTAAACATTTTCTCCAACCACAAGGGGCTGAAACTAGAAACCAACTCCAAGGAAACACTGCCCAAACACCCAAAATCATGGAGATTGAATAGCATGCTATTAAACAATGAATGGGTCAAGAATGAGATTAGGAAAGAAATCAAAAAGTTTCTGGAAACAAATGAAAATGAACTCAAAACAACCCAAAACTTATGGGACACCAGTGAAGGCAGTTCTGAGAGGAAAGTTCACGGCAATAGAGGCCTACTTAAAAAAGATAGAACCATTTCAAGCAAACAACCTAACCCTACTCCTACAATAACTGCAGGAACAACAACAAAGACAGCCCAGATCAAGTAGAAGGAAGGAAATAACCAAGATCAGAGCACAATTAAATGACACAGAGAATAAAAGCACAATTCTAAGGATCAATAAATACAGGAGCTGATTCTTTGAAAAGATAAACAAAATTGACATGCCTTTAAGCAGGCACATCAGGAAAAAAGGAGAGAGGACCCAAATAAACAAAATCAGAAATGAAAGAGGAGAGATTACAACTGATACAACAGAAATACACAGGACTGTAAGAAATGACTACAAAGAACTATATGCCAAGAAATTTGAAAACCTAGGTGAAATGGACACATTTCTAGAACAATATAATCTTCCAAAACTGACTGAAGAAGAATCAGAAAGCCTGAAGAGACCAAATACATCTGATGAAATCAAAGCAGTAATCAAAAAACTCCTGACACACAAAAGCCCTGGACCAGATGGTTTCACAGGAGAATTCTACAAAGCATTTAAAGAAGGGCTAACCCCTGTCCTTCATAGACTATCCAAAAAAATCCAAGAACATGGAAGACTCCCAAACTCTTTTTATGAAGCCAGCATCATCCTGATCCCAAAACCAAATAAAGGAACAACAAAGAAAGAAAACTTCAGGCCAATATCGCTGATGAACATACACACTAAAATCCTCAACAAAATATTGGCAAACCACATCCAGCAATACATTAAAAATCACATATACCATGACCAGTGGGATTCATCCTGGGGATGCAAGGATGGTACAATATTCACAAATCAATAAACATAATACTTCACATAAACAAAAGCAAAGACAAAAAGTACATGATCATATCAGTAGATGGGGGAAAAGTATTTGGTAACATACAGCACCCATTTGTGATAAAAAAAAAAAACAAAACACTCAGCAACGTGGGAATAGAGGCAGCATTCCTCAACATAATAAAGGCCATACATGAGAGATCTACAACTTAATGGGCAAAAACTAAAAACTTTCCCACTAAGATCAGAAACAAGACAAGTTTGTCCACTTTCACCTATTCAACGTAGGATTGGAAGTCCTAGCCACAGCACTCGGGCAAGAAAAGGAAATAAAAGGCATCCAAATGGTAAAAGAGGAAGCAAAAATGTCATTGTTTGAAGATGACATGATAGTGTACATAGAAAATCCTACAGACTCCACCAAAAAACTGATTGACCTAATAAGTGAATTTGGCAAAACAGTGGTATACAAAGTCAATATCCAGAAATCAAAGGCATTTTTCTATACCAACAATGAAATATCAGAAAGAGAAATCAGGAAAAAATCCCATTTGATATAGCAACAGGAAAAATAAAATATCTAGGAATAAACCTAACCAAGGAGATAAAAGACCTGTACTCAGAAAACTGCAAAACCCTGAAGAAAGAAATTAAGGAAGACAGAAACAAACAGAAGCATGTACCATGCTCATGGACTGGAAGAATTAACATCATCAGAATGTCCATACTACCCAAAGCAATTTATAGATTCAATGCAATCCCTATTAAAGTACCAATGGCATACTTCACAGATATAGAAGGAACACTTCAAAAATTTATATGGTACCAAAAATGACCCTGAATAACTCCAGCAAGAAAGAAGAACAAAGTAGGAGGCATCACAATACCTGATATCAAACTATATTACAAGGCCACTGTAATCAAAACACCCTGCTACTGGCATAAGAACAGACACATAGATCATTGGAACAGATTAGAGAGCCCCAAAATAAACCCAAGTCTTTACGGTCAATTAATATTTGACAAAGGGGACAGAAGCATAAAATGGAGTAAAAATAGCCTCTTCAACAAATGAAGTTAGAAGATCTGGAAAGCTACATGCAAAAAAATTAAACCTGATCACCAACTTATGCCATAAACAAAAATAAATTCAAAGTGGATAAAAGATTTAAATATAATTCATGACACCATTAAAGTCCTAGAGAAAAACATAGGCAGGAAAATCTCAGACATTCCATGTAGCAATGTTTTCACTGGTATGTCCCCTAGAGCAAGGAACATAAAGGAAATAATAAACAAATGGGATCTCATCAAAATAAAAAGCTTCTGCATGGTTAACAAAAATAGCATTAAAATGAAAAGAGAACCAACTATATGGGAAAATATATTTCCCAATGATATCTCGGCCAAGGGTTTGACCTCCAAAATATATAAAGAACTCACATGACTCCACTCTAGGAAGACAAACAATCCAATTTAAAAATGGGCAAAGGACTTGAACAGACAATTCTCCAAGGAGGACATACAGAGGGCCCAGAGACATATGAAAGGATGCTCAGCATCACTAGCCATCAGAGAGATGCAAATTAAAACCACAATGAGATACCACTTCACACCGGTCAGAATGGCCATCATAAACAAATCAACAAACAACAACTGTTGGAGAGGTTGTGGAGAAAAGGGAACCCTAGTCCATTATTGGTGGGAATGCAGACTGGTGCAGCCACTATGGAAAACAGTATGGAATTTCCTCAAAAAGCTAAAAATGGAACTGCCTTTTGACCCCACAATTCCATTGCTGGCATTATATCCTAAGAACCCTGAAATACTAATTTAAAAGAACCTATGCACTAAAATGTTCATAGCAGCACAATTTACAATAGCCATGTGCTGGAAGCAACCTAAGTGCCCATCAGTAAATGAGTGGATCAGAAACAATGGTATATTTACACCATGGAATACTACTCAGCAGAGAGAAAGAAGGAGCTCCTACACTTTGTGACAGCATGAATGGCACTGGAGAGCTTTATGCTAAGTGAAATAAGGCAGGCGGTGAGGGACAAATATCATATGATGTCAGCTTTAAGTGGAACCTAATCAACAAAAGAAACAAACAAGCAAAATATAACCAGAAACATTGAAATTAAGAACAATCTGACAGTAACCAGAGGGGAGGTAGGGGGGATAGAGGGGAGAAAGCATGGAAGTGATTACAGGAATAACTATAAAGGACACATGGAGAAAACCAAGGGGGTGGAAGCATGGGTGGGAGGTGGGGATGGTTGGGGTTGGGGGGAGTGGTGAGGGGCAAATGCAGACAAGTGTACTTGAACAACAATAAAATAATTTTAAAAAGAAAAGAAAGAAACAACACAAGTAATTGAAGATTTACCAACATGTTTGTAAACAACCAGTAGAACAAAGACACTTAAAAAAAAAACACATAATCTACCTTGAGACACATGAACACAGAAAAACAAGTTAACTACAACTGACACAGCAAAAGCATTTATAAGAAGTAAATTTATAGTTATACTGGACTACCTCAAAAGGAGAAAATATGAAAAATATTTCAATTTAGTCTTGAACAATCGAGAAAAAAAACAATTCATGTAGAAGAATATAACATATATCAGAGCACATACACATAAAATTGGGATACAAAGAAAAGGCTAATAAAACTACATGCTAATTCTTTGAAAAATTATTTTAAATTTACAAGCTGCTTGTAAGTTGTCAAGCAGGAAAAAATAAACAAAAATTCATAAAAAGACATTTTAACTGACACCACAGATAAGAATCATTAAAGAATGCTGTGAACAATTACCTGCATTTTCTCCACTCCAACACATCCAGGAAAAGTGTCAGGGACTACAACTATTCCCATGTGGGATCACAGTCGTGGCCTTACCTTGGTTGGCCTGCTCTGGGCCACTGTAACTGACCTGAGGCTCCACAGTACTGGCTGACCACAGGCCTTAAAAAGAAGAGGTTAGAGCCACTGTCTATAGTCAGTGAACCATTTTAGTATAGGCTTTCCAAATGCCAAAGTCTAAGAAAGCCTAGAGATGATGGGAAAACATCCTGCTCTCTCAACTCTGTTTATAGTCAAGTAAGCTAAATAGAGGCCTATGAAATGTGGGTGCCTGGTTACGAGAGTTCTAAAGTCTGTATTTTTCTGTCACTGAGGAAGTGAAACAACTTCAACTTTCTATTCCACTGGCCTTTTCCTATTATCAGTCTTACCTGTAAACTTCTCAGGGCTTTCAATTTCTCACCTACAACACCTTCATGAATATAGAAAGATTTGCATCATGGCTCTCCCCATGATTTCTCAATACTGAAACCAGGGTCCTAACTCTCAGGACAGAGAGCTGCAGTTAGACTTGTGACTTCTGATTCATTGAGTTTTCTGTATAATCCATGTGTCTTCTTGGCCCCCTATCATACTATCACACTTAAAGCATCATTAATACACAAAATGACAGATGATTAAGCTATTCCAGCAGTTTTTCTGCAACTTGTCATGTAACAAACCTAGACACACAAGGTCAGAAGCTGGGTTTGCTATACCCTGTACAGGTACTCATTTCAGTACATGGTGAGTCCTAGTGGTGTCTAAGATGGTAAGTGCTACTTTCAGCACATCTATTGAAGTAACTTTGTGAAACATGATCGCTGCAATGGCAAGTTTGGTAGCAAAATACCTAATGAAATAAATGTTTCATGGGCAAAAGAGTGAATGGATGCTTAGGAGGTCAGTTTTGAAGGAGAATAAGTTTCTGGGCCTCAATTTTTGGCAATGTATTCTTCAGAGCAGAAAAGCATACCCAACTAGGACATGCATGAACAGTGTACTATATGACTTGGACTATTCAGATTTGGAAATGTCAAAGTGAATATGAAACCAGCAGTCTACTTCCCATGCTCAACATGAATTTCACTCTGATAACACAGTAGTGAAGTGTTTGGACACCTAAAAACCACAGGGGAATGGGAAAACATCATACAAAGTAGGTTTTGGGGCAAACCCATTGGGAGTGTTTGTAAAGCCATGTACAGATACTTATTTCAGCTCTTGGTGAATTCTAGTGGTGTCTGAGATTATAAGTGCTGTTTTCGGCAGATCTGTTGAAGTATCTTTGCGAAACATCACTTCAGTGGTTAGACTGATAGTGAGGCTGCTACTGAAATCACTGTTCCATGGGGAAAAGAGTGAATGGATGCATAGGACTATGTCAATTTTGAAGTAGAATAAGCTTCTGGACCACATATTTTGCAATGTATTTCCAACTACAAACGTTTACCTCAGCTAGGACATTCACATACCGTCTCCTCTATGACTTGGACTATCTAGGTGAGGGAATGTTAAAGTGAACCTGAACCTAGGGAAATACTTGTCCTGTTCCAAGTGCACTTCATTCTGATAAAACTGTAATGAAGTGTTTGAACACCTCAAAAGCACTAGAAAATGAGAAAATTTCATAGAGTAGGTTTGGGGGGAAACCCAACTGCAGAGTTTGTAACACCATGTGCAGTTACTCATTTAAGCACGTTGTGAGTTCTATTGGTATATGAGATGAAAAGTGCAGTTTTGGGCAGATCTGTTGAAGTATCTTTGTGAAACATGATCATGTCAGTGGTAAGTTTGATAGCGAAAAAGATACTGAAAATCACTGTTCAGTGGGCAAAAGAGTGAATGGAAAACTAGAACTATGTCAGTTTTGAAGTAGAATAAATTTCTGGACCACAGTTTTCTCCAATCTATTCTTCCAAGCAGAAAAGCTTACACCAACTAGGACATGCATGTGACATATAATACATGACTTGGACCATCCAGGTTTGTGAATGTCAAAGTGAATATGAACTTGCATGTCCACTCATCATGCTCCAAGTCTGCTTCACCCTGATAATACTGTAATGAAGTGTTTGAACATCTCAAAACCACCTGGGGAATGAGAAAATTTCATAAGAAGTGGGTTTTGGGGAAAAGCAATGTACAGCATTTGTACTGCATGGACTGGTATTCACTGCAGTACATGGTGATTTCTAGGTGTATACAAGATAAATGCTGTCTTCAGCAGACCTGTGCATGCATCTTTGTAAAACATGATCACTTCACTGGTAAGTCTGATAGTGAAAGAGTTCCTGAAATCACTGTTCCATGGGCAAAAAAGGGAATGGAACACTAGGACTGTGTCAGTTTTGAAACAGAGTAAGCATCTGGACCACAGTTTTCTGCAATTAATTCTCCCAAGCAGAAAAGCATATCCCACCAAGTTCATACCTGTACAGTCTACCACCTTCCTGGAGGATCCAGGTTGTGAATGTAGAAGTGAATATGAACCTAGCAGTCCACTTGCCAAATTCCAAGTGCATTTCACTCTGATAACACTGTAGTGAAGTGTTTGACCACCTCAAAAGCACTGACGAATGAGAAAATTTTGTATGAAGCATGTCTTTGTGAAAAACCCATTTGCAGCATTGTAACACTATGGACAGTTACTAATTTCAGTACGCAATGAATTTTAGTTCTGTATGAGATTGTAAGTGCTGTTTTCAGCAGATCTGTTGACATATTTGTGAAACATCACTTCTGTGGTAAGTTTGATAATGAAAAAGCTGCTAAAATCACTCTTCCGTGGGTGAAAAAGTAAATGGAAAACTGGGACTGTGTCAGTTTTGAGGTAGAATAAGCATCTAGACCAGTTTTCTGCAATGTATTCTTCTAAGCAGAAAATTGTACCCCAACTAGGACATGCGTGTTCTGTCTATCACGTCACTTGGACTGTGCAGTTTTGTGAATGTCACGGTGAATATGAACATAAGTGTTCACTTGCTGGGCTTCAAGGACATTTCATTCTAATAAAACTGTAGTGAAGTATTTGAACACCTCAAAACCACCTGGGAATGAGAAAACTTCATACAAATTGCATTTTGGGGAAAAACCATGTGAAGCATTTGTAATGCCGTATACAGGTATCATTTCAGTACACAATGAATTCTAGGGGTGTCTGAGATAATGAGTACTATTCTGTGAAGACC
Organism: Anoura caudifer; assembly: GCA_004027475.1. Taxonomy (NCBI): domain Eukaryota; kingdom Metazoa; phylum Chordata; class Mammalia; order Chiroptera; family Phyllostomidae; genus Anoura; species Anoura caudifer. The sequence goes on along the minus strand of PVKU01002488.1, from coordinate 27,062 downwards.
TGATAAAGTGTCTTTTTGAAATATGATCAATTCAGTGATAAGTTTGAATGCTAAATAGGTATTTAAATACTTCGAGTGCAATATTGTCACTGGTTTCTTACAACTGTGTCAGATTTAAGTAGCGTGACCTTCAGGCCCCCATTTTCTGTAATGCATTGTTTGTTCATGGTTTTTATTTTTTTACTGTTGTTCAAGTACAATTGTCTCCATTTTCCCCCCTCCACCCCCCACATCTACCATCGTTTTTTATTGTTCAAATACAGTTGTCACCATTTTCCCCATTCTTCCAAGGGGAAATGTGTACCCTGTTGGGAACCGTTCTGCCTGGTTTCAAGAGTTGTAACCCCCCACCCCATGGCTAAGGCTGAGTAAGCGACCTTCGGACTGTAAGCCACTAAGGAGACAAAGCTTATCTTCCCGGCAGGAGTGCTGCTTCTGCTTCATCTATAACTGACCCCCAATGCTTAGTTGGTTAGCCAGTGGTGGGTAAGATTCCCTTAAAGGAGGGGTCGCCTAAGTCTAGCATGACCACTTGGAAGGCCCTCAAGGAAGGACTCAGGGGGCTGCAGTAAAGAGGGGGTGATTGACCCTTGCCCCCTGGCTATCCTGACATAGCCTGAGTCCCCATTCTGTCTGGGAGAAGTTTTCCTTATCTCTGGCTTTCTGGTCTTAATCCACTTAAGCCTGAAACTAAGACAGAGGGCGGTGCAGCCCTGTACTGGCTAGAGAGGTTCCCCAGGTGGTCGGGCATAAGAAAGAATTCGTAAAGTCCTGTGAAACCTGCTTTGCTAAGAGTGCTCTCATTCAAATGATAAGGGTCTGAGGAGGAAATGAGATTGTTTCCCAAAGTTTTGTAATCCCTTAGCTGACAGACCCTGACTCAGATTAAGCCCTCAGAGTTCTTTGAAATGTTATCTATTGTTTGATCCTTGCTGTCTGACATTGATTGATGAGCTTTACCTGTATTCCTGTGTATTATGAACCTAATAAAAACCATTGAGAAAGGGGCTCTTGGCCCTTCTCCTTTGAGAGATTGGCCACCTCTCCTCCCCAAGCAGATCATGTCTTGGTAGTTTTCTTCTCATCTGTGACAGATGGATGGGGCTCTGTGGGCAGAGCCCTTCCACAGTACCCCACATAGGACATGCATGTACTGTCTACCACATAACTTGTATTATACAGCTTAGTGAATATGAATGTGAATATGAACATAACAGTTCACCTGTCATTCTCCAAGTGCATTTCACTCTGACAATACTGTACATTTATGTTTGAACAATTCAAAACCACTTGGGAATAAGTACATTTTGTACAAACCAGTTTCCTTCAAAAACTTCTGCAGCATTTATCCACCATAAACATGTACACATTTCATTATTTTATGAATGCAGGTGGTGTCTGAGATAATAAGTACTGTTCTGTGAAGATCTCATGAAGTATCTTTGTGAAATATGATAACTTCAGTGGTAAATTTGAATGTTAAATGGGTATTAAAATCAGTTTCATGTGCAAAACAGTCAATGGTTTCATATCACTACGTCCATTTGATGTAGAATGAGCTTCTGGCCCCCCGTTTTATGTAATGTATTCTTCCCAGCAGAAATGCATACCCCACATAGGACATGCATGTACAGTCTACAAGTCATGTAGTAGTGAATATCACTCTACTACATGAGCTTAGTGAATATAAATGTGAAAGTTAACATAACAACCCATTTATCATCCTCCAAGTGCATTTCACTCTCATAAATTTCTAGTGCATTGTTTGAACACCTGAAAACCACTTGAGAATAAGAATATTTTGTACAAAGTGGGTTTTTGTGGAAACATTTCTGCTGCATTTATGCCACATGTACATGTACTTATTTTGGCTATTTTATGAATGCTAGTGGTGTGAGATAGTAAGTACAATTCTGTGAACATCTGGTGAACAATCTTTGTGAAATATGTTCTTTTTCATATGATCATTTTTTCACTTTTGTGATGTTTGATTGTTAAAGACCTATTAAAATCAGTGTTCGATGTACAAAACTGTCAATGGATTCATAACAACTATGCCAGTTTTGAAGTATAATAAGTTTCTGGCTCACAGTTTTCTGTAATGTATTCTTCCAAGCAAAAAGTGTGACCTACACAGGACATGCATGTACATCACTACATGACTGGGGATATAGAGTTTAAATATCAGAGTGAATATGAACATAACATTATACTTTTCATCCTCCAAGTGCATTTCTCTCTGATATAAGTCTAGTGAAATGTTTGAACACTTCAAAACCACTTGGAAACAAGTATATTTCATACGAAACAGGGTTTGATACAAAAACTTCTACAGAGTTTATATGCCAGCTACATGTACTCATTTCAGTATATGATGAATACTAGCTGTGTTTGAAATAATAAGTACTACTCTGTGAAGGTCTGTTGAAGTATCTTTTTGAAATGTGATCATTTTTGTGGTAAGTGTGACTGATAATAGCTATTAAAATCAGTGTCCCATGGGCTAAACAGTCAATAGATTCATATGACTACATCAGTTTTGAAGTAGAATAAGCTGTGGCCCAGTTTTCTGTAACATATTTTTCCCAGCACAAAAGCAAACCCAACCTAGGACATGCCTGTATAGTGTATCATATGACTGGGAGTATACAGATATTTGAATAACAAAGTGAATATGAATATCACCTTCCACTTGTCATCCTCCATGTGTATTTTATTCTGATAAAACTGTTGAAATGTTTGAACTCATCAAAACCATTGGGGAATAAGTGTATTTCCTACAAAGAGAGTTTTCATGCAAACACTTCTGCAGCATTTATATGCCATGTAAATGGACTCATTTAAGTATTTTATGAATGCTGATGGTGTCTGAGATAATAAGTACTCTTCTGGGAATATCTGGTGAACAATCCGTGAAATATGAACACTTCAGTTGATTGCTAAGTAGGTATTAAAATCACTGTTCATGTGCAAAACTGACAATGGGATTCATACAACTATGTCAATTTGAAGTAGAATAAGCTTCTGGCTCACAGTTTTCTGTAATGTATTCTTCCAAGCAGAAAAGCATAACCCACCTAGATATGCATGTACAGCACTATCTGAGTGGAAGTATACAGGTTAATAAATATCCAAGTGAGTGTGCACAGAACAGTACACTTGTATCCTCTAAGTGCATTTCACTTTGATAAAATGGCAGGAAAATATTTGGATACCTCAAAATCATTTGAAAATAAGTACATGTCATACAAAGTGGGTTTTCTTGAAAACAGTTCTGTAGCACTTGTGCACTATGTACATGCACTCATTTCAGTATGTGGTGAATTCTAGCAGTGTCTTGAGATAATAGGTTTTCTTCTGTGAAGATCTGGTGAAGTATCATTGTGAAATATGATCACTTCAGTGTTGTTTCAATGCTAAATAGGTATTAAATGCACTGTTTCATGTGCAAAACAGTCAATGGTATCATGATTATGTCAGTTTTGCAGTAGAACGAGCTTCTGGCCACCATATTCTGTAATGTATTCTTCCAAGAAGAAATGTGTACTCCACCTAGGATGTGCATGTACAAGCTACTAGATGTTAGTGAATAAAAATGTGCATATGAACATAATAGTCCACTTGTCATCCTCCGAGTGCATTTCACTATGATAAAAGTGTAGAGAAATATTTGAAAACCTCAAAACTACTTGGGAATAAGTATATTTCTTATGAAGTGGGGTCCATGAAAATACATCTGCAGCATTTATACTCCATGTACATGTACCCATTTCACTATATGATGTTAGGAGTGTCTGAGATAATAAGTACTGTACTGTGAAGTTCTGATTATCTTTGTGAAATATGATCACTTCAGTGGTAAGTTTAATTACTAAAGACCTATTGAAATCAATGTTCCATGTGGAATTCCATCAGTTGATTCCTTTGACTATGAGAGTTTTGAAGTAGAATAAGTTTCTGGCTCAGTTTTCTGTAATGTATTCTTCCAAGCAGAAAAGCATAATCCACACAGGATGTGCATGTATAGCACTACATTACTAGAAGTATATACAGGTTTGTGAATATCACAGTGAATATGAGGTAACAGTTCACTTGCTGTCCTTCAACTGCATTTCACTATGAAATAACTAGGGAAAAGTCTGAACACCTCAAAACCACTTGGGAATAAGTATATTTCATATGAAGCGGGTTTTTGTGAAAACACTTTGGCAGCATTTACGCACCATGTACATGTACTCATTTCAGTACTGGATGAATGCTGGTGGTGTCTGATATCATAAGTACTGTTTTGTGAAGATCTGTTGAAGTATCTTTGTGAAATATGATCAGTTAAGTAGTAAGTTTGATTGCTAAAGAGCTATTAAAATCACTGTTCTAGGTGGAAAATTGTCAATGATTCATAAGACTATCAGTTTTGAAGTAGAGTAAGCTTCTGGCCCACAGTTTTTTTGTCATGTATTCTTCCAAGCAGAAATGCTTCCCCCACCTATGACATGCATATACAGTCTACTATATGATTTGGCTGATACACATTTATGAATATCATAGGGAATATTAACATCAGAGTCCACTTGTTGCCCTCCATGTGCATTTCATTTTGATAAAACTGTAATGAAGTACTGAACACCTCAAAAGCACATGGGAATAAGAATATTTTATATAATGCAGGTTTTCAGTCAAAGTCTTCTTCAGTGTTTATATGCCATGTACATGTACTCGTCGTGGTGTGTACTTGTGGGGGGGCTCCACCCACAGAGCCCCACCCATCCACCACAGATGAGAATAAGACTACCAAGACATGATCTGCTTGGGGAGAAGAGTGGCCAATCTCTTAAAGGAGAAGGGCCAAGAGCCTTTTCCTCAATGGCTTTTATTAGGTTCATTTTACACAGGAGTACAGGTAAAGCTCATCAATCATTGTCAGGCGCCAGGATCAAACAATAGATAACATTTCAAAGAACTCTGAGGGCTTAATCTGAGACAGCGTCTGTCAGCTAAGGGGTTACAAAACTGGGAGACAAACTCATTTCCTGCTCAGACCCTTATCATTTAAATGAGAGCACTCTTAGCAAAGCAGGTTTCACAGGACTTTAGGAATTCTTTCTTATGCCTGATCACCTGGGGAGCCACCCTATCCAGCAGAAAGCTGCACCGCTCTCTGTCAATGTTTCAGGCTTAAGTGGAGCAAAGCCAAGAGATAAGGAAACTTCTCCCAGACAGAATGGGGACTCAGGCTATGTCAGGATAGCTGGGGGGCAAGGGTCGATCACCCCCTTTGGCTGAAGCCCCCCGAGTCCTTCCTTGAGGGCCTTCCATGTAATCATGCCTGACTTAGGCGACCCCTCCCTTGAGGGAATCTTACCTGTCATTGGCTAACCAACCAAGTATTGGGGGCCAGTTATGGATAAATCAGAAGCGGCACTCCTACCAGGAAGATAAGCTTTGTCTCCTTAATGGCTTACAGTCCGAAGGTCGCTTACTCAGCCTTAGCCATAGAGTGGGGGATTACAACTCCTGACACCAGGCAGGGTGGTTCCCAACATGTATTGAATGCTAGTGGTGTGTGAAATAATAAGTACTGTTCTGTGAAGACCTGTTGAAGTACCTTTTGGATATATGATCACTTCATTGGTTAGTATGACTGCTAAAGAGCTGTTGGGTATGTACCATACCCAACACAGTCAATGGATTCATACAACTATATCAGTTTTGATGTGGAATAAGTTAATAACCCACAGTTTTCCTTAATGTATTCTTCCCACCAGAAAAATGTCCCTCACCTAGGACAGGCATGTACTGTCTACTACATGTCTTGGACAGTACAGCTTTGTGAATATCAAAGTGAATATGAACATAACAGTCCACTTGTTATCCTCCAAGTGCATTTCATTCTGATAAAAGTGTAGTAAAGTGTTTGCACACCTCAATTCCACTTGGGAATTTAAACCACTTAAAATATTTAGCTATAAGTTTCTGCAGGAAATGCTTCCAAACCATCAAAAACACTGTGTTCTTCAGTGACTGCTTGTTAGGAAAGATTACATTTCTGGAGAAATATTCAGAAACTAAGGATTCCCATTCTGTAACTCTTATTGGCATTATGTTATGGTGAACCTTCTAAATAGAAGGTTTTGGCTCACCCTACTCAGCAACTTGCCTTTTCAGTCAAAGAAACATATTCTCACTAAGACATGCAGGTATAGTGTTTATAACATTTGTAATCCACACGTTGCTAAAACTGACAAGGAAATCATTTGTACATCAGTGAACTTATTGGCCCAAATGATTACTTCCATCTGTGAACCTAGTCATAAAATGTTGGAAAACCCTTACATTTAACTGGTACCAAATGAGATTTCAGTATACACTTCAGTACAAATATACTTTCTAAATAGAATTCTTATCATTGATTGTTGAATCTCTGGATGCAGAAAGAAATAAAAGAGTTATTGGAAGATGGTGACTGAAAATTGGGAAATCATGATAAATTAATGGGACCTTTGTGGTTTATTTTACCTTTTGCTTTAGATTAACTTGAGAGAGCACAATTGAGAATTAAGATGAAGAGAAAAGTTGACATTAGTTTTAAATGAGAGACTGTTAGAATGCAAAGTGCACACAGTTCTCACTTTCCTTGATGTATAGACACCTAGGTTAACCAAAGTGTTCAACTCTATGGGTCATGCTTGTTGTAACATTTAAATTGCAGTTATACTAAGCTTCATGGTTGGCATTTATTACGATTAAGGACTGAACCAACATTATAGTCAGAGAAAACACATAGACAATGATTGCTTTTAGTTATGACATTGGGTTGGACTTCGGTGTGAAAGTCACCCTGGTGTGAGGGTGGCAAGGAGAGTTGAAATTAGTGTTTGTTAGGAAGTTAAAAGGTATAGCCATGAGTTTCTGCAGTAAACACTTCCAAACCTTCAAAAAATGATGAGTTCTTCAATGAGCACCTGGTAGGAAAGATTACATTTCTGAAGAGATATTCAGAAACTAAGGCTTCCCAGTATAAAACTCTTAGTGGCATTGTATGCTGATATTTTCTGAATAGAAGAAGGCTTTGGCTCACCCTACTCAGCAACCTATTCCTTCAGGCAAAGAAACATATTCTCACTAAGACATGCAGGCACAGTGTTTTACAATACATGTAATCCACAAGTCTCTAAAACCAACAAAGAAACTATGTAACATGTGTTAACTTACTGGCCTCAATTAGCACTTCAATTTGTGCATCTAATCATGGAGTTTGAAAATCCTTACATATAACTAGAACCAAACGAGATTTTGGCAAATTCTTCAGAATTTGAAGAATTCCTTTTTTTGTTCTTGTTCTTGTACAGCTGTCTCCACTTTCCAAAACCACTTTTCCCTCCTGACTCACCCCACCTCCCACCCACAATCCCTTCACCCTTTGGTTTTGTTCATGGGTCCTTCATACATGTTCTTTTTGATGACCCTTTCCCTTCTTCCCCCATTATCCTCCTCCCCAGCTTCACTCTGCTTATGGTCAGTTTGTTTATTTCCATGTCTCTGGTTATATTTTGCCTGCTTGTTTGTTTTGTTGCTTAAGTTCCACTTATAGGTGAGATCATATGGTACTTGTCTCTCACCACCTGGCTTACTTCAGTTAGCATAATACTCTTCAGTTCCATCCATGCTGTCCCAGAGGGTAGGACTCTTTCCTTCTTTCTTCTGCATAGTATTCCATTTTGTAAATGTACCACAGTTTTTTGATCCACTAATACTTAATGGGCACCTAGTTTGCTTCCAGCACATGGCTATTGTAAATTGTGCTTCTATGAACATTGGGATGCATAGGTTCTTTTGAATTAGTGTTTCCAAACTCTGAGGGTATAATCTCAGCAGTGGAATTGCCAGGTCAAAAGGCAGTTCCACTTTTAGTTTTCCCAGGAAAATCAATACTGTTTTTCACAGTGGTTGTACCAGTCTGCATTCCAACCAACAATGTACTAGGATTCCCTTTTTGCTACAACCTCACCAGCACTTATTGTTTGTTGATTTGGTTATGATGGCCATTCTGACCATTGTGAAATGGTATCTCATTGTGGTTTTAATTTACATCTCTCTGATCGCTAGTGATGCTGAGCATCCTTTCATATGTCTCTGGGCCCTCTGTATGTCCTCCTTGGAGAAGTGTCTGTTCTGGTCCTTTGCCCATTTTGTAATTAGATTATTTATGTTCCTGCAGTGAAGTCATATGAGTTCTTTATATATTTTGGAGATCAAACACTTGTCCAAGGTATCTTTGGCAAGTATATTTTCTCATATGGTTGGTTCCCTTTTCATTTTGCTGATGTTTTCTTTAGCCATGCAGAAGCTTTTTATTTTAATGAGATCCCATTTGTTTATTATTTCTTTTAAGTCCCTTGCTCTAGGGAACATATCAGTGAAAATATTGCTGCATGGACTATCTGAGATTTTGCTACCTATGCTCTCCTCTAAGGCTTATATGGTATTGCAACTTATATTTAAGTCTTTTATCCACCTTAAGTTTATTTTTGTGTATGGTGTAAGTTGGTGGTCAAGTTTAATTTTCGGCATTTAGCTGTCCAAATCTCCCAACACCCTTTGTTGAAGAGGCTATTTTTACTCCATTTTATGCTTCTGCACATTTTATCATATATTAATTGACCAAAGACTTGGTTTTATTTCTGGGCTCTCTATTCTCTCTCTCTTTTTTTAAGATTTTATTTATTTTTACAGAGGGGAAGAAGGGAGAAAGGGAGAGAAACATCAATATGTGGTTGCCTCTTAAACACCCCCTATAGGGGACCTGACCCAAAATCCAGGAATGTGCCTTACACTAGGAATCAAACTGGTGACCCTTTAGCTCACAGCCTGGCACTCAATCCACAGAGCAACACTACCCTGGGCCCTCTATGCTGTTCCATTGATCTATGTGTCTGTTCTTATGCCAGTAACAGACTGTATTGATTACTGTGGCCTTTTAATATAGTTTGATAGCAGGTACTGTGACCCTTCTTACTTTGTTCTTTTTTGTCACAATTGCTGCACCTATTTGGGGTTGTTTATGATTCCATATAAATTTTTGAAATGTTTGTTCTATATCTGTGAAATATGTCATTGGTATTTTAATAGGGATTGCATTCAATCTTTAAATACCATTGGGTAGTATGGACATTTTGATGATGTTAATTCTTCCAATACATGCACTAGGTATATGCATCCATTTCTTTGTATCTTCTTTAATTTGTTTCTTCCAAGTTTTATAGTTTTATGAGTACAGGTGTTTTATCTCATTGGTTAGCTTTATTCCTAGCTCCTTTATTTTTCTTGTTGCTATATCAAATGGATTTTTCCCCTGATTTCTGTTTCTGATATTTCATTGTTGGTATACAAAAATGCCTTTGATTTCTGAATACTGACTTTGTATCCTGCTTTTTGCAAAATTCACTTATTAGGTCAAGTAGTTATTGGTGCAGTATATAGGATTTCTATATGCACTATCATGTCATCTATGAACAATGACATTTTTGTTTCCTCTTTTCCACTTTAGATGCCTTTTATCTTTCTTATGTGATCTCTGTGGCTAGACTTCCAATACTATGTTGAATAGAAGTGGTAAAAGCAGACATCCTTGTCTTGTTCCTGATCTTAGTGGAAGACTTTCAGGTTTTGCCCATTGAGTATGGTGTTACCTGTAGGTTTCTCATATATGGCCTTTATTATTTTGAGGAATGTCCCCTTTACTCCCACTTTGCTGACTATTTTTATCATAGATGGGAGTTGTACTTTATCATACGCTTTTTCCACATCTATCAATATGATCATGTAATTTTTGTCTTTCCTTTTGTTTATGTGATGTTAAGTTTCTTGATGTACAAATATAGTACTATCCTTACATCCTTGAGATGACTCCCACTTGATCATGGTGTATCTTTTTAATGTACTGCCGGATGTGGTTTGCCAATATTTTGTTCAGGATTTTAGCATCTCTGTTCATCAACGATATTGGCCTGTATTCTTTCATTGTTGTGTCTTTATCTGGTTTTGGGATTAGGATGATGCTGGCTTCATAAAAAGAGTTTGGGAGTCTTCCATGTTCTTGGATTTTTTGGAATAGTCTATGAAGGACAGGGATTAGCCCTTCCTTAAATGCTTTGTAGAATTCTCCTGTGAAACCATCTGGTCCAGGGCTTTTGTGTGTCAGGAGTTTTTTAATTACTGCTTCAATTTCATCAGCTGTTATTGGTCTGTTCAGGCTTTCTTGTTCTTCTTCATTCAGTTTTGGAATATTATATTTTTCTAGAAATTTTTCCATTTCACCCTGGTTTTCAAATTTCTTGGTATATTATTGTTTATAGAAATTTCTTACAGTCCTTTGTATTTCTGTGATATCAATTGTAATCTCTCCTCTTTCATTCCAGATTTTGTTTATTTTGGTCTTTTTTTTTTTGACATGTCTGCTTAAAAGTTTGCCATTTTTGTGTATCTTTTCAAAGAACGAGCTCCTAGATTTACTGGATTTTTTTCTTTGAATTTTTCTTTTAGTCCCTACATCATTTAATTCTTCTCTGATCTTGGTCATTTTCTTCCTTCTACTCACTCTGGGCTTTGTTTGTTGTTCCTCCAGTTCTTGTAGATGTAGAGTTAGGTTGTTTATTTGAAATGGTTCTATCTTTTTTAGGTAGGCCTGTATTGCTATGAACTTTCCTCTCAGTACTGCCTTTGCTGCATCCCATATGTTTTTGGCCATTGGGTGTTCACTTTCATGAGTTTCCAGAAAATTTTGATTTCTTCTTTGATCTAAATATCCACCCATTCATTGTTTAATAGCATGCTTTCAGTCACCATGTGTTTGAATATTTTGAATTTCTTTTTCCTTGAGGTTGGTTTCTGGTTTCAGGCCCTTATTGTCCAAGAAAGTGCTTGGTATGATTTCAATTTTCTTGAATTTGTTGAGGTTTGTTTGTGTCCTGTCATGTGGTCTATCTGAAACTGTTCCATGTGCATTTGAAAAAAAATGTGTAGTTTGCTTCTTTGGGATGGAAGTTTACATATATATATATCAGTTAAGTCAATTTGATCTAGGGCATTGCTGAATGCTGCAATATCCTTGTTGACATTTTGTGATAAAAAGATCTATCCATTTTTGATAGTGGTGTTTTAAAATCCCCTATATAAGTGTGTTGCTGTCTGTATCTTTCTTGAAGTCCTCCAACACTTTTATTATATGTTTGGGTGCTTCTATGTTAGGTATATATATGTTTATAATGTTTATGTCTACTTGATGGATTCTTCCCTTAAGTGTTATTCAGTGACCTTCTGTGTCTCTTTTTATGGCCTTTGTTTTAAAGTCTATTTTGTCTGATATGAATATTGTTATATCAGCTTTTTTTCCCTGTCCATTTGCTTGGAATATTTTTTTCTAACCCTTCACTTTCAGTCTGTGTAGGTCTTTTGTTCTGAGCTGGGTCTCTTGTTGGCAGCATATGTGTGAGTCATGCTTTCTTATCCATTCACCTACTCTATGTCTTTTGATTCGAGAGTTTAACCCATTAACATTTAAACTTACTACTGATGTGTACTTATTCATTTTTCCCATTTGTACTTGTGTTCCTCTCCCTCTCACTCTTTTTCTTCCTCTTCCTAAAGCAGTCCCATTAGCATATCTGGCAGCACTGGTTTGGTGGAGGCATATTCTTTCAGTTAACTTTTGTCTGGGAAACTCCTTTTTTCAGGAGTTAAAACTTCCATTTTAAATGAGAGCCTCACTGGGTAGAGTAGTTTGGTTGCAGGCCTTTGATTTTCATTACTTCATTATTTCTTGCCATTCCCTTTTGGTCTGTAGTGTTTCTGTTGAGAAATCAAGTGCTAGCTTTATTGGAGCTTCCTTGTATGTTACTTCTGGTTTCTTCTTTGCTGCTTTTAAGCATCTCTCTTTGTGGTTAAAACTTGGCATTCTAATTTTGATAAGTCTTAGAGTAGGCCTCTTTGGGTTCATTTTGATTGGACCCTCTGTGCTTCCTGAACTTTCCTGGTTTTTCTCCTCTCCAGGTTTGGGAAGTGTCTCTCATTATTTTTTCAATGGGTTTCTAGCCCTTGCTCCTTTTCTTCTCCTTCTGGTTTTCTTATGATTCAAATATTGTTGCATTTCATGTTGTCTTGCAGTTCACTTAAATTATTCTCATAGTTTTTGAGTCTTTTTGGGTTTCTGCTCTACCTGGGTATTTCTTTCTACTTTGTCTTCCAGCTCACTAATTCGGTCTTTGCTTCATCCAGTCTGCTTGTAATTCCTTCTAGTGCATTTTTTATTTCAATACTGTATTCTTCATGTCCTCCTGGTTCTTTTTATGGTTTCTAGTTCCTTTTTCATACTGTTGTACTTCTCACTCAGTTCCTTGTAGTAATCTGTGAGTTCCTTCGACATCCTTATAACCATTCTTTTGAATTCTGTGTCTTATAGTTTGCTTGCCTACATTTCATTTAGCTCTTTTACTGGAGAGTCTTGCATTCCTTTTTTATTTCGAGTTATTTCTTTGTCTCCCCATTTTAGGTGTCTCTTTTTGTTTCTTCAACTCCCAATGCTCTGCTTTGCCAGCTGTCTTTGTAGGGTAAAGTCCTATGGTAGGACTTCTGTGGGACTCAGTGGTGCTGTCTCTTTGATCTCCCATCTGGATGTTCTAGGGTTGCTCTTTCTTCCATTTGTGTGGGCTCTCTTGTACTTGGGCTTTACTTGTTGGTGGCTTCTCCCCTTCAGCAGGTTTACTGATATTCACAACTCCCACCTCATATGTGTTAAGGGGCAGTGCAGAGGCAAAATGGAGTAAGACAGTGGTAAAGTATTCTATGGAATTTAAAGTACTAACAAGTCAAGAACAGATTGGAGATCCTGTAGAGAAGTACAGCAACAACTGTGATATTTCACCCAACTAGCCACTTTTTATAAAAGGTGAAAGAGGTAAGACTCTTAGTAGAAGGGAAAAAGAATGTGAGCTGACTTTAGAAAGCAGAGCACAGATGGTGAGATACAGCGAGAGTAAGGGATACAAACTTGGCATAATGTGTGACAGAATAAAGTTATCAAAAACAGTAATAAAGTTCAGGAAGATGGTGAAATGGATTAAGACCAGGGAAGGGTGCTGTTGTTGGAATAACAACCATGTGATAAGGGATATATAATCTGAATAAAAAGAATAAATAGCAAAAGACCAAGAGTAGTGTGTTATTTGAATACAAGTGAAGTGAAAGAAGAAAAAATGCAATATGAAAGGGAGAATAAAGAAAACCAATCAAACAGTGGAGTCAAAGAAACAAAAGAAAAAGAACTAAATGAAAAGAAGAGAAATAAAAAACAGAAAACAAAATAAAAATAACAAAAAAAAATGCAACTTCTTAAGGACAGTAAAGTGAAATTTGTCCCAGTTGTTGGTGTTGGCCTTTTGACTTCTTCTGGATCTGTCTTTGGTCTTCTCACAGCTCCAGGTCTTATTATCTTACACTAATAAAAAAAGAAAGAAAAAAAAGCTTCCTGATGTCTTTAAACCTGTCATCCACTCTCTCACTGGTACCATCTCCAGGTATTCTGTGTTCTGAGAAAACTAGTCTTTTCTTCTGTTAATACTTATTCTATTTTCTGAAGTATCAGTGATAGAATAGTTTCGTTTCTGGCTACTCCATTCATCTTTGGGTATAGCCGGAGATATCTCTGGGTGTTGGTGTTGGAATTATGAAATTTTTATTTTTCAGTGTAAAATCTTTTTTATTTTGTGCATACATGTTTTGATAATAAATTATTCTAGAAAAATAAAACTAGAAAAAAAATTAAAAATTCTTTTGCTAATATCTCCATGAACAGCACAATAAAATATCAGTATTTTGGAATCTACAATATATAGAAAAGTTTTAATATAAAGACAGTAGTTAAAAATTATGCACCTTTGTTTCCAAAAGGAGAAATTTCTAATGTATATTTTTAAAGATTTTATTTATTTATTTTTTAGAGAGAGGGGAAGGAAGGGAAAAAGAGGGAATGAAACATCAATGTGAGCAAGAAACATCAATCAGTTGCATCTCGCACGAGCCCTGGCTGAGGACCAAACCCATAACCTAGGCATGTGCCCTGACAGGGAATTGAACCAGTGAACTTTTGCTTTTTGGGACAATGCCCAACCAACTGATCCACACTGTTCAGGGTGATTTCTAATAGATTAAGAAAACAGAATGACAACATCATCTAACTCTGTTCCCACATAAACACCAGTTTTATTCCAAATAATCACATAATTTTTAAGAACTTTTCTAAAGCATTTACAAAAAATAACCTCAGTGTTATTAATTCTGGAAATTCTATTTTGCACATTAGTACTGCCTTAGTTGAACTGTAACACTCCATAAATTTCAGAGCTTCTATATATTTTATTTTTAAAGTTTAAAAAATTTTTACTTTATTTTTCATGATAAATGATGCTATTGAAAACTTCACTTGATACACTTTTAGTCTGATGATTTTTGCAATCTTACAAATAAGCAACACATATATAATATATATGAAATAATAATAAAGCCTGTCTAATGGCTTCCATTGGAGACCAGGGAATTGCATTTCGTTAAACCCAAATTAAACAGAGTTGAATTTAAATTAATACAGAGAAAGGCATGCTCTGGATGTGTGGTTCTTTGTATTTCCTGAAGCATCAGATGAATTGTAAAGAGTTCAAAGAACTTTTTATTACTCCTGTAAGAGAATAAGTATATTAATTTAATTACACCCACTTACAGAGTTCATCTGTAATGACATTGAGAGATAATGTATAAATGTGACAAATGGTATGTTTTTAAATATAGTGAAGAAAATACATAATTAAAGAATTACCATGCCAAGACAAACAAAATGGGTTTATGACATTAAGTGAAAATGTATTCAAAGAAAAAAGAAAATGTTTCATAATCCTGTGAACTGCATCCTATTCACCATCACTACACTTGAGAATTGCTTTTTTCTAACCACTAAAAAGAGTCAAATACTTGATTATCTTATTTTAAGTCAGCTGGGCTTTTTAAAGTAGTACAATATTGGTTTACTTTTTGCCTTTCCTCCAAAATACCTTTTCAACCATTCTCTTTCTACTAATGAGTCAGTAACTTTATTATCAATTAGTTAAAATTACATCTGATTATATATTTAATATTTCCTATCTACATATACTTATATATTGAGAGAAATTATCAAATAATAACAACCACCCACTTGATACAAAATAATTTCATCTTTGTGGTTGTAAATAGTTACTTCAAGCAAAATTGCTTGAGCATCAACTATTCTCAACTCTCTCATTCAAGTTTTGTTCTGATTAACTTTATATAAGTCTGATATAAACAGAAGCTATAAAAGACATCATAGATAGCAAAACACTTTTGTCCCAAGTATATACTTATGCTTTGTAACTACTACTTAGAAAAAAACCCATGATTTAATAGCTAAGAAAGAATTAAACCTAAGTAATGTAATTGTGGCTTCCTGGTAATACAGTTAAACTATAGTAGGCCTTACTGAGAATGTACTGATTATAAATCAATGCAGTCATGTTTCACTCAGTCTTCAAGAAAAGAAAGACAATGATTTGGAAAGTGTAATTAATACCAGATGAAAACCAATAATGTGATGAACTGAGTATGAGCTTATAATTTGATAACTAATAATTTACTGAGGTGTGGTGTGGTGTGCTAGGCACCAAATAGAACATATGGGCCCATTATCATACATCTGCAAACAATTTTAAGATGCATTATATGTACTACTCAAGCACAGTGAGGTCTGGTCAAATACCTAAGTTCACTACCATGGAAATCATGGATGATGGGAAAGGAAGGGTGCAGAGGAACTAAACCAAAACCACAATTTTACTGTTATTAATAGAGTAAGTGTTCAGATTTGCCTCAAAAAAATATTAGATTATACAAAGATTCTAAAAAAATATAGCTTAGAATCTATGTACTTTATTTATAATTTTAAAAATAATTATACCAATGTTGGCATAAGAGAAAAGAAGAGGAAATATAAAAAGTCACAATTCTTACAATAAAATACAAATTAGTGGCAGTAGTGAGCCCATAATAATTTCCTAAAATGAACTAATTCTTAAATCTCTACTAACATTTTTAAATCTTTTCTGCCTGCTTCTTTCTCATTCCCTAACTAAGCATAGTACATCAACAAGAACCTGAAAAATATACTTTTATTATCTTTTTTATTTTCACCTGTGGTAGTACAAAATACCAATGTGCAATAATTTGTTCTGACACTATCACTTGGTTCCTAAACATTGCTCTTTGTTTTACATATTCTGTTTGTTGCATTTAAAGTTCATTTAGTATAAAGACTAAGATACTCTAAGATCAAAATTCTAATTCTATTGTTTCACCAAGTATATGGTCTTAGATAAACATTAATATTTATTAATCTTAATTTTCTATATGTTTATTGAAATTTTTGATTTAATAATCAAAGTTAGACTACTATAGAATTCAGAAAGGTCTAAATGATCACAATAAGATATCTGTCAATAAAAAATGTTAGAAATTAAAAGTTCTTACTTGATTTTTGAAAGTTTCTGTAGAATAATACTGAGCTTTTCTAGTATTTGGATATCAAGCTTAGGGGTTCGAAGCAGCATAGAGCAAGTACGAAAAAATAAATTGTTGCTACAGGCTTCCAGGAAAGGCTGCAAGGATTCTGCAAAACAAATTATCGGTGCTTTACTGATAGAGAGTAGCCTAAAAGACATTAAGAAACAAAATAAAACCAGAATTGTAGAGGGTATTTATAAATATTGATTTAATTTTCATTCTTTTCATGCATAACTTGGGGCAAAAATATTATCATTTGAACAAGTAAAATATCCCCCAGTTCCTGTTGAACAATGCAACCCAAAGACAAGATTATTTTCCATAATATCAAACTTCTATTAAAACAGAATTGGGAAGAAATCCCATGCTTGACCAATAGGAGCAAAGTCATTTCTTGAATAAGTTCATAACAGTAGGAGGAATCTAAATAATTAGCAATAAAAATTTTTGTTGGGGGCACGGAGAAGATGGCAACAATGTAGGTGGGAGCTGAGCCCACTTGCTCCATGCACCCAAACTGGGACATTTAGTCAACCTTCTGAAAAACAAAGTGAATAGCCAACAGAATCTTACCTGATATGAAGTTTGGAAGCCAAAGTGTGCAGCACACACTTCAAAACAGGAGGTAAGGTGTCAAGGGGATAGGCCAAGGAGAAGATCCCCAGGCCTGGCACAGAGACTGCAGCTGCCACAGGGGGCAGTGGAGGAGAGCTGGGCCAGTGACAGCAACCTAGGGGCTCCCTCCCCTCTCAGAGTGGGAAAGTTCCAGACCCACACCAGGGGAGAACTGAACAAATAAAGTTGCTAGGGGTGAAAAAGGCAACAAGCACACACAGCCAGCAATATACCCAGGCTGGGGAGACTGTCACCAGCTGGGACAGTGCCAGAGAATTTGGGAGATCCTGGTGGCACCTAGAGCTGGGAAAGAAGGTGGGCTGCAACTGGCGATGACCCAGATAAACTCTAGACTTGCCAGAGAGTTGGAGTGTGTGGAAAACCAGGCAGTGTCTTGGAGCTGCAGCAGCCCCCAAAGAGACTTTTTTCAAAAGGGGAACTGAGGTCCCATGTAGGGACCTCTCCCACGCAGCAGTCAGGCCAACAAAGAGGGAGGAGTGTGGGCACAATTTGCTCCCACACAGTGCACCTCACAGATTGATCAAAAGAGTTCAAAAAGAGTTAGCTTATCAGTGCCAGCCCGGCACAACAGTTCAGGGTGGAGAGGGCAGACCACACAATGCTCTGAGGGTGTAGGATGGAAAGTGGGCACTTGTGATTACTGTAGCCCAGACAGAGCCCCTGTCCTCATGAAACCACAGGAAGGGAAAAACAGAACCCAGCCACCAACTGCCTGCAGGAACCGGAAAGATCTGCAAAACTAGCTGGACAGGCTTAATAATTGGCAGGAGGCTTTTTTTCTTCTTTTTTTCAAGAGTAAGACAAAAAGTCCTGCAGCTAAAAGAAAACCAGACACAGACAAATCCAGAAAGAAGTCAGAAGGTGAGAAACCAGCAGCTGAGACAAATCTCACTCTGCTCTTCATTAGAACTTGCATGATTTAAAAAAAAAAAATTTCTTTCTTCTTCCATTTATTTAGTTGTTTTTGTTTTGTTTTGTTTTGTTTTGCTTTGCTTATAAGTGCTCTTCCTTCTTATGTCAGCTCACATTTTTCCCCCTCTAATAAGAGTCTTCCATCTTTTCCACTTTTTATAAACTGCAGCTAGTTGGGTAAAATTACATGGTTTTTGCTCTTCTCCAAAGGAACTCCTATTTGCTCACTGCTTGTACTTCAAATCCCATAGATAGTTTCCTGCTATCTTACTTCATTTCTCCTTCCTCCTGCCCCTGATCAATTGAGTAAAGAATTTTAACTCATTGTTGCCTCTCTCTCTGTTTTCCCCTCTCTCAATCTGGGCTTTACTCCTTACTCTTTTTTTTAAAGATTTTATTTACTTGTTTTTAGACAGAGGGAAAGGACAGGAGAAAAAGACAGAGAGAAACATCAATGTGTGGTTGCCTCTCATACACCCCCTATTGGGGACCTGGACTGCAACCCAGGCATGTGCCCTGACTGGGAATTGAACAAGCAACCCTTGGTTTGCAAGCTGGCGCTTAATCCACTGAGCCACACCAGCCAGGCTTCTCCTTATTCTTATTAGTTAACTTCCCCCACCCTCTCAAAATCATTTTTTTTTTACTGTAGACATCTCATATTCACTTTTCGCTTTTCTGCAATATTCTCATTCCCATTCCTTTATTAAACCTCATTCAGCTGTCATTGCTATAGACCTTGCTGTAGTTTTTCTGCAATTTTGTTCCCATTGGTCCAGTACCTTTTCAATTTTACTTCAAATCTCATAGTATACTCATCCCTTTTTGTGCTCCATAGTTCCCAATGCTCTTTTGTGTTTCACTTACATTTTAAACTTTATTCTTTCCTTTTCTTTGCCTCAGTTCTATTCCAAGTCTTACCAATTCTCCTCCCTCTTACCACTCAATAACATTTCCCCCTCTTTTAGTCAGCTCATATTCCTTTTGTCATTATCTTATAATATCTGTGATCTTTCTTCACCTTTATAAACCTTGGTTCAATTGCTGATGTGGTAGGGGGATTCTTTTGCTGATGTAGGTATGGTTGTCTGGTAATACTGCTTTGTTAACCAACACCTGTGCAACACCACACAAGACAAGGTGGGAGTTATGATTAACAGTAAATACAGTGGAGGGGTGAACCCTGTAACAAAGAAGCTACCAACAGTAAAGCCCAAGTATGAGAGCCCACACAAACAGAAGAAAGGGCAACCACAGAATATCCAGACAAGGAGATCAAAGAGATTGCACCAGAGTCCCACAGAACCCCTATCACAGAATATCACTCCATGAAGGCAGTTGGCAAAGCAGAGTTGCCAGAAACACAGAAACAAAGAAAAATATTCACTTAAAATGGGGAGACATACAAAGAACCCCCAACTGAAAAGAATGGAAGAACCTCCAGGAAAAAAAAGGTAGATAAAATGGAGACAAGCAATCTATCAGACACAGAATTCAAAAGAATGGCTATAAGGATGCTCAGGGAACTCACAGACAACTACCAGGAACTGAGTGGGAACTACAACAACATGAAAAAGGAAATAGAAGCAAGAACCAGGAAGAAATGGAGAATACAATTTCTGAAATAAAAAATACACTAGAAGGAATCACAAGTAGGCTGGATGAAGCCGAGGACCAAATTAGTGAACTGGTAGACAAGGCAGAAAGAAATATCCAAGTAGAGTAGTAGCACAAAAAGGACTCAAAAATCATGAGGATAGCTTAAGAGAACTTCAGGACAACATGAAGCACAACAACATTCAAATCACAGAAATACCAGAAAAAGAAAAGAAGAAAGGGATAGAAACCTTGTTTAAAAAAATGACAGAAAACTTCCCAAACCTGTAGAGGGGAAAAGGCACAAATGTTCAGGAAGCACAGCGAGTCCCAAACAAAATGAACCCAAAGAGGCCCCCTCCAAGACACATCAGAATTAAAACACCAAATTTCAAAACAAAGAGAGAATCTTAAAGGCAACAAGGGAAAAACAGAAAGTGATATATAAGGGAGCTCCAATTAAGCTAGCAGCTGATTTCTCAACAGGAACACAACAAACCATAAAAAAATGGCAAGAAATACTCCAAGTAATGAAAAGCAAATGCCTGCAACAAAGACTACTCTACCTAGCAAAGCTCCCATAAAATGGAAGTGAAATAAGAAGTTTTCCACACAAAAGTACACTAAAAGTTTACAACTCCATGAAACCAGCACTGCAAGAGATGATACAGGGACTGCTTTAAGGAGAGGAAAAAAAGAAGAGGGGAACATAGGTACAATGTGGAAATATGAGTAACTACCTATAAATAATAAACTTAAATGTAAATTGATTAAATCCTCCAATTAAAAGACACTGGGTAGCTGAATGGATAAGATATCATGACTCTCACATATGCTGCCTGCAAGAGACCTACCTCAGGAAAAAAGACCTACACAGACTGAAAGTAAAGGGTTGGAAAAAATATTTCAAGTTAAAAAGCCAGGGTATCAATACTCATAGCAGACAAAATAGACTTCAAAACAATGGCGATAAAAAGAGACACAGAAGTAGTCTTCATAATATTTGAGGGAAGAATCCATCAAGAAGACATAAATATTGTAAACACATATGCCCCCAACATAGAGGCACCCAAATATATAAGGAAAATCTTGAAGGACTTCAAGAAAGATATACACAGAACCACACTTATAGTAGGGGATTTTAACACCCCACTGTTGGGAACCATTCTGCCTTGTTTGAGGAGTTGTAACCCCCCACCCCATGGCTAAGGCTGAGTAAGCGACCTTCAGAATGTAAGCCACTAAGGAGACAAAGCTTATCTCCCTGGCAGGAGTGCTGCTTCTGCTTCATCCATAACTAACCCCCAATGCTTAGTTGGTTAGCCAATGATGGGTAAGATTCCCTCAAAGGAGGGGTCGCCTAAGTCAGGCATGACCACTTGGAAGGCCCTCAAGGAAGGACTCAGGGGGCTGCAGTAAAGAGGGGGTGATGGACCCTTGCCCCCTGGCTATCCTGACATAGCCTGAGTCCCCATTCTGTCTGGGAGAAGTTTTCCTTATCTCTGGCTTTCTGGTCTTAATCCACTTAAGCCTGAAACTAAGACAGAGGACGGTGCAGCCCTATACTGGCTAGAGAGGTTCCCCAGGTGGTCGGGCATAAGAAAGAATTCGTAAAGTCCTGTGAAACCTGCTTTGCTAAGAGTGCTCTCACTTAAATGATAAGGGTCTGAGCAGGAAATGAGTTTGTCTCCCAAAGTTTTGTAACCCCTTAGCTGACAGACCCTGACTCAATTAAACCCTCAGAGTTCTTTGAAATGTTATCTATTGTTTGATCATTGTTGCCTGACATTGATTGATGAGCTTTACCTGTATTCCTGTGTATTATGAACCTAATAAAAACCATTGAGGAAAGGGCTCTTGGCCCTTCTCCTTTGAGAGATTGGCCACCTCTCCTCCCCAAGCAGATCATGTCTTGGTAGTTTTATTCTCATCTGTGGCAGATGGGGGGGCTCTGTGAGCAAAGTTTCCCCACACCCCACTGTGACCAATGGGTAGATCTTCTAAACAAAATATCAATAAGGACATGACAGCATTGAATGAAGCCCTTGATCAAATGAACTTAATTCATATATACAAAACCTTTCATCTCTAAGAAGAAAAATACTTTCTTTTGAAATGCACATGGAAAATTTTCTATTAAATGTACATGGAACATTTTCAAGATAGACCATATGACAGGACACAAAACAAGCCTCAACAAATTCAAGAAAATTGAAGTATATCAAGCATTTTCTCATATTTAAAAGGGCTTGAAACTAGAAACCAAGCCCATGGGAAAAACTCAAAAACATTAAAATTCATGGAGACTGAATAGCA
Organism: Anoura caudifer; assembly: GCA_004027475.1. Lineage (NCBI taxonomy): Eukaryota > Metazoa > Chordata > Mammalia > Chiroptera > Phyllostomidae > Anoura > Anoura caudifer. The sequence continues at coordinate 4,982 of PVKU01002488.1, read as the reverse complement.
TGATATTAAACAATGAATGGGAGAACAATGAGATCAAGTAAAAAACAGAAAAGTTTCTGGGAACAAAAGAAAATGAACACACAACAGTACAAAACTTACAGGACCCAGCAAAGGCAGTCCGCAGAGGGAAGTTCAGAGCAATACAGACCTACCTAAAAAGTTACAAACATTTTAAAAAAACAACCTTACCCTACATCTACAAGAACTGAAAGAAGAACAACAACCAAAAAAAAAAAAGCCTGGACTGCCGGCCAAGATGGAGGTGTAGGTGGACACATTGTGCCTCCTACAACCAAAATTAAGGACCAACAAAAATTTAGAAACAAACAAAAAAACAACCAGAAGAGACTGAAAATTGAATTATACAAAAGTCCGACAACGATTCACCCAGACTGGTAAGAGGGGCAGAGTCCGCAGCCTGCAAAAAGGGATCACAGCAGGAAAAAGCAGTGGCTAGTGGTCCCAGATGCACAGACGTCGGTTGGCACACTCCAGGCACACAGGCAGCAGTTACCGAGCGGGAGGAGGCAACGAGCAGACCAAGTGAGGAAAACAAGGTGGCTGACTGCAGTCACACATTCGAGTGCAGATAAACCAGGAGAAAACTGGCAGCAAGACACACTGTGCAACCCAAGGCCCCAGCCCTGGGGAATAAAGCCTAAAAGCACTGATTGAAAAACACTTGTGGGGGTTGAAGTGCTGGGAGAGGCTCCCAGCCTCACATGAGAGTTCGTTGGAGAGACCCACAGGGTCCTAGAACGTACACAAGCCCATTCACATGGAAATCAGCACCGAAAGGGCCCAATTTGCTTGGGGAAAGCAGCAGCAGGGACTGCAATCTGAGAGAACACAGAGCAAGTACCATTGTTCCCTCTCAGATCCTGCCCCCACATACAGTGTCATCATAACCCAGCAACTGGGCTGCTCTGCCCTGGGGAACACCTAAGGGTCTGGACCCTTACTATGTAACAGGAGCGACTAGAACCCCCCACACACATAAAACCCCAAAATGGCTCAAGCAGGAGAACAGATTAAAGCCCCAGAGCCAATTCATCTAAGCGATCAAGAGATAGCCAACCTATCAGATGCACAGTTCAAAGCACTGGTGATCAGGATGCTCACAGAATTGGTTGATTTGGTTGCAAATTAGATGAACAAATGAAGGCTACAATAAGTGAAATGAAGGAAAACACACAGGGAACCAATAGTGATGGGGAGGAAAACTGGGGCTCAAATCAAGTTTGGAGCACAAGGAAGAAAGAAACAACCAAACAGAAAAGAAAGAAGAAACAAGAATTCAAAAAACTGAGCAGAGGCTTAGGAACCTCCAGGACATCTTTAAATGTTCCAACATCTGAATTATAGGGGTACAAGAAGGGGAAGAGGAAGAGCAACAAGTGGAAAACTTATTTGAACAAATAATAAAGGAGGACTTCCCCAATCTGGCAAAGGAAATAGACTTCTAGGAAGTCTAGGAAGCTCAGAGAGTCCCAAAGAAGTAGGACCCAAGGAGGAACATACCAAGACACATCATAATTACAGTACCCAAGATTAAAATGAAGGAGAGAATCCTAGAAGCAGCAAGAGATAAAGAGACAGTAACCTATAAAGGAGTTCCCATCAGACTGTCAGCTGATTTCTCAATAGAGACTTTCCAGGCAAGAAGGGGCTGGAAAGAGGTATTCCAAGTCATGAAAGTCAAGGACCCACATCTAAGATTCCTCTATCCAGCGAAGCTATCACTTAGAATGGAAGGGAAGATAAGTGCTTCCCAGATAAGGTCAAGTTAAAGGAGTTCATCATCACCAAGCCCTTATTATATGAAATGTTAAAGGGACTTATCTAAGAAAAAGAAGATAAAAAATAGGACAGTAAAATGACAGCAAACTCACAGATATTAACAACCACACCTAAAACAAAAGCAAACTAAGCAAACAAGTAGAACAGGAGCAAAAACACAGAAATGGAGATCAGCTGGAGGGTTAACAACAGGGGAGTGGGAGGAGGAGAGAGGGGGAAAAGGTACGGAGAACAAGTAGCATAGATGATGGGTAGAAAATAGACAGGGGGAGGGCAAGAATAGTGTGGGAAAAGTAGAAGCTGAAGAACTTATGACACATGGACATGAACTAAAGGGGGGGGATGTGGGTGGGAGGGGGTGTGCAGGGTGGAGGGGAATGAAGTGGGGGAATGGGACAACTGTAATAGCATTATCAATAAAATATATTTTTTTTAAAAAGCCTTGAGAGAGTACAAGGAAGGAAATAATAAAGATCAGAGCAGAATTAAATGACATAGGGAATAAAAGAAAAATTCAAAGGATTAAAAATACAGGAGCTGGTTCTTTGAAAAGATAAACAGAATTGACAAGCCTTTAAGCAGACTCATCAAGAAGAAGAGAGAGAAGGCCCAAATAAATAAAATCAGAAGTGGAACAGGAGAGGCTACAACCAATACCACAGAAACACAAAGGATTGTAAGAAATTACTACAAACATCTGTATTCCAAGAAATGTGAAAACTTGAGTGAAATGGACAAATTTCTAGAAACCTAGAGTCTTCCAAAACTGAATGAAGAAAAAGCAAATGCCTCAACAGACCAATAACAGGTACTGAAATTGAAGCAGTAATCAAAAAACTCCTGGTATGCAAAAGCCCCGGATCAGATGGCTTCACTGGAGAATTTCACAAAACATTTAAGGAAGAGCTAACCCCTATCCTTCTCAAACTATTCCCAAAAATCCAAGAAGAGGGAAGACTCCAAACTCTTTATATGAGGACATCATCACCCTAATTCAAAAGCCAGATAATAACACAACAAAGACAGAAAACTACATGCCAATACCAATATCACTGATGAACACATATGCTAATATCCTCAACAAAGTATTGAAAAACTGCATCCAACAATACATTAAAAAGATCATACATAATGATCAAGTGGGATTCATCCCAGGGATGCAAAGATGGTACATATTCTAAAATCAATAAATGTAATGCATCACATAAACAAAGGTACAGCACCCATTTCTGAGAGAAACACTCAGCAAAGTGGGAATACAGGGATCATACCTCAATATAATGAAGGCCATATATGAGAAACCTTCAACCAACATCATCCCCACTGGGCAAAAACTAAAAGCTTTCCCAATAAGATGAGAAACAAGACAAGGATGTCCTCTTTCACTACCTCTATTCAACATAGTATTGGAAGTCCTAGCCACAGTGATCAGACAAGAAAAAGAAATAAAAGGCATCCAAATTGGAAAGAAGGAAGCAAAACTCTCATTTGTTTACAGATGACATGATAGTGCACAGAGAAAATCCTATAGACTCCACCAAAAGACTTCTTGACCTAATAAGTGAATTTGACAAAGCAGTGGTGTACAAAGTCAATATTTAGAAGTTGAAGGCACTTTTGTACACTAATAATAAAATATCAGAAACAAAGGGAAAAAATCCCATTTGATAAAACAACAAGAAAAATAAAGTACCTAGGAATAAACCTAACCAAAGAGGTGAAAGAACAATACTCAGAAAACTACACAACCCTGAAGAAAAATATTAAGGAAGACACAAAGAAATGGAATAATATACTGTGTTCATGGGTTGGAAGAATTACCATCATCTAAATGTCCATTCTACCCAAAGCAATTTAGAGATTCAATGCAATCCCCATTAAAATACTAATGACATATTTCACAGATACAGAATAAACATTTCAAAAATGTATATGGAACCATAAATGACTCTGAATAGCCACAGCAATTTTAGAAAGAAGAACAAAGTGTGAGGGACCACAATACTTGAGATCAAACTATATTACAAGGCCACAGTATTCAGAACAGTCTGTTACTGGCATAAGAACAGGTTCATGGATCAGTGGAACAGAACTGAGAGCCCAGAAATAAACCCAAGTTTCTATGGTTAATTAATATTTAACAAAGGGGTCAGAACATAAAATGAAGCAAAAATAAGCCTCTTCAACAAATAGTGTAGGCAGATCTGGACAGCTACATGCAAAAAAGAGAAAAAGAAACTCGACCACCAGCATACATCATACACAAAGATAAACTCAAGATGGATAAAAGACTTAAATATAAGTTGTGACTCCATGAAAGTCCTAGGAGAGAACATAGGCAGCAAAACTTCAGGTATTATGCAGCAATATTTTCACCGATATGTCCCCTAGCGCAAGGGATCTGGAGAGCATTATCCTAAGTGAAGTAAGCCAGGCAGTGAAAGACAAATACTGTATGATCTCACCTATAAGTGGAGCCTCATCAACAACACAAACAAACAAGCAAAATATAACCAAAGACATTGAAATAAAGAATAAACTTCAATAACCACAATGGAGAGGGGTGGGGATAATGGGGGAAAGGGGGAAGGGTTGTCATGGAACATGTATACAGGACACATGTATGAAGCAAAGGTGGGTAGGATTGAGGGTGGGATGTAGAGATGGCTGGGGGGGAAGTGATTTGGTGAAAATGGAGACAAGTGTACTTGAATAACAATTTTAAAAAAGAAGACAAAATTTTTTTAAATAAAATAAATTAAATCTTCTTGCACATCACAGAATTAAAGATAAACTAGATAAGCAATAATAGCTTCCATTTATTGAAGAATATGCTAACATTTTAGAAATACTATTTCTGAACCACTCAACAATCTGGCATAAGCATTATGATTCCCAATTTACAATATGAATAGCCTGAGACTCAAAGAAATGACATATCTTCTCTATTGGTAATGATCAGAAAGTCAGCTTCAAAACCCCATCCTCTTTCTGTTCCACTGGGCTTCCTGGATTGGCAGTACCTCCCAGTGTGTTTAAAATGTTGAAGGATCTCAGTCAATATTGACTTTTCTATCAAGTAATCTAGTAGGAGAGCAGACATATAATTAAATGATTATAATATAATGTGTCAACATTAATACACACACACACACACACACACACACACACACACACACACA
>PVKU01002487.1:127231-225107 GCA_004027475.1 Anoura caudifer | reverse complement strand
CCAAGCCCTTATTATATGAAATGTTAAAGGGACTTATCTAAGAAAAAGAAGATAAAAAAATATGAACAGTAAAAAGACAGCAAACTCACAGGTATTAACAACCAGACCTAAAACAAAAGCCAACTAAGCAAACCACTACAACAGGAGCAGAAACACAGAAATGGAGATCACATGGAGGGTTAGCAATAGGGGAGTGGGAGGAGGAGAGAGGGAGACAGGGTACATAGAACAAGTAGCACAGACAGTGGGTAGAAAATAGACAGGGGGAGGGCAAGAATAGTGTGGGAAATGTAGAAGCTAAAGAACTTATGACACATAGACATGAACTAAAGGGGGGAATGTGGGTGGGAGGGGGTTTGCAGGGTGGAGGGGAATGAAGGGGGAAATGGGACAACTGTAATAGCATAATCAATAAAATACAACTAAAAATTTTTTAAAAAGATGAACTGGATAGACTTATTTATTCAAACAACTTTATTCTTTCCCCCAACTGTTTCCTTCAAACATTCTCTGTAGACTCATTCTTACCCTCCACTTAGATGAAATCTCAGGCACTTCCCATAACTTTTCAGTCAATCCCAGGTAACAATAAGTCCCTGTAGCACCTTCAGCTCCAAGAATAATTTCTCTTACTGAAAATGTCTTGTTCAATGTACTAATCAAAACTCTGTTCAAAGTTAAAGTCACCACCACCCTTTGCCCCATCCCTACCCTTAGCCCCAGGCCAGCTTCAGGCTGATAGGACTGAAGGAGGAAGAGACATGACCATCTTCTTTCCTCTTTGCTAGTCTTGATCTTCTACTCCCACTCCCCCAACTCTCATTCCAGGCTACTTGAGGCTATTCCACAGTTGAGTTTGGGGTGAGGTAGGAGAAGGAGAGGAAAGGGAAAGAAAACGTCTTATTTAACAGGTGCAGATATAATCCAGCACTAGTGCCCTCTGGTATTAGAGGATGTCCCATGCTGATTTGTATATCTTTGGGGAACTTTTAAGGGTTCCTGGAACCTTCACGACACAGACTCTGATTACTGCTTCCTTATAGGGTACCCCCTCCAGGTAAAGGCTTGCAATGTCCTCCCTAAACCCAGAAATCCCGTAGTCCACCTTCTGTGGGAAATTCATCTCTTCCAGGGAGTTCTCACAAGCAAAACCCAAAATGACTCAAAGCCCACTCTCTCCAACCTCAGGTCCCTAGGGAAAGCTCTTGTATCCCTGATGACTCCCAGGGCACCCTCTTCTTTTCCTACCCTCTTGCCTTGGACCAGATCTCCTTACAGCTTCTCAACCCTGTCCTATTCCAGGAGCCAAATGTTCTTTGAAGCCCCATTTCTCACTTGACCCAAGATGAGCAAACAGCATACTCTCCAAAGAAATTCTCCCTCTCCCTCATCAACCTCAAGACTCTTGATAACTTCCAGGTGACGTGCTAAATCCTCCAGAAATGGACTAGAGTCTGGAAGACACTTAACATGTTTTACAAGCTTTTAAGGCCTCAGCCAAAATCAGGAGAGTCACGTTTTGGCAACTGTTATGGATCTGTATGTATATAGAGCTATGTAGAATGGGATATATAAGGTATACAAAAAAAAAAATATTGAAACACTCATCCAAGGTTGTTAGCGTGCACTCCCTGTTTGGGGTTTACCTGTTGTTTGTCTCTTCACCGGAACAAAAACTTCAAGGAATAAGAAGGGATAGGGAGAGGTCAAGGGTGAAGTAAGGAAGCCAAAGAAAAAAGAAAAAAAGAGATTGCACCAGCCTGGCCAGGTGGCTCAGTAGGTTGGAGCATCTTCCCATACATCAAAAGGTTGTAGGTTTGATCCCCAGTCACAGCACATACCTAGGATGTGGGTTTCATCCCAGTTGGGGTGTGTATGAGAGGCAACTCATCAATGTTTCTTTCTCACATCAATGTTTCTTTCTCTTTCTCTTTCTCTTTCTCTCTCCTCTCTAAAATTCAATGAATGTGTCCTTGGATGAGAATTCAAAACTAAACATTAAAAAAGATATTAGTGAAAAGTATTTTTTTAAAGTGATCAAGAACTTCCATCTTACCATATTCAATGGTCAATTCTGGGTCACCTTCCTTGACCTCACTGGATCCCTTAGAAGGCTTTGATAAAAGGGGTCACTCCCTCTCCTGCAACACTGGCTGTCTTCACTTGACTTGCATGATGCCATCGCTGTAGTTTTCCTCCCACCGCTGGATATTCTCTTTCAGCCTCCTGTGCTGGATTGTCCTCTAAATAGCAGAGTGCCCCAGGGCACTCTGTCTACACTTATCTTCTCTGCCTACACTTACGCCCTACTTATCCTGTCTAGTCTGTGGCTTTAATGGCACACCATACACTGATTGATATCTCTTCCAGATTTATATCTCTAGTCCTGACCTCTCCCTTATGGTACAGAATCTCATATCCCATTTGTCACTCAACAGCTAATAGGCATTTCAAAACTGACAGAACTCTTAACCTCCCACTCCCTAACCCTCCTCCTCCCCTAGCCTTCCCAGGTCTGGTAATGGAAAAACTCATTCACACAACCAAATAAGTCAATGTCCTGGAAGTCATCCTTAACTCCTCTTTCCCTCACACCTGACATCTAATCCATCAGCAATTCCTGCTAGCTCTACCTTCCAAGTATGTCCTGAGTCCAACCTCCACTGTTAATATCATCATTCATCTCTTAAGCTATATGGGTATGCTCCAAATTGGCATGTGTATGTCCACTGTTGCCCACTTTGCTCCACACAGCAGCCAGTGATCACTACTTTTTATAAGAAAATGGTTTTATTTCTAATTTTTAATTCCCATACTGTTTACAAATACATGTTTACTCTAATAATACAGCTTTTCAACTAGGAAAGCAGCTGAACTAACACCCATAAATACAGGTGGGGAGATAATTAACACCCACTAATGTTTCTCTACAAAAAGTGTTCTCTTTTAAAAGAACAATTACAAATAGACTTTCAGCCAAGATGGAGGCCTAGGTAGATATACTTTGCTTCCTTGCACAACCAAAAGAAGGACAACAACAACTTTAAAAGCAAAAAATAACCAGAACTGTCAGAAAATCGAACTGTATGGAAGTCTGACGACCAAGGAGTTAAAGAAGAAACATTTGCCCAGTCCAGTAGATGGGGATGACAGGGACAGAGAGGACTCATGGCAAGGAGGCAACTAGAGGACCAAGGAGGGCAAGGTGGCAGCTGGTGGACCAGGCAGTCCCATGTCTGTGTGCAGATAAACCGGGAGGAACAACTGGGGAGCAAGAGAGACCCCACAACCCAGGGATCCAGCATGGGGAAATAAAGCCTCAAAACCTCTGACTATAAAGACCTGTGGGGGTTGTGGTGGTGGTAGGAACTCCCAGGCTCACAGGAGAGTTCGATGGAGAGATCCACAGTGTCCTAGACCATACCTAAATCGACCCATCTGGGAATCTGCACCAGAAGAGCACAATCTCCTTGTGGGTAGCAGGGGAAGTGACTGAAAGCAGGGTGAGAGCCAAGCAAGCAGCATTGTTCCCTCTGGTACCCCTTCCCCACATACAGGACCACAACTGCAGTGACGTGGTTGCCCCATCCTGGTGAATACCTAAGGCTCTGCCCCTTACTACATAACAGGCTTGCAGAGACAAATATATATGACTCAAATGAAAGCACAGATCAAAGCTCCAAAAATAGAACTAAGCAATGAAGAGATAGCCAACTTATCAGATGCACAGTTCAAAACATTGGTAATAAGTATCCTCACAGAAATGGTTAAGAATGGTCACAAAATAGAGGAAGAAGTGAAGGCTTTGCAAAGTGAAATAACAGAAAATGTATGGGGAACCAACAGTTCCCCAACAGAAGGGAAGGAACCTGGGACTCAAATCAATGGTTTGGACCAAAAGGAAGAAATAAACATTCAATCAGAACAGAATGAAGAAACAAGAATTCAAAAAAATGAGGAGAGGCTTAGGAACTTCCAGGACAACTTTAAACATTCCAATATCTGAACTATCGGGGTGCCAGAAGGAGAAGAGGAAGAGCAAGAAATTGAAAACTTCTTTGAAAAAAAAAAAAGAAGGAGAAATTCCCCAACCTGGCAAATAGACTTCCAGGAAGTCCAGGAAGCTCAGAGAGTCCCAAAGAAGCTGGACCCAAGGAAGCACACATCAAGGCACATCATAATTATATTACCCAAGATCAAAAATAAGGAGAGAATCTTAAAAGCAGCAAGAGAAAAGGAGACAGTTACCTACAAAGGAGTTCCCGTAAGACTATCAGCTGATTTCTCAAAAGAAATCTTACAGGTGAGAAGGGGCTGGAAAGAAGGATTTATAGTCATGAAAGGCAAAGACCTACATCCAAGATTACTTTATTCAGCAAAGCTATCATTTAGAATGAGAGGGCAGTTAAAGTGCTTCCCAGATAAGGTCAAGTTAAAGGAGTATCATCATCACCAAGCCCTTATTATATGAAATATTAAAGGGACTTATCTAAGAAAAACAAAATGATCAAAACTATGAACAATAAAATGACAACAAACAACTATCAACAACTGAACCTAAAAAAACAGAAGCAAAAGCAAACAATTAGAACAGGAACAGAATCACAGAAATAGAGATCACATGGAGGGTTATCAGTGGGGAGGGGGAGGGGAAGAATGGCGGGGGAAGGTGCAGGGAATAAGAAGCAAAAATGGTAGGTACAAAATAGACAGGGGGAGGTTAAGAATAGTCTGGGAAATGGAGAAGCCAAAGAACTTATATGTACAACCCATGAACTAAGTGAGGGGTGGGGAATGCTGGTGGGAGTGGGGGGGTGCAGGTCAGCGATGAATAAAGGGGAGAAAAAATGGGACAACTGTAATAACATAATCAATAAAACATATTTTAAAAAATTAAATAAATAAGCAATTACAAATAGACTACATAATATATGTGGGCAAAAGGCAATTAAATAAATCTCTTGAAACACTAATTATTGTGCATATTATCAACATGTACATGATTCACATCAAAATCCTAAAATGTATTCCTTTTGAAGGATAGCTGCATCAATAAAATATTACATATCTTTTATCACTCTGGTACAATAGTTCATATGCTGCAAGAAAATTAAACATAGGTTGAGTCATCAGCTTAGCAAAAGATCTTTTCCATGAGCCTTTACTAATAAAAGACTTACAATTAGGTCATAAATAAAACAAATTATTAATTACATGATTGGAGGTTTAGGATGAAACCTTGTAAAAATTACTTTGATATACAGCAGTTACACACCACACTGAAACCAGCTGTTTAATATTTTCGCCATGTGTGAACTGCCTGTAGTGAAAAATGAGCAAATATTTTAATCATGGAAGATACGTAAAACATAAATCAGCTCATGTCAATCCCCTGTTCAAAAGCGCTCCTTAATGATTTTTTGGCTCACCAGGTTCCTAGCCAATGTCAACTTTCCCCTCACCACCCCTGCCCTCATTCTTGGGAAAAGCAACACGCAAAACTACAACCTACATTTCCCAGATTCTCTTGCAGTAAGGGAGACCATGTGATCTGATTCTAACCAAGGAGACATAGGAAAAATCACCGAATAGGGATTCTAAGGAAGCTCCCCTTTCCTGAGAAAAGGGGAGACTCTAGTGCTATACAACCTTTGACATTTGTTCTCCTTTGTTCCTGCCAAAAAAAAAAAAAAAAAAAAAAAAAAAAAAAAAAAAACAACCAACAACAAAGATAAAGCAGCCATGCCAAAAATGTCAGGACACAAAGGTAGGAGGGATCTTGTTCCTTGAGTAGCTGCATCAGTTCTCGTGTGCTCATCCTTTGATTCCTTGTGAGGTGAGAAAACAGTAAATCCCTCACTTGGTTAAATTGCTGCGGTGAAGTTTCTATTACACAGAGCCAAATACAATACAATCCTGGCACAGGCTTCCCATCACCATAGAATAAATTCCCAAAATCTTACATGCATTCCCCCTTGTTTTCCCTGCCCCCATCTCATGGGCCCTCTGGGCTGATCTTGGAACATGCCAAGTTTATCTCCACCTCAGCGTTTTTACTCTTGCTGTTCTGCTAGAGAGCTCTTCCTCCAGATCTTTCATATTGTTTGAGCCCTCTCTTCACTCAGCTTTCTGCTCTAACGTCACCTCTGCACTAAGGTCTTGCCTTAACCAGTTCATCCAAAATTGGCTCCTTCACACTCTAACTCTTGATTTATATTTATTAAATCTAACTCCTGATTTATATTCATTCATAGCACTTACCATTACCTGAGAGTATAGTATTTATTGTGTTGGCCAAAAAGTTCATTTAGTTTTTTCCACATGATGGCTCTAGTAGTAGTGCTCAGTTGTCTTTAACTTCATTGAAAACAATTTTGTTAGATTGTATTGTGACAGCTGTCATATCAGTGTGCACTAAAAAGTACATCAAGTTTGGTGAATTTTTGTGAAGCCATTTTAATATTGAAGATGGAAGACAATACACTACACTTTTGGCATATCACGCTTTGTTTCAAAAAGGTAAAACACAACTGAAATGCAAAAAAAAATATTTGTGGAGTGTATGGAGAAGGTGCTGTGACAGTCAAATGTGTCAAAGTGGTTTGCCAAGTTTCTTGGTTCTACTGACATTTTGGCCAAGAAATGCTGCTTTGTGTCTTACATTTATCAGCACCGCTAGCCTCTGCCCACTAGAACCCAATAGTGGGAGATAGCTGACATACTCAAAATATCCACATCAATAAAGTTATTGGTGAAAATGAAAAAATGTGCCTTCTATTTTACAAAAAAAAGCCAAATGGACTTTTTGGCCAACCCAGTATTTACTTAAGGAATATCCATCTACTCCACTGGAATGGCAGATTCAAGGGTTATAGGAACATCCCTAGTACTTAGAAGAGTGCCTGGTATAAACTAGGCATTCAAAAAATATTTATCTAACCAATCAATCAATTCATGACATCTTGATATTGAAGCAGACTGACTCTTCCTTACAGTTCACTCACCAGTTCTTTGTGATACAGAGACTACCCAACTAGCCTACCAGAAGTTAAAGCTTGAGTTTCAGTAGTTTTAGTCATGCGAGCACCTTTGCGTGCTAACTATCTTGGCACATAGACGCTTAATTTCATGGCCTCCCCCAAACTCTGGACCCGGTCTGTAATTAAGACGGACCTAATAATTGAATTTAACAGCAACGCATCCAGACGCCGGCACTTACACGGAACACGTCAGGGCATTACCCTTTTGGTTCCTTCCAGATTGCCCAAATGAGGTGAGTGATGAATCCCTTTACAGATACCAGAGGCTCGTTTTTTCCTCGACTTCTTCTAGACTGGGCCAGGGATATGGTAAATCCGTTTTTAATGAAGCCAGTATCATGCCAGAGTGAAAAGACGAAAAAGGGCTGGTTCCAACCCCAGCTCACCAGCTACATGGCTTGTTTCAGCTGCCGAGTTAACAGCGAGAAATAAGGGAGATCAAGGACCGCAACATGCCCTGACTGGGGCGGCTCAGTGCATTGAGCGCCGGGCGTGCTAACCGAACAGTAGCCTAGCGGTTGGATTCTGCGGGGTTAGATTCCCATCCCGGCGAGCGCCAGGATCGCCAGGGTTGCAGGCCAGGTCCTCATCTCTCCCTTTCTTTCTCCCTCCCTTCTCCTCCCTCTAAAAAAATAAGGAGAGGGAGGAAGAAACTAAGTAAATAAATAAATATAAATAAATCTTAAAAAATAAAAATAAAAAAGGACCCGCAATCCACCCTTTCGACAAAGAGGCCAGACTCTACGCTACCCCCCCCCCCCACCCCGCTCAGAAGAGAGTCTGAATCCAGGTCAGGCTTTTGTTTCCCTCCTACGCTGTCCCTGTGCCTCGCACACCGACTTTCAGCCAGAAGCTCACGCCACCCTGCCGGGGTCACCGCGCCCACCCAGCGCCTTCAAGCACCCAGAGCCCGCGCCCCAGCCGGCTCACTCCCGTCGGCCCCCGCGGGCACCTCCCCGTCTCCATGGAAACAAAGGCAGCCAATCCAGGCGGCGATTTCTGCCGCTCCTCCCCGACAACTGTGCGGTCTCAGACTGCGCTGGAGTGGGCTGCGGTGGGCCTGCAGTCGGCGGACCGCGATGCTGAAGGCCAAGATTCTCTTCGTGGGGCCCTGCGAGGTGAGGCCGGGCCGGGTGCGGCTTCGAGCGCAGCGAGCGGTGGCGGGAGTGCTCCCCGTGCACCCCAGGAAATGGGACGGAGTCCCACTGCCCAGCGGGTGTGCGCCGCCCGCCTCACCGGGAACGCCGAGCCTCCAGACATTGACCCTGTTTCATTGAGGCCTCAAGGCCCAAGATAGAGTGAGTGGCGTTTTGGAGCCGGAACCTAGATCTCACGTTGCATTCGAGGTTGTCCCTAATGAATATGTCTGTGGTACGAGAAAACCAGAAGGAGGAAAGACGACTATAACCTAGTTATGGAACAATTAGCAATTAATGTATGTGTGATGATGGCCGCGCGGTTAAGTCTTTATGTGTATTTAACACCATACACAAAAATAAAATTCAGATGGACTAAACTAAACGTGTAAAAAAACAAACAAGACTTGGAAGTAGTAAAAAATGAGGATTTGCATTTTGCTGATCCTGTTTGCCCAAGGACCACACTTTGAGAACCACTGTAGTAGATGAATATATGGAAAGATACGTTTTTAATCTTAAAATAGGGAAGTTCTTCTTAAGCACAACACAAAAATGAAGAAGGCTTAAAAGAAATAACAGTGAAGTTAAAGCCTGGAAAAGTATTTGCAAAATACATTACAAATAAAGACTTAATAGCTAGATCACAAGTTTGAGATTGGGAAAGAAAAGAGAACTCAATAGAAAGTTGAGCTAAGGCTCTGCGCAAAAGAAATCCAACTGATCAGTAAGTGTGAGAAAGATGCCCAGTTTCACAGTTGCAGGAACGCAACATAAAAAGATGACATTTGTTTACCCAGCAGATTGGATGAGAAAAATTTAGAAGATTGTTTAACACCCAGTGTTTGAATGCTTAGGGAAATGAGTACTCTAGGATTCTGTTGGTGGGGCTGTAAAATGGTAAAAGCTTTTTTGGTGATCAAATCATTAAAATTTAAAGTGTGCTTAGCTTTTAATGCTGCACTTACATTTCTCAGAATCTGCAGTAGCTGAATACTTGTGGATGTTCCCCATGAGTCATGTACAATAGTGAACAGCTGGGAGCCTCCTAGATACCATCAGTAAGAGAATGCCTACATAAATGAAGGTACATTCTTACTCTAGAGGACTGTGTAGCAGTTAAACAAAACATGGCAAGTCTGTGTATTGACATGGAGAACTCTCCAAGGCACAAATTATTAAGTGAAATAGACAATAACAATATGCAGAGAATAAGGAAAAGCAAAACAAGCATAGATATCATTCTAACAGAAATTCTCAAACATACAAGGGAGAAAGAACTATGTACCCATCACACAGCTTCAACAACAAAATACATTTCTGTATATACATTTCTCTCTCCCTCACTATTCAAACTTGACTGACTTTCTCTTCATTCAGCATGCTGTGCCCATTCCTGCTCTGGTGCTTCTGAAACAGCTATTCCCTCTGCTTGGAAGCCTCAGTTGACTCATTCAAACCTCAATTTAAACTTCATCTGGGCTTCTTGACCACCCAATTCAAAGACTATCACATCACCCTGCTTAATTTTTATCCTGTTACTTATCAGTACTTCATCTCTTTCTAATTTATTCAACAGCACCTGGCACAAGGTAGACACTTAAAAATAAGTGTCTTATGGGCCTAACAGGCAATTTCTTCATTTCCCCATAAGAGCCCACCCCCTTAAAAAAAATTGGTTTTAGCCAGCTAGTATATATAAACTTTAAGGGCATAAATGAAATACACAAGTATGTTTTTATAATGTTTTATGTATCAGTGTAGCTGTACACATTTAAAGGTACATTAAGCTTATGTTACTTTAGGAATGCTGTTTTATTCCATTCTTGCATTTCATGAGTTTTATTGAAGCCCCTCACCCGTACCTTTGGCACCAAAGTTGCTTTTATGACTAGAGCCACTTTTTGAGTCACCTAACAAAGCACACCACCTAAGTAGTTTAGGATACAGCACTTTTTCAGTCCACGTATGAACCTCTTCCTGGAAATGTATTCCAGTTCAAGGAACTATTCCTATAACATCAAGCCATTTGCTTTATTCATTCACCCTGTAGGTAAATATTCATGATTTCTAACATGACCACTTACTGTGTTATTGTGAAGTGATAATTTGTGAGGCCAAATCCTCAGAGAAAATTATTAAAACAATGTTAAGTCCCTCCCTCCCTTTTATTTATTTATTTCCTGATTCCAGCCAGTGACCTGCACAAGCCTCCCAAACTGGCATTGACTGAGGCCGTTCTAGTCAAGCAGTTGTTCAAAATAAAGTTATTGAAGTGCAGAGCATAATTTGAGATATTTTTCAATAAGGACTCAAGTATAGAGATTCCCCTTCTGAGGAACAATTTGGGTGGAGAAAATTTTTTTTTACATTTGGGCATATACAGTGTTTATTAAATAAATTATGCAAATGTATAGAAAAATCTGAAAAACATCATTGTTGTTATCTTTGGAGAGGGTATGGAATGGACAGATGGATGGTTTCGGTGGAGGGACCAGGAGGGCTGTTTGTTCATTTTTTTAATGAACAATAAAAAATAAGAATGTGTATTATGCGGAGGGAGAAACAGCTCTACATGAGAGTGTGGCATAGCCAGCCAGGAGTCCTCACACCTGGGGCCCAGCTCCGACTTTGAACTTGTCTTTCACTTAGAGGAACTCCCTTCCGCTTTCTTGGCCTCAGTAGCTTCATAATGAGCTGTGACAGACTGTGGTTTTTCTTGAAGATATGGAGGGAAGCAAGTGAGGAAAAGCTCATAAGAATTTTTTTTCTGTTGTTAGATGAGTTAACTGAGAGGTAGCCGGGTAAATCCACATAGGTAAAGCCGCCCCGTGGCCGAGCCAGTGCTGGAATCCCTGCTCCCTGGGCCCTGGAGCAGACTGTGCAGATGGTGCAGCCCAAGTCAGCGAGGTCCACCCAACCAGAGGAGCCCTCTGCTCCCGTGATCCCAGGTGGCTGCGGCCTGCACTCCATCATATCTGCTTCCAAACCAGCTACTGGAGGGCTCATTTATGGTTTACTTTTCTGCTCGTCAGAAAAAATGTTTTATTATCTTCATTTTCACAGAGTGGAAAAACCGTTTTGGCCAACTTCCTGACAGAATCTTCTGACATCACTGAATACAACCCAACCCAAGGAGTGAGGTGAGCCCTGACGAATGAATCTGTGTCCCCGAGAGTCCCTGTCCATCACCCACCCTCTGCTTTGGGTGCTGATGGCACTCCAAAAGCATAATGTTTCCAAAGTGGAGATGTTGCTGCTGTTTCTGTTTCTAGGATCCTGGAATTCGAGAACCCACACGTTGCCAGCAACAACAAAGGCACAGGGTGCGAATTTGAGCTCTGGGATTGTGGCGGGGATCCAAAGTACGTTTCCCCGTATGAGGGTTTTCTTCACCAAATGATTAAAAAAATCAGCTTCCCACCAGGCACCTTGGCCTAGCATGTATTAGGGGCTTGGTCAATTGTTTGGAATATGCATTGCTCTTGAAACTTTAGTGATTGGGTTTCAATACAATGAGAAGTCATCCATCAATTAGCAATAGTAAAATAGTATTTTTAAAGTTCACCATTAGAAACCAGAACCACCTAACATTCACTGTGAATTCTTTGCTGCCTTGCAGGTTCGAATCTTGCTGGCCAGCCCTGATGAAGGACTCTCATGGAGTGGTGATTGTCTTCAACGCTGACATCCCAAGCCACCTGAAGGAAATCGAGATGTGGTACTCCTGCTTTGTTCAACAGCAGTTCTTACAGGATACTCAGTGCCTGCTAATTGCACACCACAAACCAGGCTCTGGAAGTGAGAAAGGAAACCTGTCTTTGTGTAAGGAGACTGCAATTCTTTCTGCTTTTGTCTTCAGTGATCTGGGCATTTGTATATTGCTCTGTGTCTTTGTTTTTTGTTTTTTGGTTTTTTTTTTTAATTGATTTTAGAGAGAGAAAGGAAGGGGCAGAGAGAGAAAAACATCAATTTGTTGTTCCATTTATTTATGCATTCATTGGTTGATTCTAATATGTGCCCTGATTGGAGATCGAACCCACACCCTTGGTGAATCAGGATGGTGCTCTAACCAGCTGAGCTACCTGGCTGTGGCTTTGTCCTTGAAAGCATATCTGTGTGCAGTTAGTGAGCATCTGGTGTGTCCTAGGCATGTGTTTTCCTCACCATGTAAACCAGAATTGCCAGATTGGAAGATCTGCCATTCCATCCAGGCCAGGATATAGACACTTTAAAAGCAGATGGACACTAAGAGGGGAAACACCTGGCTTTAGCTGCTCATCAGTATTATTCGGGTTACTCTTTTCCTAACAAGCCTTTCCTTGTTAGGAAACAAGCCTTTCCTAACAAGCCTAAGAAAGCCTTTTCTTTCCTAACAAGAAAAACTTGAATCTGCATGGGACATGCACCATTACAGATGTGACAGTGTAATCATAAAAAATAACTCACAATGTTCCGCAGTCTCTTCCTTTCTGGTATAAGAATAAAGAGGACCTGGCAGTGGCTTATAGAATTGTCATCCTATTGTCAGGTGGCAGTGTGGTGAAACCTTCCTATGTTAAATCATGTCAAGCAAGACACAACTTATTTTTGGACTTTAGAAAGTTGAGTGAATTGGCTTCTATAAGGTACCGGCCATTTGGAATTAGAAATGGCCTTCAGTAAAAGTTCGTGCCTAATTGCCTTATTTTCCTTTTAAAGCACCACCCTTGAATAAGCTGAAGCTGGTGCACTCGAATCTTGAGGATGACCCTGAAGAGATCCGGATGGAATTCATGAAGTATTTAAAAAGCATCATCAACTCTGTGTCTGAGAGCAGAGACCGGGAGGAGATGTCAATTATTACCTAACTAGCCTTCATTTGGACTCTTCCTCATCCTGTGAGGTCAGCTTCTTGCCCAGTGCAGGTCTGAAATCTTACTGGGTACTGAGGTTTTCTTCTCCCGAGGCTCTAGAAGAAATTTTCTTTGCCTGCTCAGAAGTATCAGTCACCGAAGGAGTTGAATCATTCCATCTCTTCTTTGTCTGAACCTAGCCCTGTATTTCCCCAGGAGCAGGGCTTTGGTGTTTACTAGTACAGTTTTTGCAGTGGCTTTACAGACCATGATGACCATGAATAATGGGAATCCACTGTATCTCTGTCTCTTGCAATTTAAATGTTTTGGGGTTAGTTCAGTCAGTAATAAATATTTAATTAATTCAAGATTATAATCCACTTCCTCTGCATGGTCTGTAACACGGTATCAGAGTGTCTGGACAGTGTTTGTGTCCTTGTTGGGTGGGGCAGCTGTTCCAAGGGCAGGTCCTCTGGTCCCCACCCTCCTGGCATCTCCTGCCAGGTGCAAGACTGGCAAGGCCTGTGGCTCGGGCTGTCCCCGTGGAAGCAGCAGTCCCAGGCTAAGTCAGCCCTGTCCTGGCTGAGGCTGGCCCTGCACATCTCTGCGAGCCATCCGTGTCCCCCGCCCACTCCTGGTCTCTTTGTGTCTGTACAGCGGGGTCACTTTACCCTGTGCTATAGCTGACCTGTCCAGTCATTTCTCCATACTCAGCTTACTGGGAGAAAAACATGATTGGGGGGGGGGTATTGAGAATATGGCAGGTGAATATTTTCAAAATATTACCCCCATTACAATAGTAAGAAATGCAATGATACTTCCATTATAATCCCACAGGAAGGTTTCCTAATCACTTAGGATATTTATAAAATTTTCACAATACCATTATCCTTTTTTAATTGTAAAATATACATAACATAAAATTGACCACTTTAGCCATTTCTCAGTGTACATTCTGTGGCATTAAGTACATTCACACTGTTACTGTGCAGCCATCACCACCGTCCATCCGTACGGCATTTTCACCATCCCAGACCAAAACTGCACACTAACTCTTCATTCTGCACTCCCCCCGCCCGGGCAGCCACCCTTCTCCTCTCCGGCTCTGTGGATTTGACCACTCTAGGTCTCTAGGTGCCTCGTGTGAGTGGGATCACACAGTGTTTGTCCTTTGGTGACTGGCTTATCTCCCTTAGCAGTGTCCTCAAGGCTCATCCCTGTTGTAGCAGTCTCTGAATTTCCTTCCTTTTTTAAGCTGAATCCTACCCCACTGTGTGTATGGACCACATTTTGTTTATCTAGTCATCTGTTGATGGACATTTGGGGTGCTTCCACCTTTTGGCTATTGTAATATGCTAGGAACGTTGGTGTACAGTTCACCTAAGATGTTTTTGAAAAATAATAGCATTTAACTTCTCTAATATTTCACTGTTATTTAGATATCCTTGATATCTGGATACTACACAAAGTAGAATACATATGTATCTTCTAAAAAGTAATTTATGACCTCAGGGGAATTCTTAAATATTATTTCATATAATATTTAAAAAGCAACGTAGGCCTGACCAGTGTGGCTCAGTTGTGCAAAGTGAAGGGTCACTAGTTGAATTCCTGGTCAGGACACATGAGTTTGGTCCCTGGTTGGGACGTGTATGAGAGGCCACTGATCAGTGTTTCTCTCTCACATTGATCTTTCTTTCCCTCTTTCTCCCTCCCTCCCCCTCTCTCTAAAAAACAAAATAAAAACAATATAATGTTGGAATAACACCTAATTTTTGAAAATGCTCAAAAGATTTAATGCTCAAAATAACCAAATGTGAGTTTGTAGCTTTTGTATAGGCAAGTTTGTCTAATAATAATCTTAGGAATTATTGTTCATTCATAATTTTTTACATAGCTAACCTGAAAATATATTGAATAGATTAAAAATTAGATGTAGGTATTCCCAAGTGAGAGTCAGAGAAAAGAAGAGGCGCTTGAGATGAATATATATGGCTGGGGTCATTTCACTTTACAGTGAGGAAGGCTGAAATGGTGCTATGTGGCATCTGCAGACAATGACAACCCCCTGGTTACGTCAGGCTGAACTACAGTCATCTCTTAGGGAACCACCTGGGCTATCCTTGAGCACATTTTAAGCCCAGGTCAATTTCCTTCTGCTGTCCAACCAGCTCTCAGTTGGGGCACAAAGAATACACAATAATGTTAATACAAACTGAGGCAAATCATCTTTACGTAATAGCTGAAGTGATAATAATTGACCTTGTAGAATAAAAGCTCAGAAAGAAAACTAAATTATTATCTGTTTTTTATGATCATCCCAAAGCTCAATAGAAAAATTAACCCAGCAGCTTTCATTGATGTTAATGGCCAGAGTATAACCCTTGTAAGTCTTTGAATTGAGAAAAATGTTTTCAATTTTAATAGGCCACACATGCACAAGTTACAAGAGGACATTCAATGAGAAGTCTCCCTGTCTGCCGTGTCCCTCAGCTCCGTTCCCCCTCTCCAGAAGCCCCCACCCGTACCTCCCATATTCTGTTAGAGGCAGTCTGTGCATTTACACGTGTTTTATTAATGGACACAGCGGCAAACTAGTCACACTTTTCTACACTTTTTTTTTTATCTTGGAGTTTTGTATAAATATATAGAGAGCTGCCTTGTTTTTTTTACAGCTGCATAATATTTCACATAACCATTGATGGTGGCATTTTATATTAGATATTTTAAATAACTAGCTGAAATATATTCTTATCAATGGACATTTTTAATGGCATTTTAAAAACATGATTTGGGATATACATATGTTTAAATTGGATTTTTAGGGAAGTGGTTTCAATCATCAGTCCTTTCAAGGGAAGGATAAACTAAAATTGCTGGCCTTGGCATCCTAGTTTTGATTTATGATTTCACAAAACTATTTTATAACTGAGCAATGATCATTTTAAAAATGTTATTTATTCATTTATTTATTTTTAAAGAGAAGGGAAAGAAGGGAGAAAGAGAGGTTAAAGAAACATCAGTGTGTGGTTGCCTCTCACACACCCTCAACTGGGGACCTTGCCAGCAACCCAGGCATGTGCCCTAGACTGGGAATCGAACTGGCGACCCTTTGGTTTGCAGGCCGGCACTCAATCCACTGAGACACATCAGCCAGGGCATCTAACTGAACAATGATTTTTGCCATGCATATGTTAGCATATGGTGGGGATAAGATTTCTTTCTTTGTATCCTACATGTGACAATGCACTTGAAAGCCACAGATGCATAAAGTAGCCTAGTCATATGGGAAATTCAGTAGTTCAGTATGACTCAAGTTGAATGTGCGGAGCAGTGAGTGAGTGAGTAAGTGTGTGGGTCAGGGGAGTGGAGGTGAGTGAGTGTGAGTGTGCAGGGGAGGGGAGTGGCAGCAGGAGAAAACGGGGGCGGGGGAGGAGGATGGTGAAGGGCCTCTCAGGAGTTAGGTTTCATCTTCCAGGCATTCAGATGCTATTGAAAGGCTTTCACTGCAGATTCATGTGGTCATATCTCTATTTTAGAGAAATCTTCTGATGGTGGCATGAATGCTGGATTGAAAGGACCAGTATAGAGGTGGCTGCTGTCACTCCTTGGTTTGTGGTGGCATCACTACAATTTTCAAGGCCAGAATCTTCTGATCTCTGCTCCCTCTGCACATTACCTTCTCCTCTGTGTATCTGACTCAAATTTCCCTTTCACTACCTTATAAGGACGATTACAATTGCAGTCAGGGCCCACTCAGATAATCCAGGACAATTTCTCCATCTAAAGATCCTTAATCACATCTGCAAAGGGGCTTTTCCCAAGAAAAGTAATATTTACAGGTTCCAGGATCAGGACCAGGTATTTGGGGGAAGGGGGCGTTATTCAGCCTAATAAAGGTGCCATCACTGAGGCATTAATGGAAAAGCAGCGGCAGGTTTGGGGGAAGAGGATGACAAATAACTAGTCCCAGATCCAGCAGTTTAGGGACAGAACCAGGGCCCCAGTCTTTCTGCTGTCTGTGGTAACTGGGCCGAGTCACCAAGTGGTTTGGCTAAGAGTATCACACCCTGAGACTAAATCTAGTTAAGCAACACAACCATAGCAACAACAGCATGGCAAACAACCATTTTTGAAGTTGAAAGTGGTTTGCAAGTATGTTGCTGATAGAACTAGCTTCATATTTCTTGGAACCAATCAAATGACCAAGTAGTATTCTGGAGCTCTCTGTTGTAAAGACAATCTTAACTTATTCACTTACATTGTAACTAGAATGTCCATATCTGGAAATTGTTCAGGGAAACTCCTGGAGATCACTGTACTTTTTTGTGAAACACCAGAAGATTGTTATGTCAGTAGGTAGGCTAAATTGCTATAACAAAGAGTAGAGCTTTGTAGTACCTGAGGACCTATATACAGGTAATACAAAAGCACTGCTCCTGACCCACTGAAAAGGTGACTGTGTTTGTACCACTTAGGAAAATTACTCTGAATGATGGCTCTTCTCGATCTTGACTTCAGCCTCCCTACCTGATTGTTGAGAATAACATGAAGATTCTGGCTGTGGCTGATGCCTTCTCAACAAATGTACTCTCCCCTTGGCAAGAAATGGTTCCACATTTTAAAACTCAAAACCAAAGAAATTAAATAAATGATGAAGGATGAAACTCTGCTTTTGAATGTTAAGAATAGATAACATATTTTTGATGTTACTTCCTCGCTGCTTTATCAGTTAAATAATTTCCTACACTTATGATACAGGCCATTTTTCCTACTGAAGTTAAAAGCCAATAGAAATTGCGTGTCTTCCAACTATTCCCACTTCAAAAGGAAAGTTTTTAGTGCTTTGAAGTGAGCAACACCTCATCTATCTTTCTGCACTCTACAGTTCATTCCTATCTAGGCTTTTGATAGTCTTTAAAAGTATGCATCCCCTCCCTGTCTCATGGCCACAGTGTTGGAGTCCCCAGAGCACTCAGGCTGGCAGCAGCATCGCCACCTGTGACCTGGCTCAGGAACCCAGAAGGAAGCAGCCTGGAAAAGCCAACACAGTTGGCAGTGGTGGTGGGCAGGTGTCATCCTGATGACCACCGCCAGCCCCTAGGACTTCCAGAGGCATTAGGCTCTTTGAGTCCCACCAAGCACCCCTTCTCCTCCACCTCCTTCCCCCCTCCCCACCCCATCCCACAGACTAGGCAGACTGCAGCAAGCAGAAACCAGTTGGGTTCTTTCATATCAAAACACCAAAAAGGAAGTTGAGAGAGCCCCGCTCTTTACTATCCAAGCCATACACGAGAATAAACGACAAGCAGCCAGTAAGAAAACAAAAAACAAAAGTACGCCTCCCTGCTCTAAAGTCTCAGTACAGATCCATGCCACACTTATTGCTCTTTGGATAAGGCATAATTATAGATCTTAGACATTCAAAATGTTGTATAAAGTAAAACTCACCTATCTTACATTCATAGTCTTACTGGAGTTTTGTAATAAGTCCTTTTACAAGAAGCATCCTTTTAAAATCCTTTGTGTGACTTTACAGAGGCTGAGAAAACACCTACATGTGAGTTAACTATATCATGTGATAAAATATTTTTTCAGAGAAATAAAATTATAATTTTATCAGAGTATGAGGAACTTGATTTCTACTTATAAAAGAACGTATTTCAAGTGCTTTTCAAGAATATTTTTCAAATCTAACTACTCTTGGAATTTATCATCCTAGTATGGGTGCAACTGTTAAAAGCAGGTAGCTGTGCTCTGCATTAAAAAAAAGTTACAATAGCTTTAATGCATTAATCACATGAGATGAAGACTCACCTAGAGCAGTGATTTGCAACCTACTTCATCCATTGGCACACATAAACTAATTACCAAAATTCTGTGGCATACCAAAAAAATAAATATTTTTTCTGATCTGACAGAAAAAAATATGTATAATTTTTATTCATTCAATCCAATGGCTATTGTCATTTTCTTAAATTGACAATTTATGGGAAAGGAGGTCAGTGCCCCTGACTAAATAAATATTGCATATTTTTAAAATTCTTGTGGCACACCAATGTGCCATGGTACACTGGTTGAAAGTCAATGATTTAGGCAGGGGTGTCCAAACTTCTGGTGTCTTCTCTGTGCCACACATTAAATACACTGCAACATGTAATGACCAAAAAAATCTCATGTTTTAAGTAAATTTATGATTTTGTGTTGAGCTGCATTCATAGTCATCCTGGGTTGCATGTGGCCCCCGGGGCTGCAGGTGGACACCCCTGATTTAGAGGATGGTTCTTATGTACAAAGAGACTGGTGGGACACAGTGAGTTAGGTCAAGTATACATGCCAGCCAAGGGACCTGACCTTGATTGTATTAGCCACTAGAGAGCCTGAAGCACAGCAGGGACAATTTGGTGGCAGCGTAGATAATAGACTTAAAGCAAACAAGACTGGGAGCAGGTTGAGGAAATGCAAAGTGTCTGAAATACAGCACTGGGGGTTGGCATGAAGAGAAAGGCACAGATTTAGGAAATGTTAGGGAGGTAAAATTTGTGTTTGAGGGGAGAAGAAAGGGTTTTGTCCCCTTTGCTCAGCAAGCTTCGTAGGTGCTCAAGGCAGTGACGCTTCATCAATCACTACATTTCCCGTAGTCCTTAAGGCAACGTCACCTGCACTTCCCAGACGGCTGTGCGACGCTCGCGCGAGTCCTGAGGACCGCGGAAACAAAGGTGTAAGTGGAAGGGGCTGTGCTCTTTAATGCTGCTTTATAACCAAATTTCCCATTCTCCTTCACCATTTCGTCCAGGAGTCTTCTCTGTTTCCGCTCCTCTGTTCATGCGCTTGAGGAGCCTAAATCCCCGGGGCTTGTCTCCTTGGCAACAACCCCTCGTTACCGTTTTGGTGTCGCACAACCACGCGTGGCCTGTGTCCTGAGCCTCC
Organism: Anoura caudifer; assembly: GCA_004027475.1. Taxonomy (NCBI): domain Eukaryota; kingdom Metazoa; phylum Chordata; class Mammalia; order Chiroptera; family Phyllostomidae; genus Anoura; species Anoura caudifer. The sequence goes on along the minus strand of PVKU01002487.1, from coordinate 205,166 downwards.
TGGGAAATGTAGTCCGGCCTTCCCGGAGCCCCAGCCAAGCCAAATGTTTCAGTGCTTGGGCCCCAGAACCAAGGGCTGGTTACAATGGCGCACAGCCGGCCGTTTGGAAGCCTTGTGGGTGGGGGATGCTCTGCTCACGGCCATGGGCGGGCCCAGTTCACCGAGGATCGTTGAGCCGCGAACCCGTAGCCGACGGCTCGCCGCAAAGGCCTCTGGGAAGTGTAGTAGGGCGGGGCCGGTCGAGCCATTACAGCTCTCCCAGGTGGTTGGAGCAAACCTCAGCCCACTCTCCCTGCAGTTGGTGAGGATTTTTCTGGCGTCTGGAGCGATCTCCTCCGAGATACCTAATCTTCCGAGCCCCTGAGCAGGTGGACGGCCGCCTGCAAAGGCGGCGTGTAGGTCCCAGGCTCAGCCCTCGCTCCGCTGGCCTCGGTGGCGTTGTGCGCAGACCGGCGTGGTGCGTCGCAGTGATTGAGAGGGGGTCCGCGTCGGGCACAGCGGGGCATTTAGAGAACATCTGCCAGGGGCGTCCCGGGTTTTGGTGTATCTGGGCCACGCTGGAAAAAGAAGAGTTGTCTTGGGCCATGCGTTAAATGCACAAACACTAAGGAAGACTGATAAGAAAAAAAAAAAGGTTTTACGTAAATTTACAATTTTGTGTTGACCCGCTTTTATAGCCATCCTGGGCACCCCTGCTCCAACTCACGTGACAGAGGGGGGCCCCCAGGCCCAGAGAGAGTCGATGAATTGCCCCAAATCAAGGGTCAAGCCCACGGCTGTCCACTTATGCCTGTATTTACAGCACAAAACACAATGCCTGACACAGAACAGGCACTCAAGCATTTAAGTTCATTTCATTCTAAGAACAAATAGCTGAAATACTTCAAGTCAAAAAAATTTTTAAAGAAGTGGTCCTGAAGACAAAGAGACTTACCAGCCAAATGCAATATGTACACCTTGTTTGGGTGGTGATTCTAACAACCATAAAATTGTGAATTTTTTTTACCCAGGGACATGCTTCCATCGATTTTTAGAGAGGAAGGGACAGGGAGAAACGTCAGTTCATTGCCTCCCATATGCGCCCCAACCAGGGATGGAACCCACAACCTAGGCATGTGCCCTCACCGGGAATCAACCTGCAAGCTTCCGGAGCACAGGAACCACGTTCCAACCCAGCTGAGCCATGCAGCCAGGGCAAAAAAAAGAAAAAAGAAAAAGAAAAAAAAGTGATTTATTTAAAAATCAGAAAAATGTGAGAATTGTTGATATTAAGAAATTGTTTTAAATTTTTACTTGGGATAATGCTGTTGGGGTTGTGCTTTAAAAAAAAAAAAAAATAGTTTTAGCCCTGGCTGGTGTAGCTCAGTGGATTGAGCGCAGGCTGTGAACCAAAGGGTTGTGGTTCAACTCCCTGTCAGGGCACATGCCTGGGTTGGGGGCCAAGTCCCCAGCAGGGGCCATGTGAGAGGCAACCACACATTGATGTTTCTCTCCCTCTCTTTCTCCCTCCCTTCCCCTCTCTCTAAAAATAAATAAAATATTTTTTAAAATTTTAAAAAATTAAAAAAATAGTTTTAGAAACACATACTGCAGACTTTATGGATGAAATGGGGTCTGAGATTTGCTCAAAAAATCTCCAGCATGTGTATGGTGTGGGGTAGGGGTGGATGGAGAGCAGATGAAAGGAGATTGGCCAGGTGTCAATAATTATTGGAGGTGGTGATTGGTACAGGGAGATTATTAAACTATTCTCTCTGCTATCATATATATTCAAAAATCTTTTCAAATGTGATTCTCTTATCTCCTAGAGTTACAGGCTGAGTTATCTATCAGGAAATAAAGGCATACAGGGTGAACTGTGTAGAATTTGCTTTAAAGTACCACACACACACACACACACACACACACACACACACGCAAAGTATAATGGAGCATGGAGGAAAGAATGGCAGAAAATAAGGGACCCTGAGCTATGGAGACTGGGTGACAGGCACATGAGAGTTCATTGTATTATTGTACTCTCTTTAGTGGGACTGAAAATTTCCAAAATCAGGTTTTCATTTTTAAAATGTATTTTGTGTTTTTTCAGAAAGTGTCTGAAATATCAAGAAGCTCATGAGTTTATCTGAAACTTAACCTTCCTACAGCACAAGTGAGCCTCCTTGGAGACTTCTCCAGTCAAGAATGACCCCAGCAAAAGTGGGGCCTGTGTCCTTGGTCACCCAAAGGACCACTGGTGTGGGTGGCGGTGGGGAAGAGACATTGCTAGAAGGAATCTTCTAGCCAGGAGCAGGCCTGTCCACACTTAAGACAGTTCAGGACCAGGAAGTTTGGGATGCCATGAGGTTCTGCCATGTTCCCAGGAGCTCTGTGCTGGTGGCTGAGGCCTGAGATGCTCTTGAAGGAGCAGATCCTGAAGATGCTGATGCCAGAGCAGTTCCTGACCATCCTGCCCCGGGAGCTGCAGCTGGGAAAACTACCTGGGCAGTGGAGAGGAGGTAGAGTTCATACTGGAGGGTGAGAAAGAGAATTTAATGGACCAGACCAGCAGTTAGAAGAGAGCACAAATGTATAAGAATAGGGAGGAGTCCGTTCTCCAAAGAAAGGCCGAATCTACGTTGACCTAGCACTGTGTTTCTCTATTCCACTTAGCTCTTGTCTTTTACCTTTGGGACATAAATTAGACCTTGGATGACTTCCTAGAGTTTTGGGGTGTTTTTTTCCCTGTAACATTCTGATTCTCATTCTTACCTGGGTATGCTTCATTTAAAGCATTGTTAAAATCACTCAACTTTTAAATCATCCTCTACAGAAACTGAAATACATATTCTCCCACGATACAGAGTCAGGTGCAGGTGTCACACTTCTGGCTGTGCTTTTCATTCCTGGACTCCTTGTTCACCCTCTTCCTGACACTGAGAAGTAAGGGCTTTGACTCCAAACCCCTTCTGTACACCTCACAGAGGGACTAACCGTGAGGCCCTGAGTTGCATTATCTTTGTACATTCTGTTCTTAGCAAACTTGTTATCTCTGGGGACACAAATCCAAAGTCTGAAAAAATTCCCGGTCTCAGCAGACATCTTGGTCTCATCCTCATAAGAGACCCTGAGCTAGAGCCATCCAGCTCAGCTGCTCCCTGAGTTCCTACCCTCAGAGACTGAGAAAAATCCTGCTTGTTGTTTTAAGTTGCTAAGTGTTAGAGTAATCTGTTGCTCAGTGATAGAAAACTAATACAAGTGCCCTAACAGAGGACCTGGGTACTGTTTCCCAGTTTTAGAAACCAACCGGGAGAGGTGGGTTGGAATTGCTGGCTGTGTTTCTGACGTCCTCTCACGAAGATGAGATGGAATATTTGACACGAGGGCATTTAGGGGAGAAAATCAGGAAATATGGTCATATCAATAGGTCCAAATTGTATTTAATATAAATAAAAGTTAGCTTTCAAAATAACCTTTATCAAAACTTGAATCAAAATTTAATTTGAAATCAGGTTGTGTATCTTAAATATACATAACTTTTAATTCCATACCTCATTAAAGCTGGGAAGCTTTTTTAAAAATAACTTTACAGTATCTCTGAGAAATAGGATTATGAAGGACTTTGTGAAAATTTTTATTAAACATGTGATGTTTAAATGCCCTGACCAGTGTGGCTCAGTTGTTTGGGCATCATCCTGCAACGCGAAATGTTGCCCATGTCTGATTCCCCATTAGGGACACAGGCCTGGGTTGCAGGTTCAGTATGGGGGTCGGGCGCAAAAGAGAGGTGACCGGATCAATATTTCTCTCTCATGTGTGTTTCTCTCGTCTCTTTCTCCCTCCCTTCCCCTATCTCTAAAAATAAATAAGGAAAATCTTTTTTTAAAAACTATGTAACATTTAATTATGGGTTGGCAAAAACGTTCTTTTGTTTTTTTCATAAGATGGCTCTAGTAGCGCTTAGTTGTCTTTAACTCCATTCGAAACAATTTTGTTAGATTGCATTGTGACGGCTGTCTTATGAGCATGCATTCAAAAAAAAAACCATCAGGACTTCTGGCCAAGATGGAGGTGTAGGTGGACACACTGTGCCTCCTTGCGCAACCAAAATTAAGGACAACAAAGTTTTAGAAACAAGAAAACAACCAGAACTGATAGAAAATTGAACTCTATGGAAGTCCAACAACCATTCATCCAGACCAGTACAAAGGGCGGAGTTGCGGCAGGAAAAAGTGGAGGTTTGCAGACCCCAGTGGCTGGCAGACCCCAGGCACATGGGTGGCGGCTAGCGGAGCCTGGGAACAGGGTGGAAATGGTGCAGACCCAGTGAGGCCATGCAAGGCGGCTAGCTGACCAGGCGGTGCCACATTCACATGCAGATAATCCAGATGAAGGGGAAGTGGCGGAAGGGACTGGAATCCGAGAGAGAGTGAAGCAAGCGCTATTGTTCCCTCTCGGACCCCACCCCCATATACAGTGTCACAACCCAGCAACTGGGCTGCCCTGCCCTGGGGAACACCTAAGTCTCCGTCCCTCATACGTAACAGCCTCAACCAGACCAAAAAAAAAAAAAGGCTCAAATGAGAGAACAAATCAAAGCCCCAGAGCCAATTCATCTAAGCGACCAAGAGATAGCCAACCTCTCAGATGCACAGTTCAAAGCCCTGGTGATCAGGATACTCACAGAATTGACTGATTTTGCTCACAAATTAGATGAACAAATGAAGGCTACAATAAGTGAAATGAAGGAAAACTCACAGGGAACCAATAGAGATGGGAGGAAAACTGGAACTCAAATCAATGGACTGGACCAGAAGGAAGAAAGAAACAAACAAACAGAAAAGAAGGAAGAAACAAGAATTCAAAAAAGTGAGGAGAGGCTTAGGAACCTCCAGGACATCTTTAAACATCCCAACATCCGAATTATAGGGGTACCAGAAGGGGAAGAAGAAGAGCAACCAGTGGAAAACTTATTTGAACAAATAATAAAGGAGAACTTCCCCAATTTGGCAAAGGAAATAGTCTTCCAGGAAGTCCAGGAAGCTCAGAGAGTCCCAAAGAAGTTGGACCCAAGGAGGAACACACCAAGGCACATCATAATGACATTAGCCAAGATTAAAATGAAGGAGAGAATTCTAGAAGCAGCAAGGGATAAGGGGACAATCACCTACAAAGGAGTTCCCATCAGACTGTCAGCTGATTTCTCAAAAGAGACCTTACAGGCAAGAAGGGGCTGGAAAGAAGTATTCCAAGTCATGAAAGTCAAGGACCTACATCCAAGATTGCTCTATCCAGCAAAGCTGTCATTTAGAATGGAAGGGCAGATAAAGTGCTTCTCAGATAAGGTCAAGTTAAAGGAGTTCATCAACACCAAGCCCTTATTATGTGAACTGTTAAAGGGACTTATCTAAGAAAAAGAAGATAAAAAATATGACAGTAAAAAGAGAGTAAACTCACAGGTATTAACAACCACACCTAAAACAAAGCCAACTAAGCAAACAAGTAGAACAGGAACAGAAGCACAGAAATGGGAATCACATGGAGGGTTAGCAACAGGGGAGTGGGAGGAGGAGAGGGGGGAAAAGGTACAGAGAACAAGTAGCATGGACGGTGGGTAGGGGAACAGTGAGAGGGCAAGAATAGTGTGGGAAAAGTAGAAGCTAAAGAACTTATGACACATGGACATGAACTAAAGGGGGGGGATGTGGGTGGGAGGGGATGTGCAGGGTGGAGGGGAATGATGGGGGAGAAATGGGACAACGGTAATAGCATAATCAATAAAATATATTTTTTAAAAAACAAAATTGGGGGAATTTTATGTAGTTATTTTAACATTGAAGATGGAAGAAAATATGCAATATTTTTAGCACTTATGATTTATTGTTTCAAGAAAGGTAAAAAACACAACTGAAATGCAAAAAAACAAAAAGATTTGTGCAGTGCATGGAGAAGGTGCTGTGACTGATTGAACACGTCAAGAGTGGTTTGCGAAGTTTCATGCCGGAGATCTCTCACTGGGCGATGCTCCATGGTCAGGTAGGCCAGTTGAGGTTGGTAACAATCAAATTGAGACATTAGCTGAGAACAATCAACGTTATATTGTGCGAGAGATGGCTGACATGACATACTCAAAGTCCCCAAAAGTTATTGGTGAACATCAAAAATATGTCTTTTATTTTATAGAAAAAAGGGACTTTTTGTCCAACCCGATATTTTTTGCAATGAACACATGTTGCTTTGTAATCAGAAAATTATTCTTTAATCCCCACCCAAGGACTTTTTTCATTATTGATTTTAGAGAGAGAAGAAGGGACAGAAAGAGGAAAAAGAAAAATACTAATATGAAAGAGAAACATCAAATGAGTGCCTCCTGTACCCACCCCGGCCGCGGATCAAACCTGCAACCCAGGCATGTGCCTTGACCAGGAATTGAACCCACAACCTTTTGGTGTATGCTTAAACCAACTGGGGAAGAGATTAGTATCTTTGTTTCTTTTTCCTGGACCCTCCTGTGTTGTAAAGCGGGACAGAACATCTCAGCTTGAGGTCCATGCTGAGAGCCAAGTGCAAACTAGCGTGAGGGCTTAAGTCCAGAACTCCGAGGAACTGAGGTCCTTGGAGGACAGCAAAGGGAGCACAAACCCTCGTCTCCGTCCTCCGAAGGCACCCTGCCCACAGCTAAGTGTCCTGCATTCCCTGAAGAGTTACACAGGAATGGTACTGGGCTGTTTTGAATTCTGGTGCAATAGCTTTTTAGCCAAATCACTCTCAATAGTGTAGCTCACATAGAACTGCATTGACAATAACAGTAACTTTTCTTCTTCCCTACATGTATCCTGTATTCAGCATCTGAAGGGAACCTGGGAGATCAAGCCACCTTGTGGGGTGTGTGGAGGGGGCTCTGCTTCAGGGACAGGCAGGGGCATTGGGAATCAAGCGAACACACCCAGTGAGGCATCCGCCCCAACACAAGATGGGAGCAGGCAGGGTGGAGGGGCTGGGCACACTCCTGTCCTCCTTCAGAGAGGCGTCAGTACATCACTGTTTCTGTTTGCTGTGAATTCTCAGAACTCAGCGCTGCTTTGTGACAGAACTATACATGCTCATTGAAAAGCTGAGTGGCGCCACTAGGGGCTTGCTGCTTTAGATCAGCAGTGCCCACCAATCTCCGCATGAGCACAAGGAGCCAAGAGTTGACTTCACAGACTTGGACACACCCATGGACACCTACATCAGGAGGAACTTCTAGTCTCTCCTTGTCAGGGTGGGCTTATTTCAGCTCCCCCACGGAAATAAGAGACACGTTGGGCCACTTCCAGAGTCTCCTGTCTCTGTGGGGATCTCTGGGACACGGAACTGGGGGAGGCGAGAGACAGGGATGACGCTCACCTGGTGCGCCCCAGAATGGATGGATGGGGTGTTAAAGTCGTGAAATGTTCCTCGACTGATTGGCAAGCAGCTTCTGCTGCATCCGGAGTGCCCCGAGAGTGACTGCCACTGACCCTCAGGACCTTCCAGGGTCCAGCATGTAATGGTCATCACTGGGTCCTACAGGAGGCTTCCGGGCCCCTGCCTCTCGATCTCCAGGTGAAGCCAGCACCTGTGCTGTCAGTCAGTGTTTGACCCCTACCAGCAGTTTAGTGTTTGCAATATCCCCCTTGGCCTCAAGCCTTTGTACACCCTCACTGCCCAAGTTCATGAGAGACAGCTGAATGTCGTCACGCAGCAGAACAAACACTGAAACCGCCTGGATTCAGGTCCTGGCTCCACTGTACATTAGCTGTATGATCTTGGGCAAGTCCTTTAACTTCTCTGAGCATCTGTTTCCCCATCTGCAAACATCAAATAAAATAACAGAGGAGAGGGTAAAGTACAAAGTGTTTACATATAAAAGTTATTTTAAAATTATTATTTGTGATGTGCGTGAGTTCTTTATCCAGCACAGGCCATCCCTTCAACCCTGCTCTCTTCCCTCTCCTTGGGCCCCTTCCTTTTTACCTGTTCTGCAGTTCTCAAGCTTCCAGCCCCCGCCCCCACCCCCCCAGGGATACTCGGGAACTTGACTCCTTGGAGCTCACTAACCCTGGTCCCTTGGGGCAACTTCCTTAGCTACCCGTGTAGCCACCCTCTTCCTGCGTGGCCAGGAGAGCTCAAGTTCTTTCCAAACCTCTCAGACTTCCCCTCCTGTCACCCCACTGCCACTTCAGTCCCCTGCCTTTTCTTGACCCATTCCCCAAGTTTGTAAAATAATAATTTGAGGGTTTTTCTTATAAAAGTGGTACATGTTCATTATAAAATACAAATATGGATAAAAACAAAATGAAAGTAATCTCACTACATATATAATATTTATAACTTTTTAAATGTATGATCATTCATTGTTCTATAACCTCATTTTTTATTGCTATGTCATGTGCCGTGATTTATGTAACCAATCTCCTGAGATAGGCATGGATTTTATTTCAATGGCTTTCTTTTGGCACAGCAAAAAGGTAAATTTGGACTTTCTGTGCATGATTTCAGTTGGTGACCTCAGGACTGAGGACAAGGAGTTCAGCTCAGATCAGGAACTTGCTGAAAGAAGACAACACCATGAGTGAGTCATGCAGACTCCTGGGAAGCTCTGCAGGCACCAGTGCTGGGAGATACCTCAGAATGTTCCAGCACCTTAGACCAGCATCAGGGAACCTCCCAAAGGTGAGGTTGAGCAGCTCCCCTGCCCACGAGAAGAGTTTTAAGCAGGAGAGACAGAAGCTCTGAAGGTGACAATAGTGACCAAATCTATAAGCCAGATGAGCCACTTCTTCCAAAGCAGAAAAGCTGTCCAGGCAGAGACCTCCTAGATGCAACACATGTGGCAGACCCAGTCCTCACCAAGCATCAGTGCCACATGGGACAGAACCGGCAAGTGTGAAATACACCTCCAGTTCCCCCAGAACCTGGCTGACAGGCCCACCTATGTGCCCAGGTCGGAAGCGTGTTACTTTGGTGAGAGAAAGGTGAGCACACGAGAGAAAGAAGAAGAGCAGAAACTGCCAAGGCCATGGGTAGGAGAGACTGGGGTATGTGTGAGCTGAAGGGGCATGAAGGACATGGCTAGAAAGAGGAGAGGAAAGGCATCCTTCAAGAAATCTGGTTCCCCAAAACAGACCCTCTCTCTGTGGCTTTGTAGCCAGCCAGGTTTGTAATATGATACATATTCTCTCTCTCTCTCTCTCTCTCTCTCTCTCTCTCTCTCTCTCTCTCTCTCTCTCTCTCCTCCCCTCCCCCCAACAAAAGTAATACATGTGCATAATAGAAACTTTTAAAATACTCATAAACAAAATGAAAAATGTAGTTACCTATTCCAGAATCACTGGTAACATTGAATGTTCTCCTAGCGTTGTATATTTACGTACACTTTCTCCACTATTCAGGGTTATATAAAACAGAGGGGTGGGGGAACCTCCTGGGGTCCACAGCTAACATGCAGCCCCGACTTTCTTTCCCCTGGCTTTCAGAATAAGAACCAAGGTTCCCACAGGCCCCTTTGTGAATGCAGTAGCAATACTTATTTTGGCCACAAGGTGGAGGTGTTTGCCCATGCACATCTGTCCCAAAGCCTCTTCTGGGGAACCAGGAAGTCCCTCCTTCCTCTGGTCCAGGAGCTGCCAGCTCCCACTGAGGCCACCCATAGCTAATGATCGCTTTATTGCTCATTTTGCTCACGACATCTCCTGGAAACCTTCTTGGTTCGTGAAGAAAAAAGACAACTCACATTCCCACTCTTTTATGTCTGCATCGATTTAACAAATCCTTGAACAGCTCTCTCCTTGCTGTTGCAGCCTTGGGCTTCTGAGGGAAGGGATGAACTACAAACTTAATCGGGTTGTCCCCAAACCCAGCACGCTTCACGGTTTCCCACTGCCCTTAGGGTCCAGGCTAAGGGCCCTAGTTAACCTGGCCGGCCCCTCCCTACTTCCCTCCGGCCCCGTGCTCTGGGTCCCTTATGTGGAGCTGCAGGGGCTGCCTTTCCACTCCCTTCACTCTGCTCTTCACTAACACTCCTTCCAGCATGTTTCTGTCTGGAAGGTGCTTCTCAGCACTCCCCAGGCTGGTCCTTATTCTTCCACGTCTTAGCCAACATTACTTCTCCCCAGGAGTCATTCTCAACCCTGTGAATCTGGGTTATGTGACTCTCCTCTGTGCTTAACATGTGTGAACATGTGGAACAGACTTCCAGACCTCCTGGTACCTGGTAATCAGGCCCACCTGCATCGCTTTGATGAGAGAAAGATGAACATGTAAGAGAAAGGCAGAAGGGCAGGGACTGCCAAGGCCATGGGCATGGGAGGCTGCCCATAGCACACCGAGCTGGGTTGCTGCCTCCTTCTGGAATGGAAGCTCCTTGAGGGCAGGCGCCACGTCAGTCTTACGCAATTGCATTCCCAGAACCAGGGCACATATCCTGGTGCTCTGTAGGGCCCGGCAGAGATGTATTAAATGGACGAGTTCCTTTAAGTAGAGTCTTCAAAAGCCAATCTACTTCTCTCTTTCCAGCCCCTCACCCTCCCAGTTCACCAGGTGCCTCTCATTGTCCCCTAAATCTCTGGACACATCCCCAAGGAACAGTGCTGCTCAAGGGCCAGTTCTCTCCCTTGTGATGTGACAGTTGGGAGACCGTGGGACTTGAAGTGAGACAGGCGTAAAGAAGGTCTTAGCTTAAAGTACGTAGCTTAAAGAACCGTAGCTTAAAGTACGGCTCTGCCACTTACTAGCTGTGCACTTGCTTACAGGATCGCTCTGAGAAGCCATAGTCCGTCCTGACGCAGGGCAGAAAGCCATTAGATCAGCGTTCTTTCTCTCTCCCTCCCCAGCCTTCCACCCTGAAACCTGGGGTGCAGACAGCCCTGCAGTCTCAGAGGCGCTACCATTTTCCTGGTTCCTCCCTCTTTCCCCTGAAGTTGCCCAAGCCACCTGCTGCTGACACCTCCTTCTTCCCTGTCCTTTATCTTCAGCATAGATAACACTGGCAGACAGAGATTAGAGCAGGTACTAAAAACACTCATTGAATGAATGAATACACGACTGAACGAACCAGTCACAGCAGCATTCTCTGGGGCATGCCTGTTGATGGGCGGGTGGCCTCCTGCCCAACCGGGCAGCACCAGTAAGAGATAGAGCAGATGTGAAAACACAAGGCCACCACTGTACTGAAGAAAGAAAAGGAAGGAAGAGAGACAGTGAAGAAACATGGTAGCCCGATGGGCAAGGAAATTGCCAAGAGCTGTGGAGCCCGCATCCGTCTCTGACATATAGACTAGGTAGCCCGGCGTGCGGACCCCAAGGGGACAGGTGCACATCGTATCATCTGAGCAAGCTCTCTCCCCCAGGGTGCCTGCATTCCTATAGCCAAAGTCTGTCTGTCCGTGACTGGTGAGAAAAGTTCCAACAAAATCATTTTCTAGGTTCTCTCTTTCACCGTGTTTTTCCCTTACAGGGCCCCTCTGACAGTCTTCCTTGGGCCCTGCGTGGGTCGCCCATGTTTCATGAGGTCAGAACACCCCCAAGAGCTCTGTCACCCACAACGAGCAGTGGCCCCCTCTCCAGCCAGGACCTTTGGGTGATGAATAAGGGTTGGTTTCTCCTTAAATGACCACCACCTCCAAATTATTACATTTGAAAGTGTTAGCTCACGGTCTGTGCTTTCTCAGTGCGTCCTTCCACTCTTTAGGATGTGAGTTTTATCCCACGTGAGGCGCTGAGGGCTGAGCTCTGACGTGGGCACTGTAGGCCTGCCTGCGATTTTCCCGTCTCCGAGAGCTGCTCTCCTCCCCCCGAGGATTCTCCTGCATCGGCGCTATTCATAGGGCGTCTCTCTAGTGTGAATCAGGAGATGAATGGAAATTTTCTCTATTCATAATATTCAAAGATTTTCTCTGCTCTATGAGTTTTTTGATATTCTGCCAGAATTCTGTCCAAATGTTTGGCCACGTGTACCATGCCAGTAGAGTGAGGTTTGGGCTTAGAATCTGGTTTCCCAAAGTGGTATCTGTATCAGCATTCCGTGCCCAATCCTGGCCTCCGGAGAGAAGCAGGCCTCCCGGAATGACCCCAAGTCCTCCGGCAGGAAGGCTGTGCATCTGTGTTGACAGCACATCCTTTGCCCTGGCTTCCCACAGTGATGACACCACAGGAAATGAGACTGTCACAAGACCAGTCCACCCCCCCCCACACACCCCACCCCTTCTCCGGGAAACCTCTGCACCTCCTTGCAAGGAAACAGCAGCCTCTGGCTGTTTCCTCCCATCGTCACAGCAGGAGCAGAGAAAGTGTTGGCTGAACCCTTTACTTCACAAGGGAGTGAGGAGTCACCTATGTTCTGAGCACCCGTAGTCATTGCTCGTATCACACCGCACCCTGGGGTGCAGCCCCCCACCAAATCCTGCCCATCCCCCAAGCCTGGCCCAGGGCCCGCTTCTTCTCTGAAGCCCTCCTGCCGGCCCAACTGGGTTTCCGCTGTGTGCGTCCGGGAGAGTCCGCTGCCTGCGAAACCCGTCTAGTGCCCATGTAACGTTCTAGTCTTTCATGGCCTTTTTATAAAAAGCCTTTTTCTTCTCAAACAGGCTTAAAGCTCTTTGAGAAAGGACCACATCTTGCCCTTTGTATTTGTCATGGCACCTCTGAGAGACTCGAGAAACAGCGGCAGACACAGGACGATCGTGGACTGGCCACTACGTATGGCTGTGGACGCTGCAACGGAAGCCGCTGGGTCTGTGGTGCAGGCCGGTCCCAGGTGCAGGTGTGCTTACCTCTGACTGAAGACGGAGTCTGCCTTCTCTGGGATGACTGTCCGCGGTTCTTTTCTGGGTCGCACAGGAGGAAGGTGATCTCACCCTGATTGCCCCTCTTCCACCTAATGCCCTTTCCCCCCACCCCCACCCCAGCAGACTAGCCAGATTAGCCCCGATATCTATAAGGTGGCAGGTGCCTCATCACTGTTGCCTCAGCTCTGCCTGCAGGCCATTGCTATCCACCATACATTGTGTTAATCCTGGGGATGACCTTGGTGAGGGGCAGGCAGGGAACAAGCAAAAAGTCAGTATTGGTGCAGAGCTGTCCATCAGAGTGTCCTGGCTAAGCATGGCTGGCTTGGGGACCACCTTCAGTGTGAACTCGAAACTCTTAAGGACTAGATCTGAAGCATCTCCATGTTCACAGTGCCTAGCTTAGCACCTAGTAGATATTCATCTGGCATGGGGTATGTGAGTTGTGTCTCTAGTTACCAGCAGCCAAGGAGTCCATGGGGGTAATGAGAACAGATGCTAATGACCATAGTGAACTCCCGCTCCCCACTGAGAGTACAGCATCCCTTTGATGTATGGCAAAGTTCTGGGTCCCAAGCACAAAATAAAGGGAGGGACACATTCTCTGTGTACATCCAGGGTTTTATAGAGCCTCAGAGCTCTCTTCTACCTTTCTTTAACAGGTACTAAGTTAACCCTGGCTGGTGTGGCTCAGTGGATTGAGCATTGGCCTGTGAACCAAAGGGTCGCTGGTTCGATTCCCAGTCTGGGCACATGCCTGGGTTGCGGGCCAGGTCCCCAGCAGGGGCCATGTGAGAGGCAACCACACACTGATGTTTCTCTCCCTCTCTTTCTCCCTCCCTCCCGCTCTCTAAAAATAAATAAATAAAATCTTCATAGTAAGTTAGGATGTTTTCAGTGGGATAGTCAGGGCTGGCACTGCCTGTGAGAACTGCACTTCCTAGGGACCCAAGGCTGCTGCGAATCAGCTAGACCTTGAACCTGGTGAAGGTGTGAGCCTGTCCTTGAACATTAAGGAGAGAAAGAAAGGGAGGGCCCATGCCAGCTGCCTCGTCATCTGCTCACCAAGACTTACAAGCTCATATGCTGTCTCTGGACAGGAGGACACCTGGTCACTGGAATTTTGTGCTCCAGTCCTCGGTCTTGGAAGTTTACAGCTGGAACGTCATTTACAGTGGGACTGCAGAATACCCTCTCAAGTTGCTCCTCTAATGACTATTCCAAGACCAAATTGATTAAGAAATTATGGAAACAGGAGAGGATCTTGAAGTGGATAATCAAGTGAAGGTCACTGAAGGAGGAAGGGACTGGAGGGACAGATGACTCGAAGCTCAGCACTGCTATGGAGCTGGCCAGGGCTGTTGCCAAGGCTTCTAGGAAATTGCCCAAGAAACTAGGTCCAGCAGGAAGTCTGTAAAGTGCTTTATGGTGTGTAAACACAACCCCCATCCTCTGCTTTCCACCATGGAAGACACCAGGAGAGCGCCCCATCGGGGACAGCCAGGGCAGCCTCTGTTGATGCTCAGTGGCAAGTCAGCTCTCCTTGCTGGGGCTCTGACCGCTCACCGAGTGTGTAAGGCTGACAACGGCAGTAACTAACGTGCACTTAGTGCCCGCCATGCCAAGTGCTTCTCACGCAACATCTCATTTAATCCTCCTATGAAATAGGATGTTTCTATATTCATATTACAAATGAAGGAAATAAGACTTAGGTTCAAGTGCTTGCAAAGGTCATGCATCTAGTAAGTAGAAGAGCAAGGATTCAAATCCAGGCCTGCCCATTACCAACACTCTTGAAAGTTCTACTTTTCCCAATGCAGGATGGCAAATCCATCAGCTGGAATAACCAGTCCCCTTTCCATCTCTGTTATATGGCCATATTGAAATAGTTCTGTTCCAACAATCCCTTCTTCAGCCTGTCAGAGCCCCAAAATGGTTTCTAAGAGGTAGAGTCCAGTAGGCACTGACCACTTCAAATCCCAAAACAGCCACATTCTTGACAGACATCCAGCCTCCTCCAAGCAGTCACTGGGAGTTTCGCTACAGGAATTCAGGGAGATTCTTGAGTCATGACTGACCAAGAATCTGATTATGCTGCCAATTCTGTAAGATATTCAGGCAGAACAAAGCAGGAACAATTTATCTCTGCTCCATCATGCCTGGGCCTCAACTGGGGTGGCCAAATGGCTGCATTTGACTGTGATGGTTGGGCTGTGGCCACAGGTCAGGAGCCCTGCTGCTGTCTACCAGCCAGATTCCTCCGCTTTTCTCCATGTGGCATCTGCTGAAGTGGGACTGGAATGTCCCAGAAGACTTTTTCCCTCGTGTGTCTCATGCCTTCCTTCTTCCTCTCCCATTTGGCCTCCCTCCTGGTATCGGAGCCTAATCTTATATTGTGGCTCCACTCCACTATGCCTGTCCCACCCCACACCCCCTTTCGTGGGAAGCTGCTTCACTCAGCCCCCATGGCCAGGTGGCTGTGCTGAATCACACGACCCTGCCTCCCTTTCCCTCCCCCCACACACATACACAGCCACTGGATCAGGATCCATTACAGGCTGACCAAAGACTTCTGAAGTCACCTGACTCAAAAATATAGAGAGAGTTAGTCAGACTGGTCAGATTCCCCTTTTAGGAAATTTGAACCAAAAAAATAATAATAAAGATGCTATAGGCAGTGTGTGACAAGATGTTGTGAGGGCAAGTAGTGCCTGGATGGACCAATGTGCTAGCCAGCGTTAAATTGAAGAGGAAACCTGGAAACTGAAGAAGTAAAGAAATAAGCTATGACATGGTGAAAATGCACTTGCAGGGGAAGAACAGTGAGCCTGGTCTTGGCAAGAGAATGAAGGAGGGAGTGACCGAAGGACAGCTGGGACCCGTGAAGGGTGGAGAAGAGCCAGCCCCAGAGGCACTGAGCGCCCGGGGCTCCCCAGGCCCAGGCTTGCCCGTGTGTGTCACTGCAGCCGCTGGTTACCTATTCCCTTTGCTGTCAGTTGGCTTAGAAATGGGCAAGTGACTTAGATCTGCCTAAACATATAAGGAAATGACTGGGCACTTTCTGGAAAGAATTTTGCTTGTTGATTCAAGGAGAGATAGTGAAGAGGCCTGTCCCTTCTTTCTGCTTTGAATATGGATGTTTGAAGACATGATACTTAGAGCTGTAGCAGCCATCTTGAGACCATGAGACAAGAAGAACAAGGGAAAAAAATCCAACACGCTGAGGTTGGCAGACAAACATGGAGAACCTGGGTCCTTGGTGACATCACTGAGTCACTCTACCTGTCCTGGAACCAGCCTTATTGATATATTAGTTAAATGTCTTTATTTTCTAAGCAGATTTCTGCTATTTGAAGCCTTGGACATTTTAACCAGTATAGCACTCCCCTGAACCTCTCCATCTTCAACTCCTAACAGCCTCATGGCTCTTGATATAGCTCCAAACTGAAAATCAACCCAAGCTTAGACATTGGAAATATTACTTATATGGTAGGAAATAAAGTCAAGGTTTCTCACAGCCTACAGAGTGATTTTAGCACTTAGTCCTAACTCCCAGGGCCTGCAGAACACAGACAAGGAAAAAAGAAACATAGATTTGAGCCCTGGCTGGTGTGGCTCTGTGGCTTGAGTTCTGGCCTGCAAAGCAAGGGGTCACTGGTTTGATCCCGAGTCAGGGCACATGTCTGGGTTGTGGGCCAAGTCCCCAGTAGGGGGTGCACGAGAGGCAACCACACATTGATGTTTCTCTTCCTCTCTTTCTCCCGTCCTTACCCTCTGTCTAAAAATAAATAAATAAAATCTTTTTTAAAAAAAGTTCTAGATGCATGAGCATGAGTCTTCTAAAACAGGGCTCAGTGTTGAATTTTAGGAAAACCAAGTTCAGAGGGAGGGGATGGGGGTAGGAGGTGCTAATGCCTGAGATGCAGAGCCCAGGCACAGGCCAGAGAGCCATGGGAAGCACACAGGCAGAGCAGTGAGCTGGTGTGGGCAAATGGGGGGCGAACTGGGTGACTTCTGGAGAAGGAGCCTAGTGTCCACAGCAGGATTGCGCGAGCTCCAAGTAGTTTACGACAGCTGAAACTAAACTGATGGAAAACCAGGCCTTTTGATTGCTCTCTAGCCAGCCTTAGTAACATTTTAGATCCTCTCAGGTATAAGGGACCCTGACTGGTAGCCATTCCCATGTATGGGTACGCCCCACATTCGTCATTCTTTGTTTTCCCTTCTTTTTTTCTCTATTTTTTCTTCCTGTTTTCTCTAAGCAAAGCCAGGAGGCAGAAATGCACACGACCTGAATCTCTTCTGCCTCAATGGGAGAGTGAATATAGTGGGAGGTAAGGATGTCTTTTGGAAGATTTAAAATCCTAGCCTGGGGGTAATGAGTTAGGTTGGAAGGAGAGAAAGCAGTCAGTTGATAAGGCATTAAAGACAAAATCCTATGAAATAATCAGAAAAAGGAATGAAAGCTTTGGATGGGTTGGAGGAAACAAAATGTTTAAACCCCTACTTAATGCAATGAATGCTTTCAGTGATACTTAATAAACCCCAAATTTCCCCCAAGTTTCCCCATATAACACTAAAGATTCTCTGAAAATCAGTAAAGAACTGAAGGCTTTTCCTCATACTTTGTAATCAAGCTTCTTCTCCAGAATGAATTAGCTTGATTACTGACTAAACGCTCTCCCACAATCTTTACAACGTGAATGTGTCTTTCCTGTGAATTACCCAATGATAAGAAAAGGCTACGCTATCCCCAAATGATTTTCCACAGTGATTATGCTCACAGGCTTCTCTCCAGGATGAATGATCCGATGTTCAATGCCTTCCACGCCTCCCCTAGCTATTCATCACGTATGACCAGTTCAAGTCCAAAGTGGAATTAGCTGACATTGTGTAAGGACGGAATGCTGATTGAAGGCTCTTCCTCGCTCATTATGCTCCCAGGGCTCCTCTCGGCCATGAAATCCCAGATGTCTAATTAGCTCTGAGCACTGTCTGAAGCATTTTTACATCCATTGCGTGCATATGATTTTTCTCCAGTGTGAATTCTCTGACGTTGAATGAGCTCTACTTCGTGAAAGCATTCACATTTGTTGAGTTTGTAGAGTGTGAATTAGCTGATGTCACATGGTGTTGGGGGCTGACAGATGCCTCCCACAAATAGGGATTCTCTCCAAGATGAATGTTAGGGTGTTCAGTGGGATGGGAGCCCCAAGGACCATTGCCAGTATTCATAACAAAGCTGTTCTCTCCAATATGAATACTGTAATACTGAATAAATTTTGAATTCTTTTCTAAAACTGGTTACACTTATTTTGCAGTTTTCTCACTTCTAAAAAATGTGAGTAGAATTGCAGAGGTTTCAAATATTCATCGCATTCGTGGGTGAGGTCCCTAATGGCTCTCTGTAGATGTCTCCATATTCACAGACCTCTGCACACTCAGGGGCCTGGTCAGCTCTCCACAGGCACCTTCTGGTCGCATCCACCCACTGGTCTACTGCTGCCGAAAGGTTTCTCTCCAGGTCAGTTTCTGCTCTTGGTCCTGGTCTCACAATATGAAAATGTAAATGTCAACCATTCTGTCTTAAAGTACAGGATGATTTCTTGGACTGAAAATGAAAGATCTGAGGAGAAGTTTTAAGAATGAGTGACTTTGAGTGAATATATGTTATAAAATGATGCATATGACAGACTGCTGGCTACTTGTTTTTTCTGAATGAAACCAATCTTGGTCACAGTGAGAATGTAACCATTAAAAATACCTTCTCTAATGGCTGAGACAGAGCACATGGGGAGTCGCAAGGAGGATATTTCCACTTTGTTTCTTGATATGGATGCTAGTCAGATGGGGGTGTTCACTCTGTGAAAATCCATGAGTGGCATACTTGTGATTTGTGCACTTTATATGATGAAAATTTAGGAATAAATCACTTCCCTCTCCTGCCATGCAGCCATGAGACAGTTCCGGCACATGAGATATAAGCAGAAGTGAGCTTCCAAGAAAACTTGTTAAAGTGCGTGGACTCTGGAGCAGGAACCTTTGTTTTCTCCCCACCTGCCGCCCCCACCACCACCACCGCTTCCTCCTGCAGACCCTGGGTGTGATGCCTGAAGGTGCAGCTGCCATCCTGGAGCTCGTGGAGGAGGGCCGAGGGCAAGGATGCCGTAGTGAGCCCATGGAAGGTACCCGTCTCAGATGGCCTTGAATTTCTCACCTCTGGAATCTTTATTTTAGTCTAGTGGGTTAAGACTGATTTGCATTTTGTTGTGAGATTAAACATCTCTTCCTATGTTTATTGCCTCATGTTTTATTTATTTGTCTTTCCCCTTTTTCCTTTGTAAAACTTCCACATTCATTGCAGATGTTGGCCCTTTGTGTGTCATATGTGTTACAGATAGGCTCCCAAATTTGTCATTTGTCTGTTAAGTTTGTGTGTGTATGCATTTTATTTATTTAGTTAGTTAAATGTGCAATTCTCTGTGGTTGGCTTATTTATTGATTTACTTACTCGTTTTGGTGTATGTATGTGTGTTTTAAAGCAGAAGTCAGTACGTTTTTATTTTATGGCTTCTAAATTTTGTGTAATATTTATACTTTTTCTACTCTAGAATTGTTAAAATGTGAATCCTTTTTTTTTTCAAGATTTTATTTATTTATTTTTAGAGAGAGGGTAAGGAAGGGAGAGAGACAGAGGGAGAAAAACATCAATGTGCGGCTGTCTTTTGCACACCCCCTACTGGGGACCTGTACTCCAACCCAGGCATGTGCCCTGACTGGGAATTGAACCAGCAGCCCTTTGGTTCACAGGCCAGCACTCAGTCCACTGAGCCACACCAGCCAGGGCAAAATGGGGATCATTTTTAATAGCACTTTCATGGTTTCATTTTTGTATCTGAAAATATTGGATCCAAGTAGAATTTAATACAATGTAAGGACTGAGGTAAAGACCTAGCCTCCCCACTTCCATCACTGCTCACCACTATCTGGTGAATAACTCTTTTTTTTCTAGCAATTTTGAAATGCTGCCTTTGTTATGTGTTAAATTCCCATTTAAATTTGGGTCTTTTTCTTAAATTTCTATTTCATTTATATGTACCTTCTCCAATACATAATTATCTTTAACTTTTTTATAAGTTGTTTTAATGTCTGATAAGGTTACTCCTCTCATTATTCTTCTTTTTCAAAATGTTCATGGTGAAAATAGAGTGGATATTTTAGAGCTGGTGAGCTACTCAGAGACCGAGCCGTGCCTTTGAGAGAGGCTCAGTTACTGTGATCAGCTGTGTGTATGAGCAATACGTTCAGTAAAATGAAAGAGGATGGAATGAGAATGTAACATCATCACAAAATACTGCATTTATCATGATGTCAGGGATTGCGCAAAGTTTCCTTAATCTAGCTAGCATGATAACGATATCTTTATTTTAAGCAGTCATCCTTTCCCTCTACAATGTATTCCTGGGATCATTTTGCTTAAAAGTCATTATTTTTCTCTTACTAATTACCCATATCCAGAAACTCAGCATCAAACAAGTTAGGAAATACGTCATAAAAGCAAAAGCGTAAAACTTCTGATGACCTTTAGTAATATAAAAGGGTAACATTACGCTTCGAGTCCCATGACACAAATTTATGTACACTCAGGATGATCATTTTACAGGCTTCGTGTGCTGTGAGCACTACGCAACGCACAAACCATTCCGTCAGGTCTGAAAATAGCCCTGTCTGTGATGACAGGACAAATATAACACTAACAATTGCGCCTCCCTTTTGGAATTTAGAAGAGTCATGAGGAAATTATGTGTAAGATCCGAGTCTCTTTTTAAAATAAGCTTTCCAAAGAAACCTGAAATGATCCTATTGTTTTCTGAGAAATTTCTTTGAAGCAAACAGAAGCATTCAGAATAATTCCATTGACATTACAGCTGTGTATGATCCTAGGCTTCTTCTGAAATGGCTATTGTAGTATTGGAAAGTAGTAAGAGAACTCGTCTCTCAAATCATGGTTTTTATCCATCTTTGCTGCATAAATGCTTTGTGTTGGTGCAATGAGCATTAAGATGAAATGTTTGAGGAAATGTGGACCCAGTAAAAATGAATGCCTCCAATATGTCAAAATTTGTAAAAGTAAAACAAGATCTGATGTAAGCATTTTAAAAATATAGTAGCTGTGCACAGTAACTTCCAAAGACTGTAGCGCAGAACGGGGCAGGGGCAGGATTGAAAGAGAAGCTTTGCCAGTGGAGAAGCCGGAAACGCACTGCCTCGCCTGCCGGGTGAGTGAGGTCAGCACCAGACAGTGATGAGACGTGTTGACAGTATGTGCCCTTGATGTGAGGGATGACAGCCGCACTTTACCTCTGTGACCTTTGTCCCCAAAACTCGCAACTCCAGTCTAATCATGAGAAAAACATCAGACAAATCTCAACTGAGGGAAATTCTACAAAATACCTGACTTCTTAAAACTGTCAGGTCATCAAAAACAAGAAAAATCTGAGAAAATGTCACATCCGAGAAGAGCCTGCGAAGACTTGACAACAAAATGTTGTCAAAGAACATAATGAAAATGTTTCGGTGAGCAATTGTAAACATTCTTGGAACAAATGAAAACAAAAGTCTTGGCAAAGAGGTAAAAAATATAAAGAGGAAGCAAGTGGAAATTTCAGAACTGAAAAATACAATAACCAAACTTAAAAACTCATTGAATGGGCTCAGTAACAGGATAGAGGTGACAAAGTACCCGTCAATGAAGACTGGTCAATAGAAAGTGCCCACACTAAACAGAAAATTGACTGAAAAAAATTGCCAGAACTTCAGGGACCTGTGGAAAAATAACAAAAGATCTAACACTCATGCCATCGTAATCGTAGTCTGAGAAGGAGGGGGGCAGGCTCTGAAGAAGCAATGGAAAAAATAATGGCTGAAATTCTCCCTAAGCTGGCAAAAAAAGCAGACACCTGCAAATTCAATAAACGCAAAGAAATTCACACAAAGACACATAATCAAACTTCTGAAAACTAAAGATGAAAAGTCTTGAAAACAGCCATGGTGTCTCGTAAAGAAATGACCATTACCTATAGAGATCAAAATGTGGGGGACACAGCTAAAACCATCTGAGATGGAAATTCATAAGGCCAAATGCTTACAGAAAGATCTCATATCAATAATTTAAGCTACTATCACAAGAAACCACAAAAAGAAAAGGAAATAAGCCCAAAACAAACAAAAGGAAGGAAACAATAAAGGAAAGAGCCAAAACCAATGAAATGAAAAACAAAAACAACAGAAAGGCAATTAAACAAGAAGCTGGTTCTTCGAAAGATTGATAAAAGCTGGTAAACCTCTAGCAAGACTGATAAAGAAAAAGAGGAAGAACACAAATTACCAACATCGAGAATGAAACATTGGACAGCTGTGACTGGTTGGATCTAGGACAAGGAAGAAAGGCATGCTGTAATGGGGTGTAGGCTTAATGGGGCGTAGGCTTAATGGGGCGTAGACTGAGAGACCCCAAGGCCCCAAGGCTTGTGGGGACACAAGCCTAGCCGAGGAGCTGGGAAAAGGAGCAGCACAGTGACTGAGAGTTATTTTGCCTGGCAGTAACAGCAGGCTAGCTTCAGAGCCTTCGGGAGCCCGAGAGGTGGGTGTGACTTTGACACATGATGTAGCTGGGAGGCAGCTCCCCCAGTTACAGCGCCTGCTCCAGAGCTTGGAGACGGTTCACTCCACACCACGAGGCCATGCCTGCCCAGACTAACAATGGCAGCGGAGAAAGGCAGAACCCAGGCTACTGGCAGGTGTAGCTGATTATGGGAAGAGTCAGAAATGGGGTTACAGAGAAAGAGCCACACAGGATTTAAACTCAGGCACAGCAGCCATGTGGGGGCTTTTACCACGTGATTTTGGGAGCCAAGAAAGAGCTCTCTTGACCACAAGGCTTAGGAAGCAGGAAAGCAAGATGTAGCAGCCAAGCGGAGCTCTGTCTTAGCAGTTTGAAAGAATGCAAAAGGACCCCCGCTGGCCCACCACGAGGATGAGGTTTTGGATTAAGAACAGGAGCTTTGGACTTCTGTTTCTTTTCCTGAGATACAGTACCCCTGACTGGCCTGGTCTGGCAAGGGGAGGTAGGACTGTGTGTGTGTGACCGGGGCGGGGGGGGGGGGGGGCGGTGGTTAAAGGGACTTTGGGATTTAATGGCAACATTTCGCCGCTACTCTAAACCTGTATAGCTTTTGAATAATTATTTCCTTTCCTTTTTACCAAACTCTGGCATTGAGAGCCACAGTTCCTAACACAGTGGCAGGCAAAGAACTGTAATATAAAAAGACCCTGGTGGGGACGGGGTTATTTCTGTAACAATGTGAGGGTACAGGCAGGAAGCCTCACTCTGCGGTGATGAGAATAATGTCCCACACCCATCTTTGGCTCTGATCTGCCAATGGAAGTGTCTGGACCCAGAGCCAGAAAAGCAGCAGGTTGGGGCGTGCAACAAGATGGCACCAAGTTAATGGCCTCTCACCAGTGCTCATTAAACACACCCGCAGCACCATGAAAATAATGCGGGCAAGGTAGTAGTGGAAAGCCTGCATTCATTCTCACCAATCTCTCTTCTAGCAATTTCAGAGGAATTAGCCCCATGTTCCCCAGACCTAGGGCCTCCAATAAAACAATCTCCTCCAATTCTGTTGTCCAGAAAAATCCACAATAGAATATACTCATCCTCACTATAGCCACCTAACACCTTAGGTCCACCCCTCACCTTGTATACAAGAGCTCCGCAAACCCTTTTGAACAAACTACCTGTTTACTTCTACCCCTTGAGAGAAACTCCTATTAATTCTTAACACCTTGCCAGTGCCAAGGGCCAGGAAATCAATGCCCAGTGTCCCTTGGCACCCACACCAAGCACAGCATGGAGCAGACTGTGGCATGGAGGGAAGCGGAAGACGTCTGTAGAGATAATTTTTCAGCCTTTGTCAGCCTGGTCAGCCATCACCAGAACCTCCAGAGGTCATCACTATGTCCAAGTTGTACCTAACCAGGTCATTCCAAAGTACACGCATGAGAACCGCAGCCACAAAACCCACCGGTAATAACATGAGCACATGGAACCGATGATGGACAGCCAATATATTTCCAGTGTCTGGGAAAAGAAATCACTACCATCATCTCCATGACAACTGTCACTTGACACCCCACTGAAGTGTCAGACCAGTGCACGCTGTGGGTGTGAGTGAGTCTGTAACCAGTCCAGACAGTGGGGCTTGATGTCTCATACTGAGACATTGGCAAATATAATTTGATCTCCATGGAAGATCATGGAGATCAAATTCTAAGTGGAATCCAAGGGGTCCAGGGCCCTATTTTATGACCATGTAGCAGGAAGCCACTCTCCTCCACGTAGCCCAGAAAGCCACACATTGTCAGGTCGTGCACTACAAGTTCAAGCAGTACAGCCCCGATGGCCTGGAACTGCCACCCCACCTACAGAGAGCCAGTCGGGAGTGGGACAAGGTCTCCCCCACCCAGGGTTGCAGCAGGTTCCTCAGCCTGAGCATGATCGTCATTGTGGGCTGGAGAATTCTTTGTGCGGGTGGGGGGTGGGCTGTCCTGTGTATGGTAGGATATTTTGCAATATCCATGGCACCTCCTCACTAAATGCCAGTAGCAACCCCCAAAGTAGTGACAGTCAAAAATGTCTCCAGACATTGCCAAAGGTCCATTGGGACCAAGATGTCCCCCATTGAAAACCACTGGATTAGACCTTAGCACGTTGGGGTCTCCAAAAAGAGAAAGTATGATTTGACAGGGTTGAAACCTAGAGAAAGGAGAGAGACTAGGTGTAAGAAGGTCTGGAGTAGACTCAGGAAAAGATGTCTAAGAGAGGATTCGCTAAAGAAAAAGCATGACAGGGAAGATCAGATAGAGAGTGAAGGAGTCCATTATGAAAGGCCCACGAGGTCAGAATGGATGGAAATGGAACACGTAGGAGTGATAGCTGGGACCTTATTACCAACAGAGAAGTTTGGAGTCAGGAGCCTGGGCTCTCCTATCAGCTCTGCAATTCACTATCCTTATAGTCTTGAAAAAGTTGCTTCGGAGCAAGTAACTTTCTTTGTCAACTGTATGCAAATAATACCACCTGCTCTGCCGGGCACATGAGTTATAGTTAGAATCAAGTCAATAATTCCATAAAGGTGTGTTGAAAACCAAAGAGAGAGAGGGAAATACATTGGCTATCATTACAGACTCTGAAGACCTTAAATAATAAAGAAACACTATAGATGTCTCTACCCACATACGTTCAACAACTCAGATAATTAAACCAGTTCCTTGAAAACCACAAACTACCAATTATCTCAATATGAAAGAGATAATTATAAAAGTCATATAATAATTTTAAAAATTGAATTCAGAGTTTTTAAAAAAAACAACTTTCTGTCTCAGTGGCCCTACAACTAGTTTGGTGATTCACAGGAAGGACTCACAGGACTCCATACGAAGTTACATTCAAGATTTCCCAAGGACACAATGCAGGAAGAGCAGAAAAAAAATATTTATGGGCAAAGTCGGGAAGGATCAATGTACGTTTTCTTATCTCTCTTCAGGGACAGCACAGACACATCTTCTCCACATGCAAACCACAGGAACAGATGTGAGATGTCCTTTTCCAGGAAATCCCATTTGAGTCTCGGAGTCCAAAGTTTTTAAAGGGAGCTGGCTGCATACCAGCTGATGACCCAGCCTGGCTCCAATCAAGGCACCAGGTGCACATCATGAATTTTTATGTTTACTTTAAACATGCCCACAACTTGGTTTATCTTGACCCACTGCTTTGGACACAGAGAATAACATTTTACCCGTTGCTATGTGAATATTCCAGGAGTTTAGTTCTCAGAGTTTGACCAAGGGTCATCACCATGGACACAGAGATAAGTGAGAAATGAACGAAACGGACCAGCTATGTTCACTGTTACCTCACACTCTTAAAAAAGAAATCTCAAGACCCAGATAGTTTCACTGGAAAATTCTACCCATATTTAAAGAAATAATAACACCAATTATACGCAATGTTCAGAAAATGGAAGAGGAAGCACTCCCTACCATATGTTATGAGGCCAGTGTGACCATGACACCAAAAACAGAGGCTAGAGACCCATGTTCCTCATAAACACAGATTGCAAAGTCCTCAACACAATCCTAGCGAATTGAATCCGGCACTACATAAAAATGATTTTACAGTCTAAACAAGTAGGGTTAATTCCAAAAATTCAAGGAGAGTTCCATATTCAAAAATCAAACAGTGTAATCCACCATATTAACAGGCTAAAGAAAAAACACATGATCTTATCAACTGACATGGAAAAGCATTTGATGAAATTCAACACCCATTCATGATAAAAACTCTCAATAAACTTGGAATGGAAGGGTACTTCCTTAACCCTATAAAGAGCATCTTCAAAAAAATCCACTGCTGACATTTCACTTAGTGGGAAAGGCTGAGTGCTCTTCCCCTGCAACTGAGCATAAGGCCAAGATCTTTGCTCTCATCACTCAGGTCAGTACAGCACTGGAAGTCCTAATCAGCACGATAAAGAAAAGGAAATAAAAAGCATACCAATTGGAAGGAAGAAATAAAGCCCTCCCTATTTTCAAATGACATGGTTGTCTAAAAAGAAAACCCTCAAAAAATCAACAATAATTTTTTTTAAAAACTAGAACTAATAAATGAATTTGCCAATTCAACAAGTCCTCATGATACAAGACCAACACACAAAAATTAATTATATTTCAACATTCAAACAATAAACATTTGGAAACTGAAATTTAAAATACATTTATAACATTTAAAACATAACATTTACAGTTACTCAAAAATTAAATATGTAGGTATAAAGTATAAATCTAACAATTTGTGTACTGAAAACTACAAAATGCTAATAAAAAAGATGTAAATAAATGGAGAGACATATCATATACATGTATTGAAAGGCTTAACATAGTGAAGATGTCAATTCCCAAATTAATCTATAGATTCGATGCAATTTCCATCAAAATCTTTGCAAGATTTTTGTTGATATTGACAAATATTCTAAAATATATATAAATGGAAAGGCAAATGAACTAGAAGAACCAAAACAACTTTGAAAAAGATTAAAGTGGGGCCCTGGCTGGTGTAGCTCAGTGGGTTGAGCACGGGCCTGCGAACCAAAGGATCGTGGCTCAATTCCCAGTCAATTCCTAGTCAATTCCCAGTCGATTCCCAGTCAGGGCACATGCCTGGGTTTCAGGACAGTTCCCAGCAGGAGACAAACGAGAGGCAAGCATACATTGATATTTTTCTCCCTCTTTCCTTCCCTTCCCCTCTAGAGATAAATAAATAAAATCTTACAAAAAAATAACTAAAAGAAGAAGATTAAAGTGGGAGGTATAACTTTACTTGATTTCAAGACTTACTGTATAGCTACAGTAATCAAAAATGTATGCCCTGACTGGTGTGGCTGAGTGGGTTGGGCACCATCCAGCAAACCAAAAGGTTGCCAGTTTGATCCTGGTCAGGGCACATGCCTGGGTTGCCAGCCAGGTCCCCGGTTGGGGGCATGCAGGAGGCAACCAATCGATGTTTCTCTCATACACTGGTGTTTCCCTCCCTCTCTTCCTGCCTCCTTCCCCTCAAGGAAGAAAGAAAAGGAAGGAAGGGAGGAAGGGAGGAAGGGAGGAAGGGAGGGAGGAGGTATCAGCAGAGGGAGACACATAGACGACACCTGATTTTAGCCAAAATGCTGACAAGCAGTATGTAGCTCAATGGAACATAATGGAGAACTGAGAAACAGACCCACACAAATAAATACACTCAACTGATTTTTGACAAAGGTAAAAGGCGATTTGAACAAGGAAAGATAGTCTTTTTACCAAATGTTTCAGAAGTAATTAGACATCCACAGGCAAAACAAACAAATGAACAAACAAACAAAATCCACCTCAACCTAAACCTCTCACTTTATATAAAAATTAATTCATAGACTTTGTGTAAAATGTAAAACTTTTAGAACAGGAGAAAAATTTCGATACCTAGGGCTAGGCTGGTGGTTCTCAACCAAGGGTGATATTTTTTAAAATCCTCACCCCAGGATACGTTCATTGCATTTTAGAGAGAGAGAAAAAACATTGATGTGAGAGAGAAACAGAAAAACATCAATCAGTTGTCTCCTGTATGTGTTTCAACCAAGGGCTGGACCTGCAAATTGAACCTGCAACATTTTGGGGTACAGGATGGTGCTCCAACCAACTAAGCACCATACCCCCCACCCCCAGCAGGGCTCAAGGGTGGATGATTTTGCCCCCAGAGGGCATTTGTCAATGTCTGGAGACATTTTTTACTTTCATAACTGGGGATGGGGGTATGACTGGCATTTAGTGGGTAGAAGGTCAGGGACAATGATAAACACCCTATAATACATGGGACAGGTCCCCAAAATAAAGAATCATCCATCCAAAAGGTCAGTAGTGCCAAGGTTGGGAACTCTGGTCTGGGCAATAAGTTCTTAGATATGACACTGAAGCATGATCCATTAAAAAAAAAGGGAAGATAAAGTGCTTCTCAGATAAGGTGAAGTTAAAGGAGTTCATCATCACCAAGCCCTTATTATATGAAATATTAAAGGGACTTATCTAAGAAAAAGATAAAAATATGAACAGCAAAAAGACAGCAAACTCACAGGTATTAACAACCATACCTAAAACAAAAGCCAACTAAGCAAACCACTACAACAGGAGCAGAAACACAGAAATGGAGATCACATGGAGGGTTAGCAATAGGGGAGTGGGAAGAAGAGAGAGGGGAACAAGGTACATAGAACAAGTAGCACAGACGGTGGGTAGAAAATAGACAGGGGGAGGGCAAGAATAGTGTGGGAAATGTAGAAGCTAAAGAACTTATGACACATGGGCATGAACTAAAGGGGGGAATGTGGGTGGGAGGGGGTGTGCAGGGTGGAGGGGAATGAAGGGGGGGAAATGGGACAACTGTAATAGCATAATCAATAAAATATATATATATATAAAGAAAAGATAAATTTAACTATCAAAATTAAAAGTCTTGTTCTGCAAAAGACCCTGTTAAAGGATTTTTTAAAAACTAGCTACAGATAAAATATTTCACCTCTTTAGTGCTTCAGTGTTCTCATCTGAGCCCATGTCCCTTCTCTCTAAAATGAGTGTAATAGCAGCCCCTGGGGAGAGCTGCTGCAGGGATAAAGCAAGAATTTCTCTCCAAGCTGGTATATGGCAGTGCTCGGTAAGTGGTATCTGCTGTTAGATTGTACTATGTGCCTCAGCAAAGGTTGGTCTCTCTGTCCTGCACTTTGGACTGAGCATCCTTATCAATAACAGTCTCCACATTTTAAAAATACCTTAACAATTTTGACATTTAGGAATGTTCAATGCCTTAGCTAGCTCTTAGATTAGCCCAGCTCGATATGATCTCATTTTTCAGAGGAAGCAGCTTCTGTTCAGCGCTTAGTCACAGCTGGACTTCTGGAACATCTAGCATCTGAATACATCCAAGTGGTGGGAGAGGATGTTTTTTAGACCGGAACATTTTAAGTACTCTTGTTCATGCAGACATTCCTCATGAATTACTGTGAATGACTGAGCTACCTGACTTTTTACCAGAAACAGATGATTTTGTATCAGAATTACTATTTTTAAAAGAGTTGATCTACCATACATCAAAAGAGATAATAGTGCACTAAAAAATTGCTGTAGACTGAGAACCAGGAAACCTAGGAACTTTGAGAAAATTACTTCCCATCCTGTTTTTTCACTTGAAACATGAGTGGCTGGATATAAAGGTCTTCCTGATATAAAATTAAAATTCCTTCCTGCTTTAAAATTCTAAAAGGCTAATAGAAAACAAACAGCCTTCATCACACTGGCCAACTCTTAATTCACCCTAAAAAATGGTTATTATATTGAATTCTGACTTTAAGCATAGTTACCCAACTATTTTCTATCTCATACTCCTTAGCAATACAGAGAGAGATGAAGGCTGTTAGGGATGATGAGGTTTAAATATCACAACTGTTACCAAACTTGTGGGATTTGCTGCTTGGGATGCTCTGTTAAGAAATAAGACATGGATGCTTTGGCTGGTGTGGCTCAGTCGATTGAGTGCCAACCAGAGAATTGAAAGGTCACTGGTTTGATTCCCAGTTAGGGCACAGGCCTGTGTTGCAGGCCAGGTCCCCAGTAGGGGGCGTGTGAGAGACAATGATACACCAATGTTTCTCTCCCTCTCTTTCTCTTTCCTTTCCCCTCTCTCTAAAAATAAATAAATAAAATCTTTAAAAAAATAAAATAAGATATATTTTGGTTTATAAACTATTGTACTGGTGTTATTTTAAAGGTTTTTAATACTTTGAATAAGGTATATAGAACAATGTGTAAATATATGTAATATTAACAGACTTACATTAAATATATACTTTGCGTTATGTTTTGTTTTAATCACTATCTTAAAGTACATGTAACCTACTTGACCTCCTTCCTATCATGTTGGTTAATCAGAAATTAATGGTGCATTCCCACTATACTACTGATTTCAAAGAAAGAATTAAATTCCTTAACTGAAATGACAATCTCCAAGCATCTTCTTTATATTGACTTATCTGCAAATAGAGAGCATTCCTTTTACAGGATGAATCTCAAGGGCTTTTATTAATTAATACTAATTTAGGCCAATATACTGTACTCAAAAGTGATTAAACTGCACCCTCTTTAGACAAACTCTAAAAAGAGTCTGGAGACTTTGCTGGAAAAAAATGATAGAGATTTATTCAAGGGTCTTAGAATTTGCAAACTGTAAATACAGCCTGGAAAAATCCCAGAAGTGTTCCAAAGATGAGAGAAAAGTTCAAACTTCTTGTAGCAACAAGTACATTCTTGAGAATTATCAGTCTCATGGTCTTAGCCCTACCACAGATCCAGGACGGTTATCAGTCAGATGCCAGGCAGGCAGGACTATGGATGCCAGTGATCCAAAAGGGGGTGCCCGGAGGCCTGGTCACATCCAGCAGTGAGGTCAGATTGATGTCAGGTGGTTTGGATATGTGAGTCCTTCAGGGCATGGTCAGGTGGCCTGGGTACATCAGCCCTTCCCAGGGCAATCTGAGGGTTATCTGGAGGCTTGGTATATGCCCAGATGTGTATAACCAGGCATGAGCAGGATTTAAGTTCCCAGGCTGGTTAGAACAAGAATGAGGCCTTGTCTCATGCCTCAACTTTCCTAATGTTAAAAATTGTTACAGCTTGATTGAAGTTACCCCACTTTGCATATTCCCTATCTTCACTCTTTTCTGAAAGAAAGAAAGAAAGAAAGAAAGAAAGAAAGAAAGAAAGAAAGAAAGAAAGAAAGAAAGATCCACCACTTTCAGTGCAAGATCTATATAATAAAGGGCCTAATCTAATACTAATTTTGCTCTGATTCAAAATTATTCTCCTCACACACTAATTAGTCTGGATTAGTGTGTAAAATTAAAGTGTAGTGCCCTGGCTGGTGTGGCTCAGTGGATTGAATGCCAGCCTGCCAACTGAAAGGTTACTACTTCAATTCCCAGTCAGGGCACATGCCTGGGTTGTGGGCTGGGTCCCCAGTTCAGGGCAGAGAGAGGTGACTGATTGATGTTTCTCTCCCTCTCTTTCTCCCTCCCTTCTTCTCTCTCTAAAAAATAAATATTTTGTTTAAAAAAGTGTAGCAACCAGGAAAATAAAGCAATGTAAATGAGAAGTTGGAATGCTAATTTTGAATATTAAATAAGCTGAGTTATTTTAATATCATGCTAGTACTGCTTAGAAAAGTGTGAAATAATAGAAAATATATATATTGGTCTTTGCCCCCAGTTCCTGGCACAGAGCTCCTGAAAACTTTGTAATTTCCCAAGTGATAAGAGCACTGGAGCATCTCTTGTTCTACTGCAGCTCCGGGTGGGCTCCTAGAAGGGGACTGGTCACCAGAAGGACCAACCCATGATTAGAAGTTTAGAATTTTCAGCCCGAGCCCCCATTCTCCAGAGAGGGGAGAGGGGCTGGTAATGGAGTTGATGATTGGTCATACCTACATAAGGCAGCCTCCATAAAATCCCAAGGATATGGGGTTCGATAAACACAGTCACACCCGAGGGTGATGTACCTCACCTCTACTGGTACAGAATTTCCTGAGCTCCGGACACTTCTGGAACTCCCCCTGTGAATCGCCTCATCTGGCTGTTCATCTGTATCCTTTATCATAGCTTTTATTATTACAATAAACTGGTAAACATAAGTAAATGCTTCCCTGAGTTCTTTGAGCTGTTCTAGCAAATAATCTAATTCGAAGGTGGGGGTTGTGGGGTTTGGGAACCTTTAGTTTGTAGCCTACTGGAACAGAAGTTGTGGCTTACCTGGGGGCCTGTTACTTGCAGTTGGCATCTGAGTAGAGGGGCAGTCTTGTGGGATTAAACCCTTAACCTGTGGGGTTTGTGCCCGCTCCAGTTATTGCCAGCATTAAATTGCATTGTAGGACACCCAGCTGGTTCACAGAGGATTGCTCAGTGTGGGGATCATGAGTTCTGCGAGTGTGGAAGTAGAGAGAGAGTAAAAGAGAAACACAGGAGGAAAAGTGAGTTTTACACCAGGGGTGAGGCTGGGACAGGGTTCATAGAAGAAATAGATAACATAATACACTAGGAAGTTATACTGTATCTCTTGGTAGATGGAGGGTGATGTAAAAGTTCACTGAAAATATTATTTCTCAACCACTTTTATGAAAGCATTACTATTTTAAGATAAATTTCATGCTAACCAGATAGGTCTTCTGGAAACTGACTCATTTCTTGGAAAATAAGTGCCCTATGTCCAGACTGAGGTTCCCTGCCTTGGAAGAAGTGCAGCTCCTTCCACTTTCGTCAGGGCCTTATAAGCCCAGGGACATGTTGCTAGTCAAGTCTGAGAGAACACAGATAAGGGTCTAATGACTACAATGTTTAATTATTTAAATGTTTGAAATGTTTTCAGTCCCATAATGTTCCTCAACCTGTGGCACTCCCCGATGTTAGATAATCCTGGCAAACTACTGTACAGAAAAAGGTGCTTCAGCAGCAGTGAGCATGGAAATAGACCCAGTAAAGCCTTAGGATGACCGTGAAGAGTACTGCTGAGAACACGTGGACAGCGTGTCTTACCAAGGAGATTCACCTGGTATAAATTATTTCCACGCCGATATTCTGCAAAAATAGGAAGGGCTTATTTGCAGAAGAGGTAAAAGTTCAGCAATTATCACAATTATCTGCTATAAACTGGCATTCTAGAGTAACAGTCTTCTTCAAATTAAATTAGTGTACATTGGTAGGGTTCACGTAGAACATGGAACAACCTTGAATTCCACCGGGATGCCTTAGAATCTTGAAAACCAAAAGTGGTCCCAGATGCAACAGCATCATTTGGAACTTGTTAGAAATAGATTCTTGGTCCCTATCCAAAGCTACTGGTTCAGAAACCCTGGGGCTGTGATCCAGCTCTCTGTGTTCTAATAAGCTCTTCATGTGATTCTGGTGCATCTAAAGTTTGAAAACCACTGCTCGAGAGCCCAAGTAAAGACCTGAGGCTCAGTGTCAACTCAAGCCAAATCGAAATAGGGAAGCAAACAGTAACATCTGGGTGAAGTTGCCATGCAGGGTTAGGGCAGGGTACTGACGAAAGGAGCCCTTTGCAACCTGTATGACTCGAGTGGCCAGAGACTTGGTTTGCCAGAACATCCCAGTGCACCCCTGTTGTCCTTGTATAAATATTGACATCCCACTGTTTCACTCTCAAAAATGTCCTTATTTGGATAATAAATTTTGGCCACCAATAAGATACTTTTATTAGACGTGGTGGGAAGGGGAACATCTCTGAAAAGAACCTTCTATCCCTTGCATGCATGACAAACAAGTTTTTAGGACTTTTGCGTATTTCTTCTCTCCCATCTGCCTTGTTCTGTTCCCCTCACTTACATGTCAGGGACCTTCTCTTGTCTACTCTGACCTTTTGCTCTTGCTCTCGCTGGGAAATCAGAGCAGGTTTGTTAACTGGAAGTCCTAATGATGGCAAAAGAAATGGGAAGACATGTATTATGATGGAAAAATGAAGCTGAAGCTGCCTGAGGTCACTCTTAGCTCTTGAAATCTTTGGAGCAGAAAATAGAAGTGACCAGAGAAGAATGTGTATGAGTTGGCTGAAGAGGACTCATAGATAAAACTCCTGAGGAAGTTCCTTTAAGGTACATAAAATAACCTGAACAAAAAAGAAAAATTAACTCATTGATATTTCCTCTCTCTCTCTCTCTCACACACACACACACACACACACACATTTCATATGAAAACACTGGGAAAAAGAAAAGCATTTTCCATAGAGATTTTTAAAGCTTAAAATGAAATATACAATTTAAGGAAGCTTCCTATTTTTGCTACAGCCTGGACAGGTGTATTTTAGTATTGGTTTATGTTGATGGTCAGCTAAATTTATAGAATAAGTCTCACCATTTTAAGTAAGGCAGTTGAAAGCAAAGAAAAAATGTTAAACAAAATTTTGGATATATGGTATTTCAGTAGAAAAATAGAGCTCTTCGGACTATTATTATTAATCTTCACCAGAGGATATGTTTATTGACTTTAGAGAGAGAGAAAGAGAGCGAGAGACATTGATGTGTGAGAATCATCAGTTGGTTGCCTCCCATACATGCCTGAACTGGGGATTGAATCCACAACTTAGGTATGTGCCCTGAGTGAGAATCGAACTGGCAACCTTTTGGTGTACAGGATGATACTCCAACCAACTGAGCAACCCTGCAGGGTGAGCTTGTCCAATTGTTCAACATGATTAACTTGTAAACAAAATCTGACTTTAACAACATAAATGTTCCAGTGATCACTAAGATACATATACTTCTTAGAAATAACATGGATAACAATAACTAATAAAATAAAATTAATTTTTTAACATATGTGACTTTACCTTTAGCCATGATTTCAATTTAATTTGGAACCCTGAGAACATTATGTGATAACTTCTGCTTATGATAATGATAGATTAGGTCATTCTGCCCATCTGTCCTACTAAGGAGACTAAAAATATGAGGCAGGGTACAAAAAGCATCCACTTGAAGGCATCAGATAGCCAACAAAACAGTGATCCATGTTTCTCTTGCACATTGATGTTTCTCTACCTCTCTTACTCCCTTGCTTCCCCTCTCTCTAAAATTAAAATAAATTAAATATGTTTTTTTAAAAAAGCTGAAGGATTGCCAGCCCAGCCCTGATGGTATGGCTCAGTTGGTTGGGCATTGTTCTACAAAGTGAATGGTTATGGTTTGATTCCTGGGTTGCAAGTTTGGTCCCTGGTTGGGTTACATACAAGAGGCAGCAGATTGATGGATGTTTCTCTCTCATATAGAAGTTTCCGTCCCTCTCTTTCTCCCTCCTTTCCCCTCTAGAAAGAAAGAAAGAAAGAAAGAAAGAAAGAAAGAAAGAAAGAAAGAAAGAAAGAAAGAAAGAAAGAAAGAAAGAAAGAAAAGAAAGAAAAGAAAGAATTACCAGCCCAGGATCCAGGAAAGACAGCAGAGGGGCTCTGTGATATGAGCCTGGCCTTGAGGGCTAGAAGGCCAATAAGCTTTTCTTTTCTTTTAAAATTTTAAGTATATTTTATTGATTATGTTATTACACTTGTCCCATCTTTTTTCTTCCTTTTATTCCCCTCCACCCTGAACCTACCCTCTCACCATCATTTCCCCACCTCAGTTCATATCCATGGGTTCTACACACAAGTTCTTTGGCTTCTCCATTTCCCAGGCTATTCTTAACTCCCCCTGTCTATTTTGTGCCTACCAATTATGCTTCTTATCCCCTGTACTTTTCTCCCAATTTCCCCCAATTTCCTCCATCCCCCTCCCCACTGATAACCCTCCACGTGATCTCCATTTCTGTAATTCTGTTCCTGTTCTAGCCATTTGCTTAGTTTGTTTTTGTTTTTGTTTTGTTTTTTTAGGTTCAGTTGTTGATAGTTATAAGTTTTTGTCATTTTACTGTTCATAGTTTTGATCATTTGTTTTTCTTAGATAAGTCCCTTTAGCATTTCATATAATAGGGGCTTGGTGATGATGAACTCCTCTAACTTGACCTTATCTGGGAAACACTTTAACTGCCCTCTCATTCTAAATGACAGCTTTGCTGGATACAGTAATCTTAGATGCAGGTCCTTGTCTTTCATAACTTGGAATACTTCTTTCCAGCCCCTTCTTGCCTGTAAGGTTTCTTTTGAGAAATCAACTGATAATCTTATAGGAACTCCTTTGTAAGTTTCTGTCTCCTTTTCTCTTGCTGCTTTTAATATTCTCTCCTTATCTTTCATCTTGGGTAATGTAATTAGGATGTGCCTTGGTGTGTGCTACCTTGGGTCCAACTTCTTTGGGACTCTCTCAGCTTCCTGGGCTTCCTGGAAGTCTATTTCCTTTGCCAGATTGGGGAAGTTTTCTCTCGCTGTTTTTTGTTTGTTTGTTTGTTTTTTTTAAATAAGTTTTCCATTTCTTTCTCTTCCTCTTCTCCTTCTGGCACCCCTATGATTTAGATTTTGGAACACTTAAAGTTGTCCTGGAGGTTCCTAAGCCTGTCCTCACATTTTTGAATTCTTATTTCTTTATTCTGTTCTGGTTGAATATTTATTTCTTCCTTCTGCTCCAAATCATTGATTTGGGTCCCAGTTTCCTTCTCTTCACTGTTGGTTCCCTGTTTATTGTTTTTAATTTCACTTTGCATAGCTTTCACTTCTTCCTCTATTTTGTGACCATTCTTAACCATTTCTGTGAGCATCCTGATTATCAGTATTTTGAACTGTGCATGTGATAAGTTGGCTACCTCTTCATTACTTAGTTCTTTCATTTGGGCTACATTTCTTTGTCTCAGCACAGCTGTTAGGTTGTAAAGGGCTGAGCCCTAGGTATTTACCAGTGTGGGGCAACCCACATTGCTGCATTGTGGTGCAGTCTGGATGAACGTTTCTTCTTTAACTCCTTGATTGTCAGACTTCCATACAGTTTGATTCTTCTGGCAGTTCTGGTTGCTTTTTGTTTTTAAATTGGTTGTTGTGCTTCTTTTGGTTGTGCAAGGAGGCCTCTTTTCTTCTTCTTTTTTTTTTTGCATCATAACAAAGTAAATTATACATACTGAAAAATGCACAAAACATATATTTACAGCTCAATTAATTTTAACAGTGTGAACATAAGCACCCAGACCAAAAAAAGGAACAACATTCAAAAGTCCCCCCAAAGAATAACCACTAACACAATTTCTAAAATATAGATGATTTTAGTCTGGTTTTATGCTCTATTTAACTGTAATCATGCAAAGTACAGTTGTTCTGATCCATTCATATGCAATAGAATAGGATTCAGCAGTGAAAAATGAACAAACCGGAGGTACAACAACATCGATGGGTCTCATAAACATGACATTCAGTGAGAGAAGCCAGACACTAAAAAGTGCAAGTAAGTTTTTTAAAAAACACAGACAAAACTAAACTATAGTATTTAGTGATGCATGCTTAGGTGGTGAAACTGTTAAAGGAAGGCAAAAAACAAAAAGAAATTGTGGCCATAAAATTCAGGATATTGGTCACTATTGGAGAGGTAGGAAGGTGTAAATAGTGGTAGTGAGTCCAAGTTGTGGGAGGAAATGTTTCTGGAAGACTGACGATGTTCTCTTTCTTGACTGGGTGGTGGTGAAGTGGTTATTCATTCTGTAAAAATCACTGAGCTGCACATTTTTGTTTTGTGTACTTTTTTGTATGAATGTTATACTTCAAAATAAAAAGGTTTTAAAAACCGCTTAACTAAATGATATGATTATAACTCACAATATAAGTTATTTTATTGCCTTGGGAATTCATATAATGGCCTGAAAATGTAAGACTTATGACCAGTCCCAGGGAGGTCTGCATCCAGGGTCTATCTGAGAGCAGTCCAAGTTCCCTGACAGGCTGGGTGCTAATGCTTTATTTTGTAATTTTCAACCATTGGGATCAGAAAGGAACTCCACTAACTCTGGACATTATACATCTATAGCAAATAATAGAAACAACTTAAGTTAGCTTAAGGTTAAAAAAAAAAGAGAGAGAGTATAGACTCTTTCTCAGAATCTAACCAGAGGACTGCAGTCACCTTCAGGAGTAACTAAAACCAGGATTGAAGACATCAGCCAAAATTCTTGAGCTCAGCCTTCAGGATCTTTCTTGTTGGCACCAAAGGTTCTCTTGTCTCCACTTTTCTCTGTTTATCTACTACATTCTTCTCTCTCTATATATAGATGGCTCTGTCTGCTCCTCATGCACAGAGAAAAATGATGACTGACCTTCAGGTCAGACACAGGCTGAGGCTTAACTCACTACAGCTAAGTCCAAAAGAGAAGCTGAATGACTCATCTTGATCCCAAAACTGTGGACTATCCAGGTGTATGGTGGCATTTTTCCAAGAAAAGACAGAATAAATAACTGCACAAGTGTCCAAAAAAATGGTCTGTTGCAGAAATTGTTTTCTCAATGGTGATAGAGCAGTAATGAATTGCACAAACCACATACTCAGATGTTTTAAAAAGTCATTTTCCCTATATTTCAGAGAATTAAGGAAGAAAATGTTTGGCCTCTATACCAAGGGTTTCTTCTGCCCCTCTACCACTGTCTAATCTAGCCACCACCAAATAGGTTTCTTATTCAGAATAAATAACTGCTTGCCCTGACCCATGTGGCTCAGTTGGTTGGGCTTCATCCTGCAAAACAAAAGGTCACGGATTCAGTTCCTGGTCAGGGCACACTCCTGGGTGTGGGTTGGGTCTCCAGTCCGGGCACATACAGGAAGTAATCAGTGTTTCTCTCTCACATCAATGTTTCATTCCCCTTCTTTCTCCCTCCCTTCCCCTCTCTCTAAAAATAAATAAATAAAATATCTTTTAAAAAATAAAGAAAATAAAATAAGTACCTGCTTAAATTTTTTAATTAATTGCTCTTATAATGGATAAATCCACAAAGATAGAGTGGTCATCACCGTACAGTAAACTAGTTATAATGAGCATGAATAAAACCAGTTCACAAAAAGCGAAGGTCAAATGCTGGAATCCAACAGGCTGATCTGGCCTTCCATTTGTTTTGTTGGGCCACCACAATGTTATCCTAAAATCTGAATTAGAATGTGTTCTCCAGAACCCCACAAGCTTTCGGTTCCCACTTATTACCCTCAACCCTATGAATTTACAATCTTATTACTGATAGATTCTAAAAGCATCAGTGTTTATGATTTTTAATCAACTTATGTAATTAAGTACTCAATCATTCAATCTTTCTTAATCTACCATTTAAGTAATTATATATGAAATGTGATTAAATATTAAATGCAACATGTCCAAAGTAATTCTAGGCCAATTTGTTTAAAATCAACTGTCTAAACATAATTCACTTAAAGCCATTTTTAGCCAATAGTTTAATTGGTCTATAAATAAATTTATAATCAATCACCTAAAGTATTATCATATTTTTCCTTTTTTCTAGCGTTGCTGAAAAAGAATTGACATGTAATATTGTGTAACTTTAGTGTGTGCAACACGGTGACTTGATACATTGTGGAATAATCACCATGATCAGATTATTTCATACGTTCATCACCTCACATAATAATTTCTTTGATGTGATGAGACCATTTCAGATTTACTCTTACCGACTTTCAAGTATATAATATGTTATTGCTAACTACAGTCGCTCTGCCATGCACTAGCTCTCCGGAATTCATTCGTCTTATAACTGCACATCTGAACCCACACCTCCCCATCTCCCCCACCCCTCAGACCTGGCAACCACCTGTCCACTCTGTGTCAATGAGTTTGGCTTTTACGGATTCCACATTTAAGTGTGAACACACACTATCTTTCTCTGACTTATTATTCACTTAGCATAATGCCCTCAAGGTCATTCCATGCTGTCTGGTTGTTGATGGCAGGATTTCCTTCTTTATATGGCTGAATAATATTCCATTGTGTGTGTGTGTGCCACATCTTCTTTATTCATTCATCCATCAGTGGACACTTAGACATTGTTTCCACGTCTTGGCTATTGTAAATAGCACTGTGGTAAAAATGCAATAATGGAATGATTATAACTGATTTTTATAGAATGTTTATTATGTGTGCCAATGTATAGCTCACATAAGACATTAGTATTTTTATCCTGATTTTTCAGCTGAAGAAACTGAAGCGTAGCCAGATAAGCCACAAGTCTGTGGAGGGGTGGGGTTCAATTTGACTTTCCCCGGTCCAGAAGTTCTCACACCCTAGCGTGCATCAGAATCACCTGCAGGTTCCTAAAACACCGACTGCTGGGCCCCTCTACCAGACTATATGATCAGCAGCTGTGGGGTGGGACCCAATAATTTGCATTTCTAACAATTCCTAGGCGATGACGCCCTTGATCTTGCTGCTCAGAATATATCAGAGAATCCTTAGCATTGGCACCCCCTGGGTGCTTGTTAGAAATGCAGGCTCACCCTCGACCTACTGAATCAAACTCGGCATTTTTAACAAGATTTCAGGTGACTGCTGCGCACGTTCTTTGTGCGCACTCATCACACAGTTTTGGAAGAGATAGACTCTAAATGAGGCCACAGATAAACTTTAATTTACAGACAGCGTCTCTGGGGCAAGGTTTAGCAGTGAGGACTTCGGTCACCACTGGCCCACTTGGCCAGGAGAGGGAACGGCAGGGCCGAAGGTGAGGCTCGGGACTTGCAGACCTGGGCACCGCCCCCTCCACCTCCCCCTAGCGTCGCTGCCCGCCCCACGCACGGATCCCGGCGGGTTAATTGGCCAGCCAGGTCCCCCGATCCCCGCCCCGTGGAGGACGACAACTGCGCAGATGCAGATGCTAACGCTGGGCTTTCCCAGCGTCTCCGGGGTTCTTCCCGGCCACTGAGCCCTCCTCCTAGAGCAGCCCCCGAGGAGGCACGCACTCCTCCCTCACTCGGGCGCTAACCGAGCCGCCGCCCGGAAGTGCAGGCGTTCCTAGCGTCCGTTTTGGAACGCCTGTCGTTACTCTTTCATTTGCCCCACAAACGAGGCTTGGATTCCTCCTCTTTGGCAGACAGATGGACGAGGCACAGCCCCTGTCTGCAGAAAGGATTGTAGGATTGGGTGATAATGTTGCGCCTCCTAGGAGCTGGAGGCGCAGGGCCGATAAAACAAAGCTGTACCGGAGGGGTAACGGCCCCGAGCCTGGCAATTGCCTGCCATGCGGTCACTCGGGCACTCAGATGTTTGGAGGATGGAGATCCCTGATTGGAGAACATTCCGGGTGGAAGAAAGGTGGCACGAAAACGTGCCCGTATGTAGGGTGCGTGGGTGCCTGGAGATGAAGCTGAAGAGGTAAGCAGGGGCGAGCTTGAAGGGCTTCCTGTACAGGAGAAATTTAAACAATGTCCTGAGTAGCCTAGACGGTATTTTAATCGTGAGCTCTGATTTGCACTTTAAAATACAACTGGCATTCAGGCTGGGTTGGACGGGAAGGAAAAAAAACCCGAAAGCTGTTGCAGTATGGCGACAGAATGGAGGCGGGGTGACCTGAAATTGTATATTTACTCGTTGTCTCTTCTACTAAGATGTAACTTTCAATGGAAGAACTTTGCGTATTTAGTTATTTCTCTTAGCCAACACTTAGAAGAGTACCTAGCACACAGTGGGTCCTGAACAAATAAATATGTGTTGGATGAGTAACTCGATCTGCCCTTGATGAGACTTCCTAACCTATGGGATAGTAGATGAAAGTGGGAAGTGGAGCGGATGGATCACTGAAGATGGGAAGAACACAAATCCTGAAATTCTGTTCAGTGGGTATTTGCTAAGCACTTCTCCTGGACTGACCCCCACAAGATGTGTCGGGCAGAAGTTCAGTAGACTCCAACTTCTGCTGTGGTCAGGGGAGGGGCCAAGAGCGCAGAACCTGCTAACAGGTACCAGGTCTAGGTTTCAGCCCCCAACAAAAATCATGTCATTTTCCTTTCTGCCTCCTTGTGTGTCCAAATTGGAGAAGTACAAGCGTTTTTTGGTTTTGTTTTGAATGTTGCCATCCACATGCTAGTGGTTTACCTTCACAGATAATGCAGAAATGAGTATCTTCATGTCTTTTTTTTTTTTGCTGAATATTTTCCCATAAAATAGTTCAGTCAAATAATATTACATCTTATAGGACGTACTTTATAGTGTCTCACTGCTTTCCAAAAAGTTAATCTTGGCAACAGCAACATCCATTTGTGCAGAAGTTACAAATTGAATATCTACTGGTGCTAAGCACTGGGCTGGGCTCTAGAGGCATCATAGACACAGATCCTGCCCTTATGTAGCTTCCAGTCTGGTACAGGAGGGTGGTGTTAGTCACATCATCACACAAGTATTAATTACAAACTGACAAATAGTGTAAATTAAATATACTGGCCACTAGCCAGGAGGTAGAAACCAGTTTTACAACAATTTCAGCAGCACTGATGATGGTTGGGGGGGTGGGAGGGGAGCTTTCATTTTAAATTTTACTACTCTATTAGCTAAAAAAAAAAAAAAAGGTTTCCTTTCCTGTTTTGGTTTTGAATTAACCTGAATTGTTTCTTCCTAGTGCACCTGATGCTTAAGAAAAGTCCTTTGTTGTGAACTAACAAAAAAATAAAAATTTATGCCTGAAATTTTTTAAAGATTTTATTTTTTTATTTTTAGAAATAGAGGAAGAGAGGATGAAAGAGAGGGAGAGAAACATTGATGTGAGAAACACCAATCCGTTGCCCCTCGCATGCTACTCAACTAATGCCCTGACTGGGAATCAAAGCATCGGCCTTCTGCTTTGCGGGACAAGGCCCAACCGTCTGGGCCACCCTGGCCAGGGCTGTGCCTGAATTTTTAAAAGATGAATAACTAGAGCGTACTTACAAACTTTTCCTCTTCTTTCCTCCTATTTATCCTTCAACTGACTCATCCTCTATTCTGAGTGCACAGCTCTGTCTCTTAGCTGAAGCAGGACCTGGATTCGAATCCCAGTTCCTCTACTTCTAGCTCTGTGACTTTGGACAGATTACTTAATCTTTTTGAGCCTTAGTTTCAAATGGAACTAATAATAGCACCTTCGTGGTGTGATTTTTGGCCACATGTCCTCTGTGAGCATTCCTTTATGCAGAAGAGAATAGATGAGAAAAGAATAGAATAGAGTCACCGGCTCCTGGCAGATTTATTACTGTACCCAAACCAATGCTTGCATGGCTCACGAAAACACTGCTAACAAAGACAGGAATGTGCAGGTTACAGTTTTATATTCTGAAAGTGTAGGACAGGTAACGTTCTCCCTCCCTACAGGAGACCTCATCTAGTCTGGATGACAGAGAAAGTCTTCCTTAAGACTTTCTTGGGTGGATCAGATCAAAGCCCATCTGTCATCTTACTGTACTTTCACACATCCAGTACATCAGCAAATCCTGCCAACGGCACCTTCCAACCACAGAATCCTAAATCCCTTCACCTCCACTACTACTGCTGTAGACAGGTCACCACTGTCTCTTGCCTGGGCCACCACAGCAGCCTCCTA
Source organism: Anoura caudifer (assembly GCA_004027475.1). Lineage (NCBI taxonomy): Eukaryota > Metazoa > Chordata > Mammalia > Chiroptera > Phyllostomidae > Anoura > Anoura caudifer. Next base: position 161,712 of record PVKU01002487.1, on the reverse strand, counting down.
ACTGGCATCCTATTTTCATTCTCATCCCTACTGCCTTTTTTTCCAACAGCAGCCAGAGGGATCCTTTCACAATGGATCATTTCACCCTGTTGCTCAACACCCTTCCATACTTACCTATCACACATAGAATTAAACCCAGATTCCTTACCGAAGTTTACAAGGCCCTATATGATCTTCCCCTGGCTACCTCTCTGCCCTCGTTTTGTGTTACTCCTTCCTTTGCCTGCCCACTCCTCTCCGGTCACATTGGCTTCCCGGTTCGGCCTCAAACAACCCTTGTATGTTCCCTCCTCGCTGTGTCTCATTTGCTGCTTTGTCAGCCTGGAGTGTTCTTCCTCACTCACCTGCATGGCTCATTCACTCACTTAAGTGCTCTGCCCAGGTGTCAGCTTTCCAGAGGGACCATCTCCCGACACTCCTCTTCTCTCACGGTTCCTTTACCCCAATTTGTTTTCACAGCACTTTCAACTCCAGACATCATTGTTTTTAGTTATTTTCTTTTTCAATTATTTTTTCTGTTTTCCCACTAAAATGCAAGCTCTGTGAGAACAGGAACTTAATTTTATTTGGCACCAGTACCTGGCACATAGTAGGTGCTCAATGAGTATTTTCTGAATGAATTAAATCGTAAACGAATGAATGAGCCAAATAAGAAAAGAGGGAGAGGACAGATGTTCCAGGTAGAGGGGGCTGCCTGTGCAGAGGGCCTCTGGCGCCTGGGGGTTTTCAGAACTGAAAGAAGGCCTGTGGGGCTAGGGTACCGACAGGGAGAGGTAGTGTTACAGACAAAACCACAGGCCCAAAATGTTGTCACTGGTGCTAAGGACAATGATGCCAAACCTACTTTTAACACCTGACAAAATTGCAGTTTCAACCTCTCTCATAAAACTCCATCTTAATAAACCAGTCTGGAATTTTCTGATCAAGCATCATTGAGGTAACATACCACTTGGACCCTCTCCACCCTCCACAGAAGAAAGTGGCAACCTGCATGATAAAAAACCCTTGCCATTCCCTTCCCCCACCCCCAAAAGAAGATGTCTGGGTCTTAAAATAATCTTTTCTTTTGTTAATAGTTCCCTTGCCTACGCTTTTTCCTATAAAAGTCTTCCATTTTGTATAATCCCTTGGAGTTGCTAAATGGGATGCTGCCCAATTCGTGAATCACATAATAAAGTCAATTAGATAGTCAAATTTACTCAGTTGCATTTTGTTTTAACAGTAGTAATAAAGAGATGAGGCAGAGAGTTAACCATGGACCAGGCTATAGAGGACCTTGTAGGCTGTGTTAAAATATTTGTTCTAAGGGCAATGAGGTCAGCCATTAGAAGGTTTTGGGTAAATTGAGACCCTCTGACTACTAGGTGGTAAATCCGATAATAATAGGGCAAGAATGGATGTGTGAGACCAGTGAGGTGGCTGTCCAAGTAATCTAGGCAGAGATGACAGAGGTTTGCATTTAGATTCTGGTTGAAGAAGGACAAACATAATTTGTATAAAAAAATTAACAGCATGCCCTGACTGGTGTGGCTCAGTGGGTTGGGCATCCTGCAAACTGAAAGTTCACTGGTTCAGTCCTGGTCAGGGCACATGCCCAGGTTGCAGGCCATGTCCCTGGCTCGGGGTATGTGAGAGGTCACTGATTGATGTTTTTTTCATGTCAGTATTTCTCTCCATCTCTTTCTCCCTCCCTTCTCCACCCCCTCCTCTCTGTATATACATATTCACCCAACAAACTGATGGAGCTTTTGCCAGGCTTTAGGCCTGTTCCAAGAGCTGCAGCAGATACAGAGATGATTAAGGTGCAAGAGGCCATCGCATAGAAGTAACATCCTAATAAAAATAATACCCTTTGGCCTTCCTATGGTCCCTGCATTGTCAGTACCCGCTCTCTGTTTTTGGTCCTGGCCTACTTCATATTATGTACATATTTTTATGCCCTCTTCTTACCTCAAGGCCAAATCAAAATTAGGTGCTGTATGCAACGGTGCAACTTTGAACAAACAGGAATTATTCTCCTTGCTCTTATGCTCATGGTAATAAAGGAGCCAGTTCTCTAAACTGGAGTTTCTGTCAAATAGAGAATAAACGTCTGCCTAACTCACAGGACTACTATGAGAATAAAAAAGAAATTTGAGGGGATTTGCAAATGTGAAAGGTGTTTGGGTGATAGGTAATCCTTCCATTTGAACTGACCTCTTTACAGTCATGCACCACATCACCATGTATGAAGGTTGTCCCATAAATAATGGAGCCTAAAAATCTCTGTTGCCTAGTTGTGTAATAATTGCCACAGCCCAATGCACTACACAAATGCCTTTGTGTTACAGTTGCCTACAGTATATAGTACAGTGACTTGCCATGTTGTACAGGTTTGTAACCTGTACTGTAGGGGACAGAATTTGTCACCACAAAATATGTATATTTGGCATAAGGATTATTTTAGGCCAGTTAATTTTAAGAAATAGCAGCTATGGGAGAAACTCAGCCAAGTAGAAGTTACCCTGTGCAAAAGACATTTACATTGTAAGGGAATCCACACTTGTAAGGATGTCTCCCTTGCTATAGCAGGAAGAGGGGATGACCTTATCTATAGAAACTTATCATGTTGAAGGCCAAGCCTTAAACCTGCATAACAGCCTTACCCTTATTCACTGTGCTTTTCCTGGTAACTTCCTATAACTGACTCCTCCCCTTCCCCAACATGTTTCTCTTCAGCCGAAGACGAAGACAGTATTTAAGGTGATGACTTCAGCCACTTTGGTGAATTGCTTATCTTTCGTGGGCCTTGCCCAAGTGTACTGGAGGTATACATTTTATTAAACTTTTGTTTGTTTTTATACTACTATGTCTTTTATTATGGGGCTCTCTCATTCAAGAACCCAGGAGGATAAAGGGAAAATTACTTTCTTTCCCCTACAGAGAATAGGCTACACCATACAGCCTAGGTGTGTAGTAGACTATACCATCTAGCTTTGTGTAAGTGCACTCTCTGATGTTGGCAAAGGAAATCACCTAATGATGAGTTTCTCAGGATGTATCCCCATCGTTAAGCAGGACATGGTTGTACTAGTGTTGACTTTATTTCATGTTTATTCAACAGATGTTTTTTGAACATCGAACTTGTGTTAGTGTTAGCTTTAGCAGTGAAATGGCACCAGAATGTTACTAGTAATTGGACCTTGGTTCAGCAACCTCAGTACCAGAGTTCTGGCTAAGGAACAACTCAGACCCAAGACTCAAATACAAGCAAGTTTATTTAGAAAGTCCCAGGGGTAGAAAAAGTAAGCCAGCTGGGCTGTATGGGCTCAGGAAACAGGTTACAGAGGCAATAGAAGGGCCCTTGGAATTAGGAGAAAGAAAGCAAGGATATACGCACCCGAGGGAAGGTGAAGGGGAAGGGAAAAAGCTAGTTCAGAGAGAACTAGCCCTGGGGAGAGAATGGCGTGGGGCAAGTTATGGCAGCTTCTGGGTGAGAGGGTGAGGAGGGGGGAGAGGTAGAGGGAGACAGGGCCGAGTCCTTTACCTTAAGGGGTTTTATCTGTTTCCCAAACGCAGAGATTTTAGGGGAGGTCTCAGGGGGATCTCAATAGAATATTTTTCAGCTTTCCAGTTGTGTCCTCTCGGAGTCATGGTCTCCCCTGATTGGTTGGCACCTAGGCAAGGGCTCATTAGTCATCGCAGCTGGTCTTGATGTCAGCTATGACGTCACCCCTCCTGGCCTTGCTGCTCTGAGCCTGGTGCGGAAACACAGCTGTGGCCTACGTATTATCTCTAGGCCTTAATGCTTAAGGGAGTGCTTATGCAAGGAAGTCATATGAGGCTGTTCTCTGGCCCCCTTGTTCCCCCTGTAAGCGAGGAATCTACGGCATGACTAGCAACACGATAGGGGAGGAAAGGTCATCCTGGGGGGCAAAGTCCCACCCTAGTTTTGTCTGTTGCTAGGTACCAAAGCCTTTCCACCCTGGTCACCGTCTGTACCTGGTCCATTGTTCCTACTCTGCTCATGTCTGTCTGACTGCCTACTACACTAGGAGCTGAAGATGCAAGGATAAACAAGATTCAGCCTCTGCCTTCATGGAACTTACATTCTAATGTACACTGGAGCACTGTGGGTCAAGGTTGTTAAAAAAAATTCAACCAAGTAACCTTGAAGATCTAATTGGCATTATTAAACTATTCATTGGGCAGCATCCCATAGCAACTGTAGGGTGCTCCTAGAAGATTGTATGAAGTGGAACTATTAACAAAAAAAGTATTATTTTTAGGCCAGGACATCCCACAGGTTGTCCAACCTTTTGGCGTCTCTGCACCACACTGGAAGAAGAGTTGTCTTGGGCCACAGATTAAATACATTGTAACATGTGATTACACACACACAAAAAAAAACAAAACCCTCAATGTTTTAAGTAAATTGAGAATTTTGTATTGGGCTGCATTGACAGCCATCCTGGGCTGCATGTGCCCCTCGGGCCTTAGGTTGGACACCCCTGTTAGGGAGAAGGAATGGCAAGGGTTTTTATCATATAGATTGTCTCTTCTTTCTTTGGGAGTGTGGAAGGAATGGAGAGAGCTCACGTGACAGATTTATCTTATTGGTGCTTGACCAGAAAATTCTAGACTGATTCAGATGACATTTCTGGGAAAAGTTTGAAACTGCAATTAAATTAGGTATTAAATCTACATTGGGTATGGTTTTTACACTGAGTGATGCTATTTTGGGCCCATGGTTTTCTCTTTAACAGGGTAAAAAGAATTTGAAAGTCACTACCTACCCAATCCCATCACTGCATAGAATAGATGCTAGACAAAGGAGCCAGAAGCATCTCCCCTTTTCATGCTTTTTTGCTCCTTACTGCCAAGCTCCTCATTGCCCTGGACCCCACATGGCAGGCAGGCCTTCCCCTTTGGTGGGGGAGGGGGGATTATCTAAATAATATTTAAAAGATTGGACCCTCTCTGCAAATAATGCCAACAGCTTTTCTTTAAATTCTCAGTAGTATCCCCGGCTATTATCTGTGTACTACAGTCTCCGGGTGTATGCTTAACAGATCCAATTTCTGTCCTCTTTCATTGTAAGAGTAGCAGAGCCCCTGGAAACCCTGTGGTAGTTGTTCTGACCTCGTAGGCACTGAGAAGTCACATAGCCTCCAGGGTCCTAGATTTCTGAGAGGGTCCTATAACTCACCTCAGGGTGGAGGGTGAGACGGGTAGAGTAAGACTGGTCCCTGAAATTAGGTGACCCAATACCGATTCACCACCTCCCTCTTCCTGCTATTTTCAGTCCCAGGAGCTAACCACCGAGAGGAGAGGTAGCCTCAGACTTTTTTGTGGCAGCCTTCGTGGAGGAAGAAGGCACGCACAGGGCAACCAGGAAGATGAATGCGGGGACAGGAGTAGCATTGTTAGCGGCGCGAGGGCGGTGGGATCGACAGTCGGACCTGTGCCGCGCGTGCGCTTTACTAGGTCCGCCAGCGTGCCTGCTCTGTCGGAGGAAGGGGCGGGACTCCACTGGGGGTGGAGGCTCGGTGTCGGCTACCCGAGGCGGTTGGCTCTGAGTTAGGGGTGGGACCAGCTTCCGTTGCTCGCCGGAAGTGGCTCTCCGCCCCTGCCAGTGGGCCATGGAGTCGCTGGTACAGTAACGTCTGAGGTGTAAGGATTGCGGGGCCAGCGGCTATGGAGGCCGTGCTAAACGAGCTGGTGTCTGCGGAGGACCTGCTGGTGAGGCCTGGCCCCAAGGGCGGGAAAGGAAAGATTCGGGCGAGCGGGTCCTGAAGAGAATCGAATATGGGCCAAACTCTTCCCATCATCAGCTTTGCCTAGGGAAGTCGAACTACTGCTCCCGGCAGCCTTTGCAGCGTCCGGCTCCTGCGGAGAGATTCCACTTTACCCCAGAGGCTAGTGGGAGTTGTAGTTTCCTGCGCCACCATGCCTCAGCCTCAGGGCCTGGAGCCTGGTGTGGAAAGACTGATGGGTTCTGGGTGCATGCAACAGTTAGGTCAGGGTCTTAAGCTGTTTTTGAGTGCTCCCTCAGTGGCGGGGGACTGTAGCGACCACCATAAAGTGTTATATATTACTCATTGTATCCATCACGGTGCCAAGTGCATTGCAGGCGATATCTCAATCTTTGAGTTCTAAGAGGTAGGCACTTCTTGAAACCCCCTTTTGCAGATGTGAAAAAGTCCAGACCCGGCAGGGTGGAGCGGGAACCGGGCAGCAGTCTCTGACGATGGAGTGCGTGGGCTGTTGAGCTTTTCTGAATGTTGTTGAACAGTATGTTTACTGTTCAGCCACTCGGGGTCAGCTGCTCTGGGCGCGGTGCCTGGAGCCGCCACCAGGTGGCATCTCCACGCGGTACCATTAGGGGGAGGGGGGGGAGGGAGTGTCCAAGGAGACATCATGCCTACAAGAAACAGAAAGCCGGGTCCCAGAGACGGAGATAGAACCTGTGGGGAGAGGTATCAAGACCCACGAAGGAAACGTGGCAGAGACTGGGGAAGATAGATTGTAACTGGGAAATGGACACCTAGGTCCTGATAGAGAATGGTTTACCCCCTTCATTTCTAAATGACTCCTCTCCTCTCCTATGGCAGAAGTTTGAAAAGAAATTTCAGTCTGAGAAGGCAGCAGGCTCGGTGTCCAAGAGCACGCAGTTTGAGTATGCCTGGTGCTTGGTGCGAAGCAAGTACAACGATGACATCCGTAAAGGCATTGTACTGCTGGAGGGTGAGGTGCTAGGCTACCTGACTGTCCCCTTCCCAACTGCAGTGAGGGTCTGCCCTTCTTTACTGCCATTGGTCATGCCCTCCCTTCATAGGGTCAACATGGAACCCTACAGTCCAGACACCTTAGTTATTTTACAGTAAACTCACTAACAAAGGGCTATGTACATTAGCCTAGCTTCTACCAGTGTACTTTGGGCTAATTACCTACCACTTCATCATTGTCTTGCCCAATGGTCAGACCATGTCAGTTTCCACAGGACTTTGGTGATCTGGTAGTCTAACCATGAAGAAAGTGACTTGTCTGAAGTCCCACAGCTATTAATGACTGAAGTAGGACTAGAGGCTCCTGTTTCCTATGTCCCGGTCCTGTATTCTTTGTCCCTACCCCACCCCCCCACCATGTTGCTTATTCAGCAGCTATTGTAAAAACAAAACTTTTGTGAGGGTGGCATGGAAGATGTGCAGAAGACAGTCCCAAAAACCTGTGAGCAGATAGTGCCTTTTTAATAGGAATCCTATTTCCCATTGTTTTGGAATGTGGCGCCATTTGTCAGGGGCCTCTATATTTGACTTTTAAATTTTGTTGAACCCTCTTTCTCTTGGTCAAGTAATTGGATATAAGCAAACAAGTCAGTGTACTAGCAAAGGATGCCTATTGTAAATATTTAAATATAAGAATCTTGCTTAATGCAAATAATCTCACTCATTTGTCTAATTTGCCAATTCAGGTTTTTTCAGGTTTCCTCTATAGCAGGGCACAGCTGTAGAAGTGGTGGTCTCTAAGACTTACCAGTCTACTTGAGGAGACACTACAGACACTTGGGAAGAATTATAAATATCCACAAAACTATTTATCAACAAATTCTAGTGCGTAGAGTACAACTGAATGCATAAGCTTCTGAGAAGTCGCTGAATTATGAGTCAGGGTTATTCAGGAAAGGCTGATTTTTTTTAAAGTGGGTGGGGAATACAAACTTTTTTTTTTTTTTAACACTTACTTGGGTAACTCGCAACTGTAGCTGAAACACAACTAATGTCAAAACTGAGCAGAGATGCCTCTTGGCTTTTCCAGTGGCTTTGGCTGCCTTTCAGTTCACTTGGACAAACCAGGGTTGACTGTAGGACTGGCACTGAGGGGTCTGGCAGCCTGGAGTCAGGCTTCCCAGAACTCTGACTAGGAAGCCCAGAACTGCAGGCTCTGAGCAGTGACTTCCTCTCAGAATTATATAGGGATTCAGAGAGTGGAAGGGGTCTCTGAGACACAAGTATTAGGAAAAGAGAAAGTGGTTTCTACTCTTTACTCTCTCCTCCCCAGAGCTATTACCCAAAGGTAGCAAAGAGGAGCAGCGGGATTATGTCTTCTACCTGGCTGTGGGGAACTATCGGCTCAAGGTAAGGTGGAAAGCTCCCTTCCCACCCCATCCTATTTGAATGGGCCACAGCACCTTCTCCTTACTGTCCTCCAGGGTAGAGCCTGAAGAGGGCAGTAGGCAGAGGGTGGTATTGGGTACAGAGGTTCAAGGTGATAGCTGATCAGGATGCTGAGGGAAGATGAGACAGAGGATCAAGGTGCCTAGGGTATAGGGAAAAGGTGACGTCAGGATTGGGGTGCAGTCCCAGAGCCTTGGGTTGTTATCTCCTCTAGCTTATCATCCCCACACAGTTGGGGTTGTTTGTGGACTCTACTCCATTGGGTGGGGCTAGGGTGAGGGAGGGGGTGGAGGTAGAGGGTGGAGCCCGCAGGGCAAGTGAAGTGAAGGCCCCTCTGATGGGCAGGAGGAGTGCTGAAATACTGAGAGCGGGTGTGTGTGTGTGTGTGTGTGTGTGTGTGTGTGTGTGTATGTAGGAATATGAAAAGGCCCTGAAGTATGTGCGAGGGCTGTTGCAGACAGAGCCCCAGAACAACCAGGCCAAGGAACTGGAACGGCTCATTGACAAGGCTATGAAGAAAGGTGAACATCTTCCCCTGTTTTCCTCCATTCCCACTCTCCCGTCTCCCTGGCCTCTGTCATCCCCAGGTCCCTCTCAACTATTAGTTTAGTCCTGTTCCTCACCCCACCGCATGCCTCGGCCCCCTGGGCCCTCTTTAAGTGACTCTCCCCGCCAGCAGTTCCTCTTCAAACTCCCAGAAGCCTTCTTTGTCCAGCCCTCAGAGTCCCTCACCCTGTGACTCCCAAGTGGAGAGGCACATCTGTTGAGCAGTGGGCAGGAAGAAGATGGTAGCCAGGGTCCTGGTGGGCTGGGGGTCAACTCCTGACAATCTCCCTCTTCTTCTCTCCAGACGGACTGGTGGGCATGGCCATCGTTGGAGGCATGGCCCTGGGCGTGGCGGGGCTGGCTGGACTCATCGGATTTGCTGTATCCAAGTCCAAATCCTGAATGAGACGGCACCTCTGCCTCTGCCCAGGGATACATGGGAGCCCATGGAGGACACTCGGAGGGGGCTGTCCATCCTCGCTGTCTCTTTCTTCTCCTGCACCCCATCACTGTCCTCTATGACCTCAACCTCCTCCCCTGCGAGACCTGCCCTCTAGCCCCAAATCATGTGCTTTAGGATGAGTGTAAATAAAATTGGGCTTTGACTTGGGAACCTCCGTGTCTGTGTTGAAGGAGGGGCAGGTTCCCTCGGTCCCAGAAGTGGGGGTAATGCACGTTCCTTTCCTGCTCTGTGTTCTTCTATTACCTCCACACTGGCATGGGGTTCTCCTTTGTCTGCAGAGCTGCCCAGATCCTACAACCTTCCTCCCCTCCACCAAAGCCACGTGGCCTTTGCACAGCCCTAGGATCCTGGGAGAAAGCGGCAACTGGAGGAGGGAAGGGTAGAGCTGAAGGGACAGGCTTGGATTTATGTCTCCTGTCTCCTCTGACCCATTCAGCTGGCTCTTAAGTATGTGGAGTTTTCCACACCATGGGGCCCCCCCCACTCAGTTTCCTCCAAAACCTCCGCCCTTCCCCACCCTTTGTCTTCCTGCTTCCTCTTCCTCCTCCTCCTCCTCCTGTAGCCTTCTGAGGAGAGGGGGTGCCACTGGTGGGTGGAAGGAAACGGGCATTTGGCATGGAGTTGGCATGAGTCTTAGAAGAGGTTATGGACCCAGTACACACCAGTTGCAGCCTCCAAGATGGAAGGTGAGGACCTGGTCCCCACCCAACCTACTGTGCCCCACACCCACCCTGTGCCAGGCTCAGCTTGGGCCTATCTTGCTTCACTGCATACCTCTCATTCCACAGCCAAGCCAGCCCCACTGCAGTATTGGGGAGGAGGCCCCTGAGGGGAGCACAGAGCAGCCTGACACACGAAGGAGGGGAATGGGGTTTACACTTCAGTTCAGGGCTGTACTGTGTGATTGCCTGGGTGTAGGGTGAGCCCCTTGGAGACAGCCCCAGCCACACTCGCCAGCAGAGAACCAGGGCTGCCCTGCTGTGTCCTTGGAGCAGGAAACGAGACTATCTACACCAGGACAGGTGATCAGCTTTGGCTAGGAGTGCCAAACCCAGAGGTTTCTAATCCATCATAATATAGCTTAGTGACACTTTTGATAACAATGAGCCACTTAGATTAGCCACAGGATCACCTGGGTCGGAGATTTATCCCCCTGGGGGACCCTTCACCACAAAATCAAGCTTGTTGCTGAGGATCGAAGATCAACCTACCAAAGGGGAAAGTTCAAGTTCATGAACTTGGAAGGTTGGAGGAAAGCAATTCCTAATGGCTTCACCCTGGGTCGGCTGCACCAAAACCCAGAATAGGCATCAAGTATTGAGTGATTCATACATGCAGGGAGCTTTGATCTCGGGTGAAAATTCTCGTTATACCCTATGAGGTGAGCAGTAGTAGTTTTAGTTCACAGAAGCAGAAATGAACTCAAGGCTCAAACTTCATGCCTGTGTCACTTTGGTAAATGATGGGGTTTGGTTTGAATCTAGGTTGGTTGGACTCCAGAGCCGCTGGTTTCCCCCACAGATCCTTCTTTAAACTTAATCTTCCTAGAAGACTCAGTGCCCCAAACCCCAGGCCTTGGAGTTTCCCAAATTGTTCTCACCAGTATCTAGAGATAGCGGTTCTGCTCCCTCATTTCTTCCCCAGTGAGGGCCACAGTGGCATGCCTGTGGTTATTCTGTCTTTTTGTCCCTCGTACTCCATGCTCTGGCCCCCGATGAAAGCCGAGTCAGAGACAAGCTTCCCCTTGGCTCCCGATGCCTCCCAGGGGGGCCCCTCCTTGGCTGCATCCGTTAGTCACTCCCTGGTGAGTCTCCCCCCGCCCCATGGGGCGGGGAGCTTGGGGCAGCCCAGAGGCAGTGGACTTTTGGCCCGTTTCATTTATTCCCTACATCTCATCAACATCTGCCACAGGCTCTTGCCTCATTCCTCTGACTGACCTGCAGGGAAGCAGAAACCTAGAAAGAGGCGAGGAAGGCAGAAACCTGGAGACAGACCTGAGGCTAAGGAAGAGGCCGGGGCTGCAGCTGGTCTTCCACCCTTCCCCTCTCTCTTCCCACCTTACCCAAAGCCCTTCAAGGTCCTGTGGGGCTCAGCCCTTCTCCCTCTGGGGCCCCTGGTGCCCCTCAGGGCCTGCCTCCCACCATGTCAGTGGCTGTGGAGACCTTTGGCTTCTTCCTGGCAGCCGTGGGGCTGCTGATGCTGGGGGTGACCCTGCCACACAGCTACTGGCGAGTGTCCACTGTGCATGGGAATGTCATCACCGCCAACACCATCTTCGAGAACCTCTGGCACAGCTGCGCAACTGACTCCATGGGAGTCTACAACTGCTGGGAGTTCCCGTCCATGCTGGCCCTCTCCGGTACAAGGTGGAGGGTGAAGGGGGCAGAGGGAAGTGGGAGGTTGGATAGAGCTCTGGCAAGTGTGGGTGCTGCCTGTGGTCTGTTCTTGGGCACCATACAGATAAGGGAGACCTGATCAAGCTCAGAGATTGGCTCCTGCAGCATGGAATTCTGAGGGTAGACCCCTGTCTGGAGCTACAGTGGTGACCTGGTCACACGTGGCCCCTGCCCTTGTGTGACACTGTTTCAGTGGTTACAAGTGCAGGCACCAGGGTCAGACTGTCAGGTCCAGCGCCTGCTGTGCCCTAGCTCTGAGCCTAGGGCCAGGTGGTAAAATGAGCTTTATTTAACCCATCTGTAAAATAAGGATCATAATAAGGATCACTCATTCAGAGTAGTCGTGGGGACTTTATGAAATAAAAAGTGCAAAATGTTAATATCTATATGCACTCAAACAATTTTAGCATTTTAGTGTTGGGTTGGGAGTGTCAGAGTTTGTGGGGTGAAGAGGAGGCCTCATCTTGGAGTCCTGAGAGTTGAGACTCTTGGTAGCCTCACCAGTAGCTCACTGCCATGGCGAACTCTGAAAGACTGTTTTAGAGTCTGGGTGTCTAATATCAGCAGGTGAGGGGATGTGCATGTGTCTGGGGTTCTCAGGGTAGTGTGTTTTTTCCATTCTTGGTGAGCTGGAGCCTACAGCTCTTTTGGCCCAGAAAGATTCTCCATGGTGGCTATAGCATCTTCCTGCTTCCTGCTCACCCTATAAGTAGGCCCCCACTATTCCCTAGGGGAGTCTCCCTTCAGTCAGCCCCTGCCAGAGACCAAGAAGGGGTGACCAGGAACCCTCTGCAGTGCTGCTCCCTCGACCTGACTGGGTCTTTGTGCAGCCCTCTCACTCTTCTAGATCCCCTTCTTCAGGTGCTGCAGGTAGGGGAAGGAACAGAGGCTAAACTGGATTTAAAGCAGGGATCCACGAAACCCCCCAGGAATGTCCAAGATGCTCTGAGCAGTTAGAGGGTCCACATGGGTCTCTTGTACCCCCACTATTCCCAGAATCTCCTGAGGCAGCTGCAGATGCTTCATGCTTTCATCCCCCTCTCTAGGACTTCCAAGGCAAGTGCCCCACCAAAACCCTGTAAATGCTGAATACAAACTGGGCCAGAAGCTCAGAATACTGGGTGGCCAGAAAGGACATGGGTGACAGCCAGCTCAGCAACCCTGGCCACCCCCACCTCACTTACCCCCATGTGCAGCAGCAGCACTTGGCCTGAGAGAGGACCATGAGTGCACAGGGAAGATGGGGCCGGCGGGCCTGGGGGAAGGGCAGAGCACAGCTGCCCAGTGTTGAGGGGCATCTTGGTTCCAGGTGTGGTGCTGGGTACTTCACATACACCATTTTAGGGTGGTTTACAATAGTTCTGCTGTTGGGTTCATTAGTAACTCCATTTTACAGAACCTGGAAAACCACAGGGATAAGCATTAACCTGCCCTGAATCATACAGGTGCTAGGGAAGTTGGAATCCTGCCTCGTGTTTCTGAGTCCAGAGCTGGCTAACTTTCAAGGCTGCTTCTGGTCCTGAGAAGGATCCAGACTGTCATTTAGCCACCTCCTAGCTGTGCACCCCCCAGCCTCCAGCCATTTAGCCTGTGCTCTCACAGGTGGAGACTGTTAGATGGATGGGTGGGGATAAGATACAGGGTAGGAAAAGAGGGCAAGAACTCCAGAGGGAATGGCTGGGAGTGAGAAAGTGCTCCTGGAGAACTTTGTCCCTCCTCCCTACCCCCCAGCTCCGAGACACTAAACATCCTCTTGGCAGGGACCCAGCCTTTCCCCTTCAGCATTGATGGCACTGCCCCACCTGGGAAAGCGGTGCAAGGTCCTTGGTTGCTTAGCAACTATCAAAGTCAGAGAAGGGGGAAGGGGGACCAGGAAGGGAACCAGTTATTTCCTTCAGCTTTGAGAAAGGGGAACCTGAGGCACTGAAAGCACATGTGCAAGACTGACTTGGATTGGTCCTGGGCACAGGTATCCCACCTCCCAGAACAGAAACTGCCCTGGACCCAGTGACCCATAGGCCACTGCTGCCCCCTACCGTTCACTCAAGGAAGAAGCTCAGGTCCAGATGTCTGTCACAGTACTAGGCACTAGGTGGAACCTGGAAAGAGGCAGATGTGGGGAAGGAGCTGGGGATGCCCGGGTGCAGTTTCTGCAATACACAGCAGAGCTTAGTGGTGATCTCACAGAGCAGTGTTTCTCAACTAGGCGATTTTGCCCCTCAAAGGTCATTTGACAATCAGCACATTTTGATTGTTCTGCCTGGGGAGACTACTGACACCTAGTGGTGGAGGCTAAGAATGCTGTTAAATATCCCACAATGCACAGGACTGCCCCCCAGAACCAAGTATTATCCCGCCAGAGTCAAGAGTGCAGCGGAGAAACCCTATAACTGAGGTATAGATGAAGTGCACCAGTGCAGGTGACAGGGCAGGAGGGGCTGACTCCTTGGGACTGAGGTGAGCTCCTGAAAAGGAGGGGTGTGTGACCCCTGAGCCTGCAGGCTGGATGGGCCCAAAGGGGAAGGAAAGGATTTGAGGGCTTTTAGGGACTGAGGCCTGAGCAGGGGCTGTAAGGGCCTGGCTGTCAGAGGGGAGAGGAAATGGAGGGATACGGGTCTGGCTCAGGGACCCACGGCTGCACCCCACCTCCCCAGGGTATATCCAGGCCTGCCGGGCACTCATGATCACCGCCATCCTCCTGGGCTTCCTGGGCCTCTTCTTGGGCATGGCGGGGCTGCGCTGTACAAACATTGGGGGCATCGTGCTCTCCAGGAAGGCCAAGCTGGCGGCCACTGCAGGGGCCCTACACATACTGGCTGGTAATTGATGGAAGGTGATGGGTGAGCCCTGCGCTGTGGTGGGGGGTTGGGAGTGGCCCTAGGCAAAAGACCCCAGGGCTTTGTCTTCACCAGCTCCCACTCCTAATGTTTGCCTCACCTTCCCCTTTCATTGACACCCACCCTCCCAACCTATGCTCTTCCTTCCCTCCCTGATCACCTCAGCTTCACCCAAACTCGCCAAATCCCTTAGCTACAAATCAGTCCAGTAGCAATGTTTCTTGAGCACCCACAGGAGCCAGGCCACAGGCAAGGCATGGGTGGGATTCCAAAGGTGAAAGTGAGGGTCTGCACTCACAAGCTTACAGCCCGGCTGGGAAGATCAGAGTCGGGGTGTGCATGCACCCCCAGTGCACACAGGAACAATGCTGTCTGGTGGGCCCTCCCTTTCCGGTCTGTGAAACATACCTACACACATCACTTCATAAGCCTATGAGGCAGGGAGTGTCTCATCCTGCTCTCCAGATGTGGAAAAAGGCTCAGAAAGGTCAAGTGACTTACTGGAGGACAAGCCCACAGTGAGTGGCAAGGCTGATCCTATGGTCCAGGGACCTCACTGACTTCAGGCCTTCACTTCACTGAGTGACAAAGGTGTGTCACAGGCCCTAAGGGCTTTGAGAGGCCAAAGGTCAAGGGTGTCAGAAGAGATGGAGCTGGTAGAAGGCTGATTAGGGCAGCTGGGCTTCTGAGGATGGATGGGGCACAGACTGAGTGAGGAAACTAAATGACCAAGGCACTAGAGGCCCGGGAAGGACAAGGCAGGTCAGGGGTAGAGAGGGGACAAGGGCTGGCTGAGGGGCAGAGCATGGGAGACTAGATGAGAAAGGTGGTCGGGGCTGGGTCTTTGGTGAGGGCTAGATAGAGAAATTTGCAGTTGACCCTGGGAAATGGAAGAGTCATGAACTGGGAAGGGGGAAGAAAGGGAGGGAATGAAATTTGCTCTTGGACTTGATGCCCCACACCTACTCTCTTGGCTACTCCCGCCTGACCCTGCCCCCAGTTCCCTAGGGGCCTAAGATTCCAGTGCAGTTCTCTCCCTGAGCCAGGTTGCTGCGGGATGGTGGCCATCAGTTGGTACGCCTCCAACATCACCCGGGACTTCTTCAACCCCTCACACTCCGGAACCAAGTGAGTGTGGGAGCCTCAGCCTCTGGGGCACTGGGTGGAATTCTGCCACGTCCCTGAGCTAGCATCACCCTGCGTGGTTTTTGTCCCTAGGTATGAGCTGGGCCCTGCGCTCTACCTGGGCTGGAGCGCTTCCCTGTTGGCCATACTGGGCGGTGTCTGTCTCTGCTCCAACTGCTGCAAGGCCCCGGACCAGGACCCCGCTGCCAGGTAAGGGAGAGAGCAGCGCAGGGCGGAGGTTGGGGGGACAACGAGGGCGCCACCTCCTTCCAACACAGGACCCTCCCTCGCCAGCACACGGCTCTCCTACAAGGCCCCTGCAGTGCGGTCTGCTGCCCTTGCTGCCCACCTGCCCCCCGCAGCCTCGGATGGAGACGAGGACAACAGCTTTGGCAAATACGGGAAAAACGCTTACGTGTAGAAGCCCTGGCCTGTAGGCCCTATTCCCCTCCCACTGCCCCCAGTGGAAAGGGATCCCGCGAACCCAGGGCAGCAGGAGCAGACTGCTGTCGGCTGTTACCACCTCAGGGCCAAGCCGCACCTGGGGCTGCACCGGTGGGCCTGGAAGCCACACCCTGCTCAGGCCCCGCCTCCTCAGTCGGAGCTCCTCCCTGGCCATGCTTCCCTGCTCAGGCCTAGAACCCGCCTCCTGAGGACTCACTTCAGACTCCTGAGACTGGACCCAAACCCTCTTTATCTTCTGAGTCTGGGGTCTGGGTGCCTAGGTAGGTTGGGACGACCCAGAGCGTTTGCATTCCATATAAATACATGCATAAATAAATTTGTATTATGAACTGTTCAGGGGCTGAGTGTCATGAAGCAGTTGGTCAAGCAAGGGGTGACTGGGGAGGCACCCGGACTCATCTCAGTTCTTGGACACCAGACTGTTGCCTGTCCCCCCTCCATCACCTTTGGACTGTCTTACCAGCAAAAAAGAGGCAGGGTTGCAAGTGATTTCAAGAGTGTGGCACTCTTATAATTACTGATAAGAATCATCAAGGAGCAGACTGGGAAGACCCAGCTGGAGAAAACTGGCCAGCTTGAGATAACAAGTCATTCCTTTTACTCCCGACCTTCCTTCACAGCTGTGCAAGGACACAGGTGGTCTAGCGTAGTTTCTTTGTCTGGGCCTGAGATTGGATGTCAGAAATTGACCAGCCCTTTGAAACTGTGTCAGATCAAGGGTCCAGTGCAGGCACATTTTTCTGGGGAAGGTTCAGTAACTTCCAGAAAAGGCCCTGAATGTCCATTCACAGAGGCTTGCCTGTTAGTAGCATGTGTACGACTTCATGATGTCCAGCTCAGACACAACATTGGATCATGGGAAGGGTTGGCACAGGAAACTGAGCAGACCTAGTACCCACTTAAGACTGTAAAATGAGGCCACGAGAAAGAAGCCTGGCATCTAGTGGAAGGAGATGATAAGACATTATGCTGGTACCTTCCCCTGCATCACTGGCTAGGGTCACCAGTCACTTGGGGGTAGCCTGGGTTCTGACCTCAGCCCCTTCTGCTTCCCCATTCATCTATCTGCTCCTGGGATGTAAAGATACCCACATCCACATTCTTACTGGGCCCTCTCTGGAGCTTCAGATGTATGAGCACCTGCTGGATCTTTTCACAGGCTGAGCAAATTCATTACTTTCCCCCACACCCACAGTTCCTGTCATTCCTATCACCGTCATCACCAGCCTCTCAGTCAACAGACTGACAACTTCAATCATCTCTGGCTTCTCTCTTCACTTCCCCTCCACCATTCCCTCCCCTCAGCTGGCTGCCAAATCCTCAGTTCTCCCTCCAGTTTTCACATCCTACTTCTTTCCTTTCACTGCCTGATGCTGAGTCAGGCCTTCATCCTCCCTTGCCCTGACTCATCACAGGATTTCCCTAATTGAGTTTCTTGCCCCTGTTTCTCTACTGGAGCATCATTCATTGTCCTGCCCTGGCAGCTCCCTGGTGGCTTAGGGGGGAAAAAAGACAAGACCTTGTCACACTGCCTGGCACTGGCCCATCCTCTGTCCCCAGTGTTTACTATTCCTCTGCACAGCCTTGCTCTCCCAGCAAGCTGGACTGCTCCACTGGCCTTGGACACACACTTGCATCAGGGCTTCCCACCGGGCTCTGAGGCAGGAGACAGCATAGGAAGAACTCTGAGACTGCCAATAATGTTACTGGCCAGCATTTAGCACCCTGGTTGCCAGGAAACATCTTTTACCAATTAAGTAGAATAAATAGTAAACCGAGGCAGGGAGGAAGAGGAAGACATGTTTCACACACTAACTCAGGAGTCCTGAGCCTGGTCTGATAATATTGCCAGGTGTTCCAACATCACAAGAAACACTATGTTAGCGAGAAAGAAGGGAAGTCCTTGAAATTCTATGTAACATTTCCACTATCTGGGAAAGAAAGGCTTGAAACTGTGCTTTCATCCCAAGGCCTGGAATGTGGGAGAGGGTCCCTAGTGCCCAAAGAAGCAGCCCATAAAACAACTTTGGTTAATTGTCTACCTCTAGTCACTATCTGTTTTACAAGGGAGTCCCTGATGCTTACAGAAAGAGCCCATAAATAACTTTGGAAAGTGCCCCAATTTTAATTAACTGGCTCCTGTCACCTATTTGTTTTACAACAAGATGAACAAATGGGGTCTGGAGCAAGATAAGGATTCGGGCTAACAGACCCCCACACATACCTAAGTTTGGGTAGTCACATTCCCCCAGGAAGGCTGGCACCACATTTACCCGTTAATCAATATGTAACTTGCCCCGCCACCATCCCACCAACTATATAAGTCCTGAGAACAAAGGGCGTGCACTCTCTCTCTCTCTCACTCTCTCTCGCTCTTGCTCTCTCTTTCGGGGGCTCAGGGTGCTCTTGGCTCTCAGGCCACAGGGCCTCTGGCCACCCAGCCTCAGGCTGCCCAGGAGCTTGCCACCCTGGTCTTCAGCCACTCTTGCTTTTCTCACCTTGCTTTGCCCTGAAACTTTGCCTTTCACCACCTACTCTACCCAGTCCTGTTCTCTTCCATGGGAACGGACCACTAATAAACTGATTACATACTACAAGATTTACTGATATGTAATTCTTTACATGTGTCAGCAAGAACCAGGTCTCTCCTGTCAACAGCCCCACCCAGAAACACTGGTACATTTGAGCTGTTCCCTTATATGAAAGCTTTCATGGCCAAGAAGTCCAAACAATTCTGTATATCCTATGCCCTTCCGCTTGTGGACAATTTGTGGATGTCCCATGGCCAAGCCAGTTCCCCTGGCTAAGTACAAAGCCCACACAGAAGGGATGGCACGGAGCACAGATACTGGGAAGTGTGTTTTGTGGGGGCCCTTAGTGTAACAATCTACTATGGCAAGTACCAGGCCACCTGACTTGCTTTGTTAGCAAACCAATAGTAGGCTTCTCTCTATGGTATAAGAGACATATCTTACACCAAGCAGAACCTGCGAGAAACACACAGCTTAAAAAGGGTCTTACAATTCTGAAAGGCTCCAAAAGCACAAGGATGCCTGTGTACCCCACAGTGAAGGACAGAAGCCAGTTACAACTCCTGATACTGCCACCCAGGCACCTCCAACCCAAACTCTCCCTCTGCCCCACCCACAGCTTCTATCTCCTCTCCCCAGCTCCATCCTACCTCTTCTCATCTCCCCTTTTCAGGAAAACTAGCCTTAACCAGGTCTCACATTTGAGCATTTAAATATGTGACTTAGTTTGATCACCAGAGTAATTACTGATTTCTTTGTCCATCAGTCATGGTCACATGGCTCTAAAGAGCTATTGACACACCCCTCTTAACACATTCTTCTTTTCTAGAAGTTAGAACACTGAGACATGACCCCTGCTTTCAAAAAATCACAAGCTGGAAGCAAAAAGAAATGTCAATAGCTAGTTACCATACAATGGGCAAGACACTGGGGCCACTCCAAAGAACCCTCCAGTTTTTGAGGGAATTTGTGGAAAAGCTCCACAATGAACTGGTTTAGGTCTTGGGCAATGAGGTCAACAGCTGTCATTAACTGAGTACTTTCCAGACACTGGGGCAGGTGCATTGCCTCATTTAACCCTCACAGTATCTGGTGGGTGGCTACACAGAGTAAGTACAGTGACCTATCCAAGCTACACAATTAGTGAGTAGTAAGACCAAGATTTGTCCAAAACTGAAGACACAATTGGCCTGCTGCCCAGAATTCCTGGCTCTCCAAACCAATTCACATCAATTCAATTCAGTGCTCACTGAGGTCTTTAGCTGTGAGCCCCCCCATCTATAGCCTTCCAGACCCTACCATTCACCTCTTCTGGTGCTCCATCACACAACACTGGCTCTAGCCTCTAGAAGCTTTTGGTATAGTGTAGGCTTCCCAAAGGCCCGGGTGTCTCCCAAGGTGGGGACAAAGTCTCCACTAGTATGCAGGAAGCTGGCAAAAGTAGTTCAAGGTTTTTCTCGAGGAGCTATGGTTCTGGAGGTTTGGAGAACCTTCCTAGAGAATGTGAATGGGTGATTTGTGGAGATAATCAGCATCAGAGCAAGCAAGGGAAGGCCCCTGGAGTCTGGCTTGGTCTTATCAAGGTCAGTTGGAGAAGACTGAGTATGTCATTGAATAGACAAATCTTACACCAAGCAGAGCCTGCGTGATTCTTTATAACAACAAAATGTGTCTGCTCCATGCTACTGAGGACACAGCTAGGAACTCGAATGGCTGAGGCTGACCTTGGTGCCTTAGGGCTGAAATCACATCTTCACTCCCATGATAGTAGTCTGGGCTGGGATGGCTTAAAGACTTGGCCAACTGGACCTATCCCCGGGAGCACCTGCTCATGGCCTCTCCCTGTAGCCTGGGCTTCCTCCAAGCACAGATTTCTTACATGGTAGCTGGGGGCTCCAAAAGCAAGTGTCCCAGGGACAAGGCAGGAGCTGCACTGCCTTTGACCACCTAGCCTTTAATGTCACATGGCTTCATTTCTGCCACTCTACTGGTTGAAGCAGTCTTAAGCCTACCTGGATCCTAGAGAAAGGGGACAAAGACCTCACCCTTAATGGGAGAATAGTCAAAAAATGTACAGCCATCTTTTAAGATTTTATTTATTTATTTTTAGAGAGAGGGGAAGGGAGGCAGAGAAACATCAATGTGTGGTTGTCTCTTGCACGCCCCCTACTGGGGACCTGGACTCCAATCCAGACAAGTGCCCTGACTGGGAGTCGAACCAGTAACCCTTTAGTTTGCAGGCCAGCTCTCAATCTACTGAGCCTCATTAGCCAGGGCCTTCAGCCATCTTTTAAAACCACCACTATTGAGACTCTGTAAACCTCATTCTCACAACCACTCAATACAAAGCTGCCACCAACGCCACTTTCTCAATTGCAAGTCTCCAAAGAAAGAGCAAGCAGTTCTTCAGGAAGACACCAGGAAACATTTGGACCAACCCCAAGAAAGTCCCCCAAAATGGGGAGAAGAACCTAAGAAGGTGCCTAACGCTGACTTTGCTGAATTTCATTAATATCTTATTAAGCTCATACGTTCAACAAATACTTCCTAAGCATCTTCTTGGCTATGTTCCAACAGGGTAGTGGCAACTAGGACAGCAACTCCAAAGACGTCAGGTATGGTGTGAGAAGCCCCAGGACCACTCAAGAGTCGCAGCATCCAGGGCCACCCAGAACAGGAACCTCTACACCATGAATTCTCTGTGCCTCCCAGGAACTTCTGGGTTTCCTCTGCTAATGACTGCACATGCCACAGTCCCTGCTAACAACAGCGTCCTCGGGACAACTCTTCCATTAGGCTGGCCATTCCTGGGGCCTCACTGTATTCAAAAGACACGCAGAGGAACTCGAGAAACTAAAAGCAAAAACAAGTGAACTAAATCAATAACCAAAAAAGTGACATAAAGAAGCAGTCAAGGAAGACAGAGACATGGGAATGGTAGGAGAATGGGACAGAATCTTGCAGTCAGGGACCTAGAGGGGCAGGCAGTGAGAGGGCTGACTAACAGAAAAAGGAGAAAAAGACACAGAGCAGTGAGTAGGAGAAAGACATGACCAATCACCCTCACCCCCAAAACACCATGTGACCAACAGGCAGGTGCCTCCTCACACGAGACCGTTTAGTAGACAGTACCCTAAGGGCTGGCCTACTTTCCTGCCGCATCTCTGGGATTGAGACTAGTCTTCCCTAGGGGATAAGTCATGAGGTTTGTTGGGTGAGTGAACAGTTCTCTTGGTCCAGGGAGCACCTTTCCTTTTGATGTCCTCTCCAAGGCCAGGGTGATGATGCATGGAGGGCCTTCCTCTCCAGGGATACCCAGCGTCACACGGTCCACTTCAAGCACCTGAAGGCAGAGGAAACCCAGGACGAGGAGAGGGTCTGGGAGGCTGTGGGATATGGGAGGAAAAGAGTGTGGACCTGGGGGACATTCCCAGCTCACCTGGTCTCCTGGTGAGTGCCCAGACAGCGCACGGTGCAGTACCGGGCGCCACAGCTGACGCAGGTGTACGGAGAGGGGAAGCCACATACAGCACAGAAGGGGCGCTGGGGCCGGGATGGGGGTCCTGCACAAGCTGTTAGGTAGTTGGGGCCCTCGGCCACACTCAGGTTCTGCAGATACAAGGGGGCAGGCTCCACAACTTCTCTGCCCACCCACATAGCAAATACCTGCCAGGAACAAGCATCTCTCTGGGTGCAGCCCTTCCCTGGGGGTTCCTCCCTGCCAGCTCCATTCTCACCTGTTCCTCCAGCAAGGCCTGGAAATTTTTTCGGAAGCGAAGTTTAAAATGATCACCTCGAGTTTTCTTCTTTTTCTTTCCTAGAGATCAAGAGCAATGAGTTACTGGCACCTTCCAAGAAAGACACCATCTTTCTCTGCCCCATCATTCACAATGCGCTCATGTCCACTCCCTGCCCACATACTCACCTGGGCTCTAGGCAGGTCTCTACCTGCCATCCTTTTTCCTTCCCCCAACATCTCTAATCTCCCTACACTCCCTAAATCTAAGAATTTATATCAAAGCTGGAAGGGATTTTAGAGCACATCTGTTCCATCTTCTTTATTCTACATGCACAAAAAGACACTAAGGCACAGAATGGGGAAAGCAACTAGCCCAAAATCACAGGAGCCAGTCCCTGGCAGAGCCAGAGGAGCTCCTCGGTCATCTTCCCCTCAGTCTGATGTCCTTCCACAACCCTAACTGAGGCAAACTCTTTCTCCTTCCTTTAGCCTTGTCTCCCCAGCCCCACCCGCCTCACCGGTGTCTGCATCATCATCAAATTGAGGCAATCTTTTGCCAAGCTGGGGGAGTCCTGCGTGGGGATCATCCTGGAAGTTGTCATTCTCCAAGGCCTCAAGCTGCCTGTTGATGCGGCGCTGCCGGGCAGCCCTGTCCAGTACCCGCCGCTGTCCAGGGTCCTGGGAGCGAACTAGATAGGGCAGAGCCAGAAGAGTTATGGGGGGCATAGAGAATAAGAGAAGCTGAGGTGACGGTGGCTCCGGGCGTGTGTAGATGATATCCATGGGGTGTGGAGCCACAGTTCTCTGATCTCATCCTAGTCACCAAGCCCTTGGCCCCTACATCTTCTACCGATACAGTAGTTCCCCCATCTGCAGTTTTACTTACCAAAGTTTCAGTTACCTGCAGTCAACCGTGATCTGAAAACATTATATGGATATTGAAATAAAAAATGTGTAAGTTTTAAATTGTGTGCTGTTCTGAGTAGGTGTGCGTGTAAGAATCTCTAGTACCACACAAGAGTCACAGCATCCAGAGCCACTCAGAACAGAGGCCTGTGATGAAATCTCATGCCAACCCACTCTACCCTGCCTGCCTGGGATGTGAATCAACCCTCCGTCCAAGTATCCAGGCTGTACACACTACCTGTCTGTTAACCACTAAGTAGCTATCTCAGTTAACAAGGTCAGCTGTCAAGGTGTCACAGTTCTTGTGTTCAAGTAATCCTTATTTTACTTAATAATGAACTTGAAATACAAGAGTAGTCACGCCAAAGATAAGCCATAAAGTATAAGTATGTGCAGGGAAAAAACATAATATGCACAGGGTCCGGTACTATCTGCAATTTCCAGCACCATTGGGAGTCTTAGAACTGTTTCGATGTGGATAAGAGGGGACTGTATATCAGCTCCTCTGGTTTGCTTCCTTCCTCGTGAAGATTGCTGTTTCAATCACTCAGCCCTGTTTTCTATCCCATTGGCCCAGCCTTTCCTCCCGATCTCAGACCTAACCAATGCCTCCTGGAGACTTCTCACTGCTGGCAGGAATCACAGAACAATGCTGATGAGACCAGTGTATACTCAAGGCTTACAGGCTCCACTGAGACATTAATGCACTTTGCCTTCATGCTCATCAATATTGTTTCCTACCTCAAAGGAAACGGGCCACTGACATCTAGAGATGCTCGTCTTTTAGCCCACCTTCAATCACAACTGCATGGGCACCCAACCCCCACACATACCAAATCCCACTGCTAACGCCAACTTTTCACCTCCAGCTGAGTCCTCCCCTCCCTCTCGCACCTTTAATCTCTCCTCCTCAACTGACACTTTTCCTTCCAGGAAAAACCTACTAAACTCTGTCTACTCAACTTCATACCTACTCTTCTTTGACAGAGTGGTCCACGTGATGTTTCATTTCCTTACCTCCCATCCATCTCTTAACATCCAGTAATGGACTTGTTTTTTATGGTAACCACTCACACTCAGAATGCTGGTGACCTCCTTGAGCCAAGCCCAGAGTGCATTTTACTTGAATTCTCTACACTCCAAAACTATGTTGACCATCTCACTCAGGTTGAAAGAGTCTCTCTGTCTGCTTCTTTGACATGAACTCCAGGTGTTCCTTCCCCATCTCTGGCTATGGTTCTGTTTCTAACCTTGCCTTCTCTCTCTGCCTCTAAGGAGATGGCTATCCCTGTTCTCTTTCTCAGTCTATAAACTCTTCTTGAGATTTCTAATCCAAACACGGGGCTCTCTCACTCACAAGCAAATGAGTCCAAAAGTGATTCTCTCCATCCCGAACCTTCTCTTGAGCTCCAAAACTGACTATTCAACTGGCTGCAGGAAATTACCTGCTGACCCCATTGACACTGCAACTCAAAATTAAAAATCTTCCCACTCAAGTCTGATTCTCCTCCTGCAGACTTTCTTCAAATAAATGGAACCATCTACATAGACATCCAAACCAGAAAACCTAGGATATTTTAAACCTTTCTTCATTACCATATCAACTGTTCACTAGGCTCTGATAATTCTACATAAAATATCTCTTTATTCATTAAACAAATATTTATTGAGTACCTGTGACCATAATAATAGCATCAGTGCCAGTTGCTAACACTTACTGGGCATGTACTATGAGTCAGGCACTACACTCAGCTCTGCATAAATGGAACCCTTTAACCCTTACAACCACCCTGTGAAACAGATTTCATTATTATCCCAGCTTACTGATGTTTGCAGCTAGGAAATGGCTGAGTCAGAATTCAACCCTGAACTGCCAAGCATCAAAAAATATGCTTGTGAGGACTTCTGATCAAGATAGAAGGGGAGGTAAACATGGCTCACCTCTTTGCCCAACCAACATCAAAATTACAACTGAACTACGGAAAAACCATCACTCAGAACTGTCAGAAATCAAGTTGAATGGAAGTCCAACCACTATGGAACTAAAGAAACCACATCCGTACGGACTGGTAGGAGACAAGGATACATAGAATAGGCTGGCCCACATCCACATGTGGTGGATAAAAATTCAGGACGGATATATCTGGAGAAAGGGGCCCCAGCCCCCATCAGGGCCCCCAGCCCAGGGCTACAATACCAGGAAGATAAACCCCTATACCTTCTGGCTGTAAAAACCAGTGAGGTTTGATTCAGTGAAAGGAACTGCTTAGTCCCAAGCAATGCCTGTTAAAGGGTCTGCATACAGACTCACTCAGATTCACCCTGTCTGAGCTCCAGCATCAGGGTGACAGCTGGAGAACAGCTTTCTCCCAGACAGAAGGGTGGGCAGGGCCATTGTTCCTTTTCTGAGCCCTCCCCACCTGGAGCCGCAGGCTGGCAGGTAGGGGCCATATCTGGGACTCCATCATCCTGGCTCACACAGTTTGCTCCGCCCTGGGGAATCCCTTGGGTGAGGCTCCACCCCACCCAAGCTGTTAACAGTGGCTTTTCCATATGAATGGCTGGTCTTGGTTCAGGTTTCACATCTTCCTAAATCCTCTCAAACAAGCATCAGCACAACTCAGAGAGCCCTCAGCCCCCATACTTCTGGCAAAGCAGCACCAGGCCCAGCACTAGCAGCAGCCAGCTTTGGATCACAGTTTTGCTTCACCTGGATCTCCAAGCCCAGCACAAGTAGCAGCCACCTGCAGATTGCTTTGTAACTCATGCAGGGTGGCTCTGGGTGGAACACAGGTGGTGGCTGACCCTGGCCTGCACCACCTGGGAAATACCAGAGCATGCTTACCCAGTAAACAGCTACGGACCATATCAGAATACCACCACCCATCCCCTATATAGCTGATCCTCCACAGAGGGCTGAGGTTGGTGGTTAGTGGTCAGAGCCAGTCCTTGCATCTGACTGGCCTGGGTAAATCCCTCCCATTGATCTGCCAACAGCAATCAAGGCTCAACTACAAGAGGAGGGTGTACTCAGCTTGCACAGAAGGCACACCTTGAGAACCCAGCTTGGGTGATGGGGAGGCTATGCCACTGTACCCTTCAATACACCTACTACATTAGGCCATGCTACCAAGATAGAGTCTTAGCAACTCTACCTAATATAGAAACAAATGCAGGGAGGCTGCCAAAATGAAGAGACAAAAACAAAACAAAACAAAAACAAAAAACAAAAAAAAAAAAAAAAAAAAACAAAAAAAAAAAAAAAAAAAAAAAAAAAAAAAAAAAAAAAAAAAAAAAAAAAAAAAAAAAAAAAAAAAAAAAAAAAAAAAAAAAAAAAAAAAAAAAAAAACCAAGGCCCCAATGAAAGAACAGATCAAAATTCCAGAAAAAGACTAAACAAAATGGAGATGAGCAATTTATCAGATGCACAATTCAAAACACTGGTTATAAGAATGCTCAAGGGACTTAGTGAGTGTCTCAACAGCATAAAAAAAGATCCAGGGAGAAGTGAAGGATATAAAGGCAGAAATGATGGAAATAAAGAACAATTTACAGGGAATCAGCAGTCAAATGGATGAAACTGAGAATCAAAGCAATAATATGGAACATAAGACACAAAAACAACCAATCAGAACAACAAGAAGAAAAAGAACAACAACAAAAAGGAGGATAGTATAAGGAGACTTGAAGTCTAGGGCAACTTCAAGCAGTCCAACATTCTCAGCATAGGGGTGCCAGAAGAAGAAGAGAAAGAAATTGGAAATCTATATGAAAAAATAATGAAAGAAAACTTTCCTAATTTAGTGAAGGAAGCACAAAGATTCCCAAACAAGATGGATGCAAAGAGGCCCACTCCAAGACACATAATTAAAATGCCAAAGGTTAAAGATAAAGAGAGAATCTTAAAAGTAGCAAGAAAAAAGCAATCAGTTACTGACAGGGAAATTCCCATATGACTGTCAACTGATTTCTCAAAAGAAACTTTTGGGGCTAGAAGGGATTGGCAAGAAATATTCAAAGTCATGAAAATCAGGTACCTACAGTGAAGACTGCTCCTGCCTGAATAGTTATCATTTAGAATCGAAGGGCAGATAAAGTGCTTCCCAGACAAGAAAACACTAAAGGAGTTCATCATCACCAAACAATTATTATATGAAAAGTTAAAGGGGCTTATTTAAGAAAAAGATCAAAACTATGAACAATAAAATGGCAATAAATATGTATCTATCAACAATTTGAATCTAAAAACCAAACTAAGCAAACAAGAACAGAGACAGAATCATGGGTACAGAGAGTATTTTGATAGTTATCAGGTGGGAGGGGGGTGTGGGGAATGGGTGAAGAGGTGAGAGGATTAAGAAGTACAAATTGGTAATCACAAAATAGCCATGGGCATATAAAGTACAGTACAGGAAATGGAGTAGCCAAAGAAATTATATGCATGACCCATGAACAAAGGGGTGGGGGTTGCCTAAGGGAGTGGGAGATACTGGGAAGGGGGGCAAAGGGGGAAAATTGGGACAACTGTAACAGCATAATCGATAAAATATAATTTAAAAGAAAAAAAATCATGGTCTTTATCACTA
The DNA here is from genome assembly GCA_004027475.1 of Anoura caudifer. Lineage (NCBI taxonomy): Eukaryota > Metazoa > Chordata > Mammalia > Chiroptera > Phyllostomidae > Anoura > Anoura caudifer. The sequence goes on along the minus strand of PVKU01002487.1, from coordinate 133,962 downwards.
CATTATACTGCCTCCCTTCCAAGTGCCAGGTTGTACACTAGGCTCTTGGAATACAACCAAAGCCTACAGACTATTGGGAAATACAAATGATCAAACAAGAATGGTAAATCATAGTATATGCTAATATAGGGAAGTACAAAGTGCTACAAAGCACATGACAGAAACAACTAGCTTGGACTTGGGGTAGTCAGAAAGACTTTCCAGAGGAAAGTAAGTCCAAGTTGAGGTGGGACTGATGAATACAAGTAAACCTGGTTGGAGGCAAGGAGAGGGTGTCTCAGACCTTGGTACCAGCATGAGAGGAGGCTTGGATGGGAGACTTAGGTGCCTTCAATAAATTTTTAAAAATTCTATATGGCTGGTACATAAAGTATGTGTTGGGGGGGGATGGTGTATGAAGTCAGGCAGACCATTCAAAATTATTTCTTTTAAGTATCTATAGGAATTTAGATTTGGGGATTTTATGGTGCAGGTAATAGAAATCCAGTGATGGTTTTTAAGAAAGGAGTGACATGACTGGGATTATTACAAGTCAATCTAGAGGTGTTCCAGCCCTCATCCTTTTTTTATTTGGACTATTCAATAGCTTCCTAACTGGCTTTCCGGGCTCTAGATCTGTGCTATATAATAAAGTAACCACTAGTCACATGTGGTTATTTAAATTTAGATATAGACTTCTGGTCAAGATGGAGGCATAGGTAAACACGCCTCCCCTTCCTCACACAACTATAGCAAAAAATATTACTAGACTACAAAACAAATATCACCCACAATTGTCAGAAAATTTAGCTGTGTGGAAGTTTGACAACCAAGGATTTAAAGTAGTCACATTCATCCAGATGGGTATGACGAGGGGAGGTAGGGAGATGGCAGAGAGGCTCAGAGACATGGAGAAGAGTGGAGAGAGGAACTAGCGGTCCCACATCTACATGTGGTGGATAGAAATCGGGAGTGATACCTTGGAAGCAAGGGATCCCAGCCCCAGACCAGACTACCCAACCAGGGTTCCAGTGCCAGGAACATAAGTCCCCATAACTTCTGGCTGAATCAGTGGGGGTTGGTGAGCCAGAAGAAACTGCAAGTTCTCAAGAGACTCCTCTTAAAGGGTCCACAATGGACTTAGCACTCACTCAGACTCATCACCTCTGGGATTTAGCACCAAGGCAACAGTTTGAAGGGCACCAGTAGTATATGGAGAGAAGGTGAAGTAACTGGCAACAGAGCTAGTGCCAGGAGACAGCTTCCTCCCAGGCAAAACTCAAGCGGCAATGTCCCCTCTCCAAGCCCTTCCCCACACAGAGCAACAGAGCTGTGACACAGAATGCTCTGCCCCATACTACTCAACAGATGCACTTTTCTACAACAGACCACACTACTAAGACAGGGAGTCAAAGCAGCTCTACCTAATAACAGAAACAAACACAGGGAGGCTGCCAAAATATGGAGACCAAGAAATATGGCCCAAATGAAAGAAAAGAACAAAACTCCAGAAAAATATCTAAATGAAAAGGAGCTAAGCAACCTATCAGATGCAGAGTTCAAAACACTGGTTATCAGGATGCTTCAGGAACTCAATGGGTACTCCACCAGCATAAAAAAGACCCAGGCAGAAACGAAGCTTGCACTAAGTGAAATAAAGAAAAATCTACAGCGAACCAACAGTGGAGGGGATGAAGCCAAGAATCAAATCAACAATTTGGAATACAAGGAAGGAAAATGCATGCAATCAGAATAGTAGGAAGAAAAAAGAACTCAAAAAAAACAAGGACAGACTTAGGAACCTCTGGCACATCTTTAAACATTCCAACATCCGACTCATAGCGATGCTAGAAGGAGAAGCAGAAGAGCAAGAAATTGAAAACTTTTTTGAAAAAATAATGAAAGAAAATTTTTCTAATTTGGTGAAGGAAATAGACATACAAGTCCAGGAAGCACAGAGAGTCCCAAAGAAGATGGACACAAAGAGGAACACACTAAGACACATCATAATTAAAATGCCAAAGATTAAACATAAGAGAGAACCTTAAAAGCAGCAAGAGAAAAGCAGATGGTTACCTACAAGAGCTCCCATAACACTGACAGCTGATTTCTCAAAAGAAACTTTGCAGGCTAGAAGAGACTGGCAAGAATTATTCAAAGTGATGAAAAGGCAAAGACCTACAACGTAGATTACTCTATCCAACAAAGCTATCATTTAGAATTGAAAGGCAGATAAAGCACTTCCTAGACAAGGTAAAACTAAAGGAGTTCATCATCACCAAGCCATTACTATATGAAATGCTAACAGGAATTATATAAGAAAAGATCAAAATGATGAACATTAAAATGGCAATAAATTCACAACTATAATAACTGAATCCAAATAACAAACTTAGCAAACAAGCAGAACAGGAACAGAATCATAGATATGGAGATCATTTGGATGGTTATCAGTTGGGAGGGGAAAGGGGGAAAATGGGGGGAAAATACAGGGATTAGGAAGCACAAAATAGTAGATACAAAACAGACAGGCAGATGTTAAGAACAGTATAGTTAATGGAGAGAGAGAGGATGGAGGCGTGGTAAGAGGATGCACATCCTCTTCTCCCTTCACACAGGTGAAAAACCGGGCCAGTTTTCAATGGAGCACAGCAAACAGACACCAGAAACACAGCATATTTGAAAACAGGAGATCGAAAATTGCAGTGGACTTTGAAAAACCAGATGGTAAGGAGAGTACTCCAGCAGTACGGAGACCAGGGCGGGGGCTGAGATCCCGGGCCAGTGCTGGCCATAAGACTCTAGGGAGGGAGCTGGGTCAACCGCTCCTTGATCAGCCAAACAAGGTCTCAGCAGCACCGGGATAAACCTGGTTGCTTGAAATCTCACAGAGAGGAGTTAAGATCTCATAGCCCTGGGAGGACTGCGCGTTGGAGTTCGCACTTCTGTCTACATCCACGCGCCACTGTAAAGAGCTGCACGGGGATCCATTCGCACCAGCGCAGCACTGAGAGACCCGTGGTGCAGTCGCTGGGTGCCTCTACGGTCTCTTGGCCCCGCGCGCTCGCGCCAGCAGGGAGCAGCAATACGGTCTCTCGGCGCCATTGCGCCATCGGAGACCTGAGTGGGCTGCTGGGAGATCTTAGACACCGGTGTGCAACCTGCGTGGGGGTAGATTCGTGCTCGCAGGACAGTTGGCACCTGCACATGGAAGGCTGAAAGATCATCAGCGCTCGCATGTGACCGCAGTAGGAGCCTGCCGCCACAGAAGACACACCTGAGGCTCTGTGTGGAGAGGCCTGGGCTAGCTCTGAGGACAGTAGGCCAAAGAAAACTGAGGGCTGAACAAGGAGAAAAACAATACAGTCACCCCTCGGCCACTGCAGTCATCAAGGCCAGAAAAACCAGCTTGGCAAGACTGATAACAGCAAGAGTTGGTGGTTTTGGTGTTTTTCGGTTTTTTTATTTTTTTTTGTGGGTTTGTTTTCTCTTTTTTATTATTAATTTTTCATTATTTTGATCTTTTTTACCCCTCAACTCCTTTTTTGCTTCTCGTTACTTCTTTCTTGTTTTATTCCTTCTTCCTTTCTTTCCAAGCTTATCTCTTCTTCCTTTCTCTTTTTTTCTTCTTTTCTTTTTCATTCTGCTTTTCTTTATTCTCTTTTCATTTTTTTATTTCCTTTTCCTTCTTTTCTTTTTTCTTTTCCTTCTCTTTTCTCTTTTTAAACACATACGAGTGAGACAAAAACAAAACAAAACAAAACAAAAAAACCCTGGAACTGTGGAAAGACCAGAGTTGGTCCCAAAGAGGGGGCATTTCAACAGCTGAGACACTGGGAGCCATGAACACCAGGATACCCGAAGGAGACAGCACCACTGAATCTCACAGGCATTCTACCACAGAAGTTCACACCATAAACCCGGGGAACCAGAACAAATCCATTTAAGAAACTGAGCCTAACAAGAAGAGCCTCACAAGCAATGGGAAGACAAAGAAACAATCCCCAAACAAAAGAAAAGGAGGAAGCCCCAGAAAGAATGCTAAATGAAATGGAGGCAACTCAACTATCACATTTTGAGTTCAAAACAATGGTTGTCAGGAAGCTCCAAGAGCTCTCAATGAGCTACCAGAAACTACAGGGAAGCTACAAGGAACTCACTGCAAACTATATCAACATGAAAAAGGAAATAGAAACTATCAACAAGGGCCAAGAGGAAATGAAAAATACAATTTCTGAACTGAAGAACACAGTGGAAGGAATGAAAAGCAGAATTGATGAAGCAGAAGATCGGATCAGCGAGTTGGAGGACAAAGTAGAAAAAACCACCCAGAAAGAGCAAGAAAAGGAAAAGAGGCTCAGAAAAAAGGAAGAGGGATTAAGAGAAATACAAGACAATATGAAACGTAATAATATCCGTATAATAGGGATACCAGAGAGAGAAGAAGAAAAGCAAGGGATAGAAAACCTATTTGAAAAAGTAGTGATGGAAAACTTCCCTAATTTGATGAGAGAAAAAGTCACACAAATCCAGGAAACACAGAGAGTCCCAATCAAGAGGAACCCAAAGAGGTCCACTTCAAGACACAACATAATTAAAATGGAAAAATTCCAAGACAAAGAGAGAATCTTAAAGGCAGCAAGGGAGAAAAAGGAAGTAACATACAAAAGATCCCCGATTAGGTTAGCATCTGACTTCTCAATGGAAACACTCCAAGCCAGAAGAGAATGGCAAGAAATATTCCAAGTAATGAGAACCAAAGGCCTGCAACCAAGACTATTTTACCCAGCAAGGCTTTCAATCAAGATAGAAAGCCAAATAAAGAGCTTCCCAGACAAAAGAAGTCTAAAAGAATACACCTCTACCAAACCAGCTCTGCAAGAGATACTAAAGGGCCTGCTTTAAGGAAAGGAAGGAAAGGAGAAAGAGAGGGAGAGGAATACAGGTACAAACAATGGCAATGAATAAGTACCTATCAACAATAACCTTAAATGTAAATGGATTAAATGTTCCAATCAAAAGGCATAGAATAGCTGAATGGATAAGAAAGCATGACCCACACATATGCTGCCTACAAGAGACCCACCTCAGGACAAAAGACCTACACAGACTCAAAGTGAAGGGCTGGAAACAAATTTTACAAGCAAATGGACAGGAAAAAAATGCCGAGGTGGCAATACTCACATCAGACAAAATAGACTTCAAAAGAAGAGCCATAAAGAGCGATCCAGAAGGTCACTTCATAATACTCAAGGGAAGAATCCACCAGGAAGACATAAACATTGTAAATATATATGCACCCAACATAGGACCACCTAAATACATCAAAAAAATCTTAGAGGACTTCAAGAAAGATATTGACAGCAACACAATTATAGTAGGGGATTTTAACACCCCACTGTCAAAAATGGACAGATCTTCTAAACAAAATATCAACAAAGATATTGTGGCATTGAATGATACTTTAGATGAAATGGACTTAACTGATATATATAGAGCCCTTCATCCCAAAGAAACTAAATACACATTCTTTTCAAATGCACAAGGAACATTCTCAAAGATAGACCACATGATAGGTCATAAAACTAACCTCATCAAATTCAAGAAAACTGAAATCATACCAAGAATTTTCTCCAACCACAAGGGGAAAAACACAAAGTCCTCAAAATCATGGAGACTGAATAGCCTGCTATTAAACAATGAATGGATCAAGAATGAAATGAGGGAGGAAATCAAAAAGTTTCTGGAAACAAATGAAAATGAACTCACAACAACCCAAAACTTATGGGACACAGCAAAGGCAGTCCTCAGAGGAAAGTTCATAGTGATACAGGCCTACCTAAAAAAGATAGAAACATTTCAAACAAACAACTTAACCCTACACCTACAAGAACTCGAGGAACAACAACAAAGACAGCCCATAGCAAGTAGAAGGAAGGAAATAACAAAGATCAGAGGAGAATTAAATGACATAGAGACTAAAAGCACAATTCTAAGGATCAACGAATCCAGGAGCTGGTTTTTTGAAAAGATAAACAAAATTCACAAGCCATTAAGCAGGCTCATCAAGAAAAAAAGAGAGAGGACCCAAATAAACACAATCAGAAATGAAAGAGGAGAGATTATAACTGACACCACAGAAATACAAAGGATTGTAAGAAATTACTATGAAGAACTGTATGCCAAGAAATTTGAACACTTAGGTGAAATGGACAAGTTTCTAAAAAAAATATAATCTCCCAAAACTCAATGAAGAAGAAGCAGAAAGCCTGAACCAACCAATAACAGCACATGAAATAGAAGCAGTAATCAAAAAACTCCCGACACACAAAAGCCCAGGACCAGATGGTTTCACAGGAGAATTTTACAAAGCATTTAAGGAAGAGCTAACCCCTATCCTTCACAAACTTTTCGAAAAAATCCAAAATGATGGAAGATTACCAAACTCTTTTTATGAAGCCAGCATCATTCTAATCCCCAAGCCAGATAAAGACATAACAAGGAAAGAAAACTTCAGGCCCATATCGCTGATGAACATAGACGCTAAAATCCTCAACAAAATATTGGCAAACCGCATCCAACAATACATTAAAAAGATCATACATCATGACCAAGTGGGATTCATCCCAGGGATGCAAGGATGGTTCAACATACGCAAATCAGTAAATGTAATACATCACATAAACAAAAGCAAAGACAAAAATCACATGATCATATCAATAGATGCAGAAAAAGCATTTGATAAGGTACAG